>CM023861.1:23535495-23895621 GCA_013389735.1 Phaseolus lunatus | reverse complement strand
ACCACAAGAGCTTGAAGTACCTGTTCGATCAGCGGGGAGCTAAACATGAGACAAAGAAGGTGGATGGAATTCCTAAAGGACTACGACTTTCAAACTCATGTATCACCCAGGGAAGGCCAATGTAGTGGCAGATGCCTTGAGTAGGAAGTTCTATACAAGTCGCCACCATGATGATGGAAGAGCAGAAGCTGATCGAGCAGTTCAGGGACTTAAACCGGGAGTAGAGTTCCACGTGAATCACATTAGTTGTAGTAAGCTGACTATAACTAATGACTTCCTTGTGATGTTGAAGGACAAACAATTGAGGACACCTAGCCTGAAGCGCACTATGGAGTCACTAGGGACAGATCAGGCGAGAGGCTTTGAGATGGGCGAGGATGGGATCTTGAGGTTTGATGCAGGATCTGCATACCTACAAATGACGAGTTGAAGGGAGATGATCCTAGAGGAAGGCCATAAGAGTCGCCTTAACCTCCCCCAGGCAATGAACAAGATGACCATGACTTGAAGGAGTCATTTTGGGTGGTCAGGCATGAAGAGGGACGTCGCCCAGTACGTGGCAACCTGCTAACGTGTCAAAAAGGCGAAGGTGGAACACCAAAGACCTGGGGGCTGTTGCAGCAACTGGATATCCCTGAGTGGGGAAATGGGACAGCATCGCCATGGATTTTGTCACCCATTTACCAGATCAGTAAAGGGTCATGATGCAATCTGGGTCATCATTGATAGACTGACGAAGAGTGCCCACTTCCTCCCAGTAAATATGAAGATGCCATGGCCAAGTTGGCACAAGCTGTACATCAAGGAGGTTGTGAGGTTGCATGGAGTGCCTTCAGCATCATTTCAGATAGGGATCCCAGGTTCCTTCACGGTTTTGGCAGACCTTGCAAGAGTGGTTGGGAAACCAAGTTGAGGATGAGCTCTGCATATCATCCCCAAACAGATGGTCAGTCAGAGGAGGACAATCCAATCTTTGGAAGATCTGATTTGAGGGCATGCGTTTTAGATCAATTGGGAGGTTGGGAGGAGTGGTGTTGCCACTAGTGGAGTTCACCTAAACAATAGCTACCACGCCAGCATTGGATGGCGCATATGAAGCCCTGTATGGGAGGAAATGCAGAGAACTCCATTATGTTGGTACCAGGAGGGCGAGGCAGTCTTGGTTGGACCAGAGTTGGTTCAGCAGACGACCGAGAAGGTGAAGCTGATACAAAGCAGGATGAAAGCCTCTCAGAGTAGGCAGAAGTCCTATGCAGATCAGAGGAAGGAAGCCTTTGGAGTTTGCTGCTGGAGAGATCAGTGTTCATGAAAGTGACACCAACCAAGGGTGTGTAGGGCGGGCGATCAGGTCAAAGAAGTTGTCCCCTAAATTCGTGGACCATATCAGATCTTGAGAAGGATTGGCCCTGGGCGTATGAAATCGCCCTACCCTCCCCATCTGGCAAATCTGCACAAATGTGTTTCACGTGTCACAGCTGAGGAAGTACATGGCAGACCCTAGTCATGTGCTGGATGTAGACGACGTGCAGATTAGGGATGACTTGTCCTTTGAAGCCAAACCGTTAGAATTGACGATCGGCAGTGTAAACAGCTCAGGGGCAAGACCATCAACATGGTGAAAGTGGTGTGGGATGAGAAATCGGGGGATTCTACTTGGGATTAGAAGAACCCATGAGGGAGGCTTATCCATACCTCTTTCCTTGTAATCCAATTTCGAGGACGAAAAATTTTTGTTGTTGGGGAGAATGTAAGGACCTGAGATTTATTGAAATGAATGAGTATGTTTTAAGTAAATTCTATGTATGTTTTATCTAAGTTAAAAAGGAAGGAAAGTGTAGTCTAGGGAAAAACGATAAGAGTTTCTTGTTTATACATCATCGCCGGTCGCCTAGACCACACGTCATCGCCTGGGCGCGAGGCATGCAGGCGTCATCAGAGAGAAGAGACACATCGGTCGCTCGCGCGATAGCTCATCAGCGGGTTGTCATCGCGCGATAGCTCATCGGCGGGTTGTCATCGCGCGATAGCTCATCAGCGGGTTGTCATCGCGCGATAGCTCATCGGCGGGTTGTCATCGCGCGATAGCTCATCAGCGGGTTGTCATCGCGCGATAGCTCATCGGCGGGTTGTCATCGCGCGATAGCTCATCAGCGGGTTGTCATCGCGCGAGAGGTCCTCAGGGGGTTGTCTTCGCGAGAGAGGCATCGGTGGAGGGTCTTCGCGCTGGTAGCCATCGGCGAAAGGTCATCGCGCGGCGCTTGGTTAAACACCGAGAACGTAGGACCCAGACTCCCAGCAAGAGACGTTCTACACGTGCGCCACGTAGACGAAAGGTGGTTCAGAATAGTGACCTCAGAGCGTAGCCTGCGCAGAGGCACGCTTAGTAGGACTGTTCAGGGAGTGGTAGGTCTGCGCAGGAGGCAGCTATAGTAGTACTGATTAGTGCGGCGCAACTTCCCTGCAGAGTGGGCGGTGTCAGCTGCTTTTGGGGGAGGGATAAGTTGGTTTAAGTTACAGAAAACCCACAGCTGAGAGAAGAAAAGAAAACGTTGTTGTATTCGAAGAGAGAAAGAGTGAGTTCCCTCCTCCGCGTGCGATTTCAGCCTCTCCACACAAGAGTACGACGAAGCAACGCCATTGGAACACCTGGGAAAGTCTCTGCAACTCCTTCAAACAGACTCAAGAACAGAGCCAAGGCGTTCATCAAGCTCTGTTGGATTTAGAAGCTCCTAGTGGATTGCGCAAGTCCAGGTAAGGGAAGCTAGACCTCTTTTCCATACAAGCCTTAGCGTAGTCTTTTCTGAAGTGAGGGCGACGTGGTCGCCATTTTCGTTTTATCTGTGTGAAATGCTCTGTTTGTATGCTTGGGCGACGTGGTCGCCGGTTTTGATAAACAGTCTTCGAAACGCCATGTTTACTAACCAGGTCGCCGGTTTTGACGCTGTTTTGCAAAATCCTTGTGTTTGATGCTGTTTTGAGAACTGCTTGAGGTTTACATGAGATATTCGAAAATATGAATCCTTTGAAATGGCTATTGCTGTGATTGAAATCATTTCTTTGAGTATGGTATGATGTGTTTGAATGTTGTGAATGTGGGGTCGAGGCATAGTATTTTCAGGAAAGGAAATACCGTGTAAGACCATGTTAGATGTGCATTGATCGGTGATTATGAACGAGATATCCTGACTCTGCTGATAATGGAATCACATAGAGGAAGTTACTCAGTTGGGAGAGTCGAAGGAGGTTCACCTGTATGGGTGGGTTGTTTGAAAGAGAACATACCGACCTGTTTTGCGTGGATTTACCTTGTCATACTGTATGGTGATGTGTTGAGATTCATCATATGCCTGTGAATGTGTGAGATTTCACGGCGACCCTGTGGATGTGCGAGATTCCACAGTGGGCAGTGTGACAGGTGCACATCTCCGAGTCTAATCAATGCATGAGTCAATCCGGAAGTAGTGTCAAGTGTCTTGTGTGGTGAGTCAGTGGAAAGTCTGACATGTGAAATGGTGAAATGAGAAACTGGAATACTGATAGACACTTGATGCTGTGGTGTGAAATGGAATGACTATGGGAAATGTTTGTGAATTCGTGAATTTGGGCGATTAGTTGAATGCTATGAGTAGCTCTACATTTACTTGGATATTTTGGAAACTTGGTTTACTTGGGTTTTTCATATGCATGATTTAAACTCCTTTCATATTATCTAGCTTACCCTTTTATCTGTCATTTTGGTTGCCTTCTCAAAACTGTGATGATCGTGTAATTGTTACGCGGGAGCAGAAGACCTTCCAGGAAGAAGAGCTCCCTAAAGGGGGGGTCGCCGAGGGCAGAGATCGCCCATTTCCACCTCTCGGTGGAGATCGCCGGTTCTTGTGTCCTGGTAGGAGATCGCCAGTTTTGAAGTCTTCTGTGTGGGATCGCCGTTTTAAATGTTGGAGATCGCCGTTCCTTTAGACCGCCGGTTTTACTGCATTTCCTTTAATTTTGTTAAACATTGTAAACATTTGATTTGGTTATGTATTAAACTCCCTAAGAGGAGTAACTTCACTTCTGATATATATATATACATATGATTTTGCACTCTTCAATATTATTTGATTACACTTAATTTCAATTATACATGTATGCATGTATTATTTTGGTGGGATGTTACACATGGTGATGGTCCCTTCTAGATCATTAAAAGGATCAATGATAATGCTTATGAGTTATATCTTCCTAGTACATATTTAGGGAGTAATTCTTTTAATGTATCTAACTCCTTTCTCTGCAGGTGTTTCAAATTTGTGGCCGAATTCTCTCTAATCTGAGGAGCTTGATGAAACCCTGACTGATAGAACATCTACTAAGAGCCCAACCTTCTAGAAGGATGACCAGGAGCATGACACAGGACTCAACTCTAAGTCAGACTCATTCCATAGCCAATGACTCAAAGCCTTTATGCCTCAGAGGATTACCAAGAGCAGAGCACAAATTATTGGACCTGATCACCGACTATTTTCCCTGCTTTGTATTTTGATAGAATAGGATTTAAATAAGTATAAATTGGGTTTGTGCCAAAGCCCACATTTCAACCTAGCTTCTAGAAATAGTTCCCCATATGTGTCGCTTAGGTCACGCTCCCCATGTGCTCTCCTACGTCCACGTGGCACCTTAGGCTAAAAATAGAGTGGCTTGCGCTTGTAAAACACATTAGATTTTAAGTAAAGAAACTCTATTTGAGTGAAATTATGAGTGAATATTTCCTCTGAGTCTTATCTTGGCAGAGAATGCTGCAAGTGGAGACTCCCTTCCTCATTCATCTTGGAGCTCTCCTCCCCGAAGTGGCGTGATTCCTCCCATCTTTCCATCTCCATGGATGCTTCAACCGCATAAGACCCTTTTTCTCTTATCTCTTTCAATTATCTTCCATTTTTCCATTACTTCTCTCTCAATTCTTATGTTTAATTTTGTGTTCCATTACTCCTTGTGTGTCTTTTCTTTTTGCTTTTTGAAGAGAACCTTCACACTTACTTAACCACTTGGTTAAGTTCGTGTCTAGTGGCAATCCTTATTGAGTTATCACCTTATCTTGCTATTCAAAAATCCTGATCCAAGTGAAATCTATTAAAACATGTGCAATTGCAAATCAACTCACATCAACAGGGCATGATGACGAAAAATGTTGGCAACATCATCTTTTGTCGTATTGAAGAGTTTGTGTTAACCTCATGTGAACTCTTAGGATTTACATCCCTCATCATTGGGTTGTTAGAGGTGGGTTTATAAAAGTATAGTTCTAGTTCAATCAAATCCCCACTCGTTTACTTGACAAGCGGACTGAGTCAACTATAGTATAGTCGATGATTGTCGTATCCACAGGGAATTAATGATACCAAAGTATGATTATATTTTACAATGACGTGAGTTGAGTTTTAAAGATGGTTTTTCATATAATAATAATAACAGTTAAAATAATACTACTAAATATTTAAATTGAGAGGTGAAGTGTTAAACAGTCACTTAAGTAGAGATATGACAATATAGCACAAATGTTGAAATTAGAATAACCTTGTGAATCTCCTTTGTTATTTTTATTTATAAATACAATGTTTTATTCAAAATCCTTGTTCCTATTCTGGCCAAATCAAGTTGATTCCTCGCACAAGGTTATCTAGAGCAGTAAGTCACTATTATGATCTTATATATGCATTAGGATGAAATAGTTCACCATAGTCTCAGTTTTTCACTCTATGGCCATTGAATCCTATGACTAAGTGCATAAGGTTCAAAAACATGAAATCACCTCCCACTCTCATTCATGCCCATTGGACAATCAATGGTTGTTCCTCACCATTGAGCATTAATCACACTACCAGACCTAGGCAATTTGAATTTAAAAGAGAAACATATATCTATAGACAATAATAACTCCAAAAAGATCACAGTGTCATCCAATCCCAACAAAATAGATTTAGCAACTCATGATAAGATCTTACAGTACAAAGCAGTATGAGAAGCTAAATTACAACAAACAAGGATCCTTTGATGTTGTTGCCAACTTGGCTTATAGACTCCCTCCTCCAGAGATTGGTCTTCACTTCTTCTGAAGCTTTGGCCTTCTTAGCTTGATTGGAATCTGAAGTTTAGACTCTATAAACCTGAATCAGTAGAACCTCGCTATTTAAGCCTCTCTAAGGATCTCACTTAATCCTTCCACCAAAACCTCCAAGTTCCTCTTAGTATTTAGGGGACTCTTTCTTTCTTGCACTTGGTGCCTCTCGATGCTTTGGGCGTTACCCTAGGGTCCCTATTTATAGTTTTTAGAATTAGTGATGCAATCCAAGGAGGTGGATTGGAGAGTTCATGGAGTGGAAACAAAATGTTTGAAAGTTTGCACCGAGATTGAGAGTGAATTGGTGAGGTTTGTGAGTGATTTAGGTGTGGGAAGAAGAAAGAAGTGAGGCCAACTTTTTAGGGTTTTCACTATGCTTAGAATGTCTTTAACAAAGGGACATTTGGGAGAGAATGAGTTTCAATTCTGAATACTTCATTCAATTAATGCAAATTTGAATACATGGTGTTCATTTGAGCTATTTATTAATGAAGATGATAAAGGTAGCTTGCTCCTTAAGCTATCATAACCCAGTTAAGCAAGCTTAACTATGGTGAGGTTTAGTGGCTTAATGAGATGTCATGTGGGTCCTCTTAAGATGCTCTAGAGACCCTTGCTTGTATGACAAGTGAGGGTTTCTAAAGTGTCTTTGATTTATTTACAAAGTACTCTTGAAACTAGTTCAACATACAAGTTCTATACATGATTATTCTAATATTTATACAAACATTTATTATTTCTTTATTCTTGTATATGGTGGCTTGGATGGTCCTCCATCAATTAGGATTCAAGGATTTCCAAGGAGATTGGTGATTCGCTCGGCATAGGCCAATCCACTTGGCGCATTGGCTTCTTCGTCCTTAAGTTCTTTTTGGGCTTCAATCTTAATTTCTTGGGCTTTTTGATATTTCAAAGTCAAGGATTTATTAGGGATTAGCTCCAGATTCTACTAATCCCTACCAAATCTTTGATCATGATGTAGGCTTGGCTTAGCTTTGGCTCCAAGCAAAATTCTCTTGATCCTAACTTGACTAAATTTGACTTGGGCCTTTCTTAATGAACTTAGGCTTTCTTAATGGTGTAATATTTTATTTCCCTCATCCCTCTATCATTTGCTAAGTACTTCTATCTCTAGAATTTTCAAATGTTCAGATCTCAATTCACTCAATGAATGAAGATTTGCTCAGCATCTTGGAGTTTTCCATTCTGGTGCGTCATTCTCCCTACGCTGGGTGAATTGGCTCTAATGCTCCACCCTTGGTTGCTAGTTTTTCTGCACTTTTTTGCACAATCTTTAGTGGTTTTCCTTCTTCTCTTCATGTTCTTCATGTGCAGTTGTGGTTGGAGTGATTAACATGTTCTTGCTGATAATTGCACATATTCTTCATACTTTACATGCCTTTTGACTGAATTTTTGCTATAATTAGACACTTATCAACTCCCCCCCAACTTAGATCTTTGCTTACCCTCAAGCAAAGTTCTGCAGATATATTAGGCAACTTTTAGACTTGTGCTTTTTTTAAGTACAAGCCTTGGTTCACTAAGTTAGCATTACATATACATTCAAAACACTTCAAATCTCTAAGGCATGCATCAATTAATAGTTAATTACCAATTGGGTTCCAAATCCCTACCAACTAGTTGTTTCCACCCGTTTAAGTGAAATTCAAAATCCTAGCTAGTTTTGTGTCTTTTTCACAATTCTAGGTTAGCAAAGAACATAATTTAAGCATTTCAAAGATCTCATGGCCATTTACCATAGCCGCATTTGTAAATCTCATTTATAAATGCGGCTATGGTAATAGTCGCATTTATAAATCTTGCGCTAGACTTATAAATGCGGCTATGGTAAATAGTCGCATTTGTAAATAGTTGTTTTTTTAGTACAATCTATTTAGTGCTAATTCCCATATAAATTAACTTGTTCAATTATAACCCAGCCAGACAAATACATTAATTCAGAGAATCAATCTTTATATATTGATAAAAATGTATTACAATCACTAATAATATATCTTTATCTATCTATCTAATTCTTACACTATTCATCAGCTAACCTAGAGTTATAAATATTTAAGAAATATGTGGACCAAGAATGTCTCACATATGATATGGCTTCCGAAGACATTAGTTGCTCATCTGTGAAGAACTGTATTTCAAAATATGGTTGACATAAATTAGTTTTAAGATACATATATGTTCAAAAATTATAAAAATAATTTGACATCATGTTACTGTTAGAATATATGGCCTTTAAACAAGAGGGGGGATGAATTGTTTATGAAAGATTTTCACACACTTTGAAGGTTTAATGAAACTCAATGCAGAATTACAGACAAAGGAATCAAGTTAACCAAGAATACAAACTGTTTTAAGTTGAAACACAGAAAAACAACCGGTTGTTTCTTTGATTCAATCGGTTGTTTATACCAGCACAATTTAAACCAACTTAAAACAGAATTTAAAAGAGATCAGAGTAAGAGAAATGCACACAAGAAGTTTATACTGGTTCACTCTTATACCAAGAGCTACATCCAGTTCCTAGAAACTTTTGGGTTTCTACTATGCAATCAAAACCAGATTACAACATAAACCACCAAAAGAGTGACCTTGAACCCTTCAAGAAACACACTCCTTTTGGCAAACCAATCCACAAATATCAGAACACCCTCTGATTCTGCACTTACACCCAATTACAGAAATATAATAATCAAGAACGAAGAGAATAGAATACACCTGGGAATTACAAAGCTTAAAGATTAGAATTACACCTCAGTCCTATTCCACACACTTGAAAATCCAAAACTTGAGTGAATCTTGGAAATTTGATATCAAATTTGCATTTTGTTTTCTCAAAACTATTACTTACATTCCAGGAGCGTATAACAACCTTTTTATACTCCAAGGAATGATTAAAAGCATTTAAAATAAGAGCGCATTTAGTTAGAAACCATTTAAGCAAGATTCACAATTCAAAACTAAATTCTGTTAGGATTTTCAAAGAAACAATCGGTTGAAAACACGAAACAACCGATTGATTTGGCTTGACAGCTAAGTCAACCAAGTCAAACAAATGTCAACTTTTTTCAAAACCTTCTAAGAACAAAACAACCGGTTGATTTGATAAAACAATAGGTTGTTTTTCACTTAGTTGAAAATATTTCATTTTAAAAAAGTTTTCAAATCCAATCAAATCTGGATTCAAACAAGGATTGGATTACATAAAAAAATCTACCCCAGACCCCACCCAAACATAACAGCAGCACAACCTTCCATCAAACATCTTGGATTTGGATTCTTAAAAGCCTTGATCACTCTTGATCAACAGTTACCTCATGCCAATTACTTTTAAGGCCTACTCTTACAATAGTAATCATCCATTGCATAACGTAATAGCCACACTCATAGCTTCCTGATTGTTTATTACACTATAATTCAATAAAAAGTAAAAGTTAGTATTGATAAACAATGAAAAGAGAAAGAAAAAAATTACAAACCTTTAGTCTTATCTTGTTCAAATTTTGAAAATTTGAATTGGATCGACCTTTTAGGATGTTATATCCACGCCATGAACTGGTTAATACAAAAAGCCTCGTTAGTAGATGGTTAATTAGTAACATATGGAGTTTAAGTTTATATTGTACTTACCTATCAATTATATTCTTAAGACTTATGGAAGGCTTCTTATGTAGGGAACAGAACCACACAACAGTCTTATCAACCATTGATAAGACAAGTAACTGCCAATCACCCTTATATCATCCATGAAAAGAGTGAGTAAATGTTTAAAACATGAAATAGTAATAATTGACGATATATAATTAAACTTACTCATTAATATAAGGGCATAAATAAATTTCTTTTCCCTCTTTTTCCAGGGTGTTAGTGACGTAAGATTGGGTCTCATTTTCCTCTGTTCCAGTGGGATTAGTATATGCGGGATCTAAGAATCCATACACATTTTCCTTCCCCTCAGTGATAGAGACACAATTCAAAAACCTACAAGTAATTAGTTAAAGCATAATCAATGCTAATTTAACATAAAGTAAATTGAAATAAAGGTAAAGACACTTACATCATAAAAACTTGAATTATATTTATATTGAGCTCCTGATCCCCAGCCACAAATTCTAACAAATCTGACATGTATATGTACAGTGGCAGCTCAGTGTTTATTTTAAAAAACGTATCATCCCATGGAACTTCTAGAGGGTCTCAACCAATCTGTTTAACAACTACATCTAAGGAAGCTATATGATCGTCAATCGGAACCTCATGCTTTCTTTTCGGACTTGGTTTCCGACGAGGTTTCTACAAAATAAAGAACATTTATTTTAAATTAGATGTAATATATAAATATAAATTAATATAATGAAATGAAATTATTACCGAAGGTTCTAGCATAATTCGAATGATGTGTCTGGGCTAGGCTACGAATGCCTAAAATGCATTGGCCACATTTGTTACCTCATCTGAAGGTAGTGGAAGACGAGCATTAGGTACTCATACTCTTTCAACTGTTACCTTCGCCACATCAAGGGAGAGAGGAACGTTATGTAAGGTGGTGGCCTTTTCATAGACTTTTCTAGTGGCCACCACCTGAAGAAGCATGCCACCCTCTACTAGTAGCTCACATTGCCTCGTCTGGCCAATGATATCCTTCCCTAATGTTGTAGGAGCCGCACAACTCCCCTTTGTGCTCTTGGAAGCAGGACTAACAAGCGCCTGAACCGGTAGCTCAGCACAAAGTTGTTGCGATAGTAACTCCTGTTGCAACTCTAGCTACATCCTTTTAGCCTTCTTTCTCATCTTCTCCATTAATTCTTGACGTATCTTACTCATAATTTCTACTTTGGTCTCTTAGGGGGAGGAGGATGAGTGTCATGGTGTAACTCCAAAATATAGTTTAATTTCAACTCCTTGTCCAACTGCACGAACACGACCATAGTGCTCAGGTCATCCAATTGCTTCAATCAAGATATCGCGACGACCTTCAGGAACTAAAGTACCTTGAGAGCTTAAGGAATCCTGCAAGAGACCAAAATCATTTCTGTTTTTCATATAATTAATGCTTTAAAATAAATGCAAAAGAGGCTAAAAATAACTTACAATTTTTTTTATGATTATCCCTGATTGCTCAGAACTTGGTGCACCCGAGTTTTTAATTCGGGCCATCTTCCATTTTACATGGCACAAAGGTGGTGATGAAGGAGAAATGACTCCTGTATCCACATTCTCAGACCCAGTCCCCTGTCTAGATTGCTCCTTTTCCACCATCAGTGATTGCTCAAGCTTTCGATACCACGAACGAGACAGTATGTGCGGGGTAAAATGAAATAAGAAAAGTGAATTAAATAATATTAACTTATTAAGGTTATATAAACAAAAATAGTTAAGTAACTTCAGTTACCTTCCAAGCTTCATTTTCACAGCTTTGAACAAAAAGACGCCATGTCTGTTCATCAATACGTTTGTACTTTAAACAATGATTTTTGCCTTTAAGGTTGTCAAACATATAATTTGTCGTTAGTCTTGACTTAAACTGATGAAATTTAAGTCCGATATTAGATATAATATTTGATCGAAGCAGTTCCACATTAGGAATTTTAAAATTTGCCTGCAAAATAACATCACCAAATTAAAATTCATTAATAAATATTAAAAAGCATTATATGATAACAATAATAATGTACAGCTTACCCAAACATCCTCCCAGAGCATGTTCCGATCGACGTCTAACACGTCATCCCATGAATTAATCAAAATGGAGAGCCTCTCACGAGAAACAACTCTAAGATAGCTGTTAAATGAATCTGCATTAGGACCAAAAGCCACTCCAGTGTTGACGCCAATGTCAACACATGTTGTCTCACCAGCAGCATGTTTCAATGAGAGACGCTTCAATCTAGTAGGTCCTCTGCTACCTCGTCCGAATCGAGGTCTGATTGGAGTCTGATCATCATCCTTATCTCTGTTAAAAAAATTAGGTAACAAACATTCGTTAATTTGCATTGAAAGAAAATCATATGAAACAAATACATAAAATTCTAAATGTGTATTATCAAAAATATTTATAAATTTATTACCATAGTGGTCTGAATGTTCATATGTAAATTCCTTCACTGTGGTCTTTACGGGTTGCATGTACATCATCAACTACATCGTCATCTTTATTAATTATTATTGTTGTGAATGAATGGGGTCACCATTTTTGATGGCATTTTCATGTGTTCTTCTTGAATCAAAGTAGAAATAGATGGAGCGGAAGCAATGGATGAGTGAAACAAGACCCTCCTAGGAGTTGTGTTGGTCTTGAAGGTGCATGATGAGTATGGGTTGAGTGGTTCGGCCAGCTCAAGGGAGAAGGTGAAAGGATTGAAGTTTATAGCCTAGATTTCTAGGAGGAGTAAAGCTTGTGCACAAAAAATGGCAGCATAACATTACTCAAATAAACTTGAAAATACATGAGGTAGGCCTCCTTATTTATAGATTTAGGAGCCTTGGTGAGCAAGCTTAAAGGGTAGGGATGGAAATACAAAAAGTGGGGCTACCTAGGGTATTGACTTTAGTCAAACCACACCATCATCCTAATATTCTAGAAGATAGGTCAAAAATGCAACATTTGATAGTACACCCCTCCTTCTTTTGCTAAAAGCACCTATTTGCTAGCACACCCCTCCTTCTATTGCTAAGGGCACCTTTTTGATAGCACACCCCTAAGTGAGCAAGTTTTGCTTTCTACACTACACTAATCTACTAAGCACCCCCTCCCCCTTTGGGCCTTTATGAAACATGTACAAGGATCTCTCTCTTCCATCCGTGGCTTCTTCTATGTGTGCTTGGATATGTTTAGCCATGGATCTTGTGAGAGGTCCTAGACGGTCTAGCTCCATGGATAGCCTCCCTCCTTCACGTTCTAGACGCTCACTTCCTGGAGCTAGACGCTCCTCTTGGTCTAGACGGTCTTCTTGGTTTGGGCCTTGGCTTCCTTGGCTAGATGTGCTTGGCCCTCCTCCATCATCCCCTCCCCCTTGGAAAGGATTTGTCCTCAAATCCAGTTCGTCATCGTCATTGGTACCTACAAATGGAGAAAGATCAATTACATTAAATGTGTCATGTACTCCATATTCAAGAGGTAGGTCCAATTTATACGCATTGTTGTTGACTCGCTTAAGGACTTGGAAGGGTCCATCACCTCGGGGACTTAGTTTGGACTTCCTTTGATTTGGAAATCTATCTTTTCGAAGATGAAGCCAAACTAAGTCTCCTTCCTCAAAAATTATTTCTCTCTTCCCTTTGTTGTTGTGTTTTGTGTACTTCTCATTTTGTTGTTGTATTTGAATTTTAATCTTCTCATGCATTTTCTTGACAAAATCAGCCTTGATTACTCCTTCCTTATGCACAAAATCTTGTGGATTAGGAAGGGGAATTAAATCCATGGGCGTGAGAGGATTAAAACCATATACTACCTCAAAAGGAGAAGCATTAGTAGTCTTGTGAACTACTCTATTGTAAGCAAATTCAATGTGGGGAAGGTACTCATCCCAAGATTTGTGGCTGCCCTTCATGATAGCCCTAAGCATAGTTCCAAGAGATCTATTGACTACTTCGGTTTGCCCATCCGTTTGAGGATGACAAGAAGTTGAAAATTGTAGTCTTGTTCCAAGTTTACCCCAAAGAGTTTTCCAAAAGTGACTTATAAACTTGGGATCTCTATCGGACACTATACTTCTAGGGAGACCATGGAGTCTCACCACTTCTCTAAAGAAGAGTTTAGAAATATTTTGAGCATCATCTACTTTGTGGCATGGAATAAAGTGAGACATTTTGCTAAAACGGTCCACTACCACAAAGATAGAGTCATGGCCTCTTGCAGTCCTAGGAAGTCCTAAAATGAAATCCATGCTAATGTCTTCCCAAGGAGCATTTGCAATCGGCAAAGGGGTGTAGAGTTCATGCGGCATTGTTCTAGACTTTGCTTTTAAACATGAGATACATCTAAAGCAATGGCGTTGGACATCTTTCCTCATGTGTGGCCAACAAAATTTTGCTTTCAAAAGATCTAGAGTCTTATCAACTCCAAAATGGCCCATGAGTCCCCCTTCATGTGATTCTTTGACAAGGAGTTTTCTATGTGTTCCTTGAGGAATGCAAAGTTTTCCTTCTTTAAAAAGATATCCCTCGGACACATAGTAACCTCCTTGCGCTCTATGTAGACATTGGGCATAGATGGATGAAAGTTCTTGATCTTCTTGGTAAAGCTCTCTTATGTGGTCAAATCCAAGAATTTGGGCACCCAATTTTGAAAAGAGTGTGTGGCGTCTTGAAAGAGCATCGGCCACTATATTGGTGCTTCCTTTCTTGTATTTGATTACATAAGGAAATTGTTTAAGAAATTCCATCCATTTTGCATGTCTCTTATTGAGCTTGTGTTGGCCCTTTAAATATTTTAAAGACTCGTGATCACTATGGATAACAAATTCTTTGGACACAAGATAGTGTTCCCAAGTCTTTAGGGCTCTCACAAGAGCATAGAGCTCTTTGTCATAAGTGGGGTAGTTAAGGGTGGCACCATGGAGTTTTTCACTAAAATAAGCAATGGGGTGTCCACCTTGCAACAATACCGCGCCTATGCCTACTCCCGATGCATCACACTCTATCTCAAAAGTTTTGGAAAAATTTGGGAGAGATAGGATGGGTGCATTGGTGAGTTGAGCTTTTAGCCTTTGAAAGGCTTGCTCATGCTTTTCATTCCAACAAAAGGCAACATCTTTTTTAACAAGTTCATTCAAAGGCGCAGCTAGGCTAGAAAAATTAGGCACAAACCTTCTATAGAAGCTAGCTAACCCATGAAAACTTCTTACATCACTTACATTTTGTGGAGTTGGCCACTCTTGGATGGCTTTGATTTTCTCGGGATCTACATGCACCCCCTTTTTGTTTACTATAAAGCCTAAAAAGACTACATTATCTACACCAAAGGTACACTTATCCCTATTTGCAAAAAGACTATTTTTCCTAAGAACTAGAAAGACTTCCCTAAGGTGACTTAGATGGTCTTCTAGGGTTTTACTATATACTAAGATATCATCAAAGTAAACTACTACATATTTACCTATACAATCCCTCAAGGTGTGATTCATAAGCCTCATGAATGTGCTTGGAGCGTTAGTGAGTCCAAAAGGCATCACCAACCACTCATATAATCCAAATTTGGTCTTAAAAGCGGTTTTCCACTCATCACCCTCCTTGATTCGAATTTGGTGATATCCACTTTTAAGGTCAATTTTGGAGAATAGAGTTGACCCATGCAATTCATCAAGCATATCATCAAGCCTTGGGATTGGATGCCTATACTTGATGGTGATGTTGTTGATTGCTCTACAATCACAACACATGCGCCATTTTCCATCTTTTTTGGGCACCAACAAGACAGGTACAGCACAAGGGCTTAGACTCTTTTGAACCCAACCCTTCTCCAACAAGTCTTGAACTTGTGATTCTATCTCCTTTGTTTCCTCGGGGTTGGTTCTATAAGCAGGCCTATTTGGTAGGCTTGCCCCCAGAATGAAGTCAATTTGATGTTCTATCCCCCTAAGAGGAGGAAGCCCATTGGGTCCTTCTTGTGAGAATAGATCGTCAAATTCACTCAAAAGGTTTTCTATTTGAGGAGGTAAAACCATGAGTTCATTACTTGTGGCAGTGCATGTAAGTGCTCCTTTACAAAAGATAAGGTTTGGTTGTTCAACAAGAAGCAAGTTTTCTAAAACATTTTCAAAAGGCTTTTCTTGTAGACCAACCTTGTGGGAAGGAACACTCTTCTTCCACGCCTTCCTATCCCTAAGGATTTTCTCTTTTTCTAGCACTCTTTTTTTTTTTTTTTCCTCATCCCTCTTTTGTTTCATTTGTATTTGGTCTTTCACCACTTGAGAATGTGGTAAAGGACTAAGTACAAACTTCTTATATTTATGGGTGAAGGAAATCTCGTTAGTGAGACCATCATGCAAGGTTTTCTTGTCAAATTGCCATGGCCTCCCTAATAAGATATGGCAAGCTTCCATAGGCACTACATCACATAAAACTTTATCTTTGTAGTTCCCTATGGAAAACTTGATTTCCACTTGCTTATCTACATGTAGTTCCCCATTTTCATTAAGCCATTGAAGTTTGTAAGGTTTTGGGTGAGGAACCACTTGTAGCTTAAGCTTTTCAACCATCCTAGCACTACAACAATTACAACTAGATCCACTATCCACAATGAGGGAACATATATTTTCTAAAACATTGCATCTTGTATGAAATATGTTCTCCCTTTGTGTTTCAATGGATGTGCTAGGGTGATTGTTGAGGGTTCTCCTAATCATAAGCAATTCTCCCTCTAATGGAGCTACCCTCTCATCCTCTCCCCCTTCCTCTTTCTCACTAAGCTCATCCTCGCCACTAGTGTATTCGTCTACACCTTTAAGAAACAAAGTCCTTTGGTTTGGACATTGTGCTTGCACATGCCCCCTACCATAGCACTTAAAACATTTAACATCTCTAGCTCGGATGGGTGGGGTTGAGGTTTCTTTGGTGAAGGGTTTGGTAGGTTCTTTTGGTTTTTCCTTAGATGTACTACCCTCCCTTTTAAACTCTCTCTTGGGATAAAAGTTAGAATAGGGGCTCACCTTTTGACTTGATGTTTTGCGCAAATTTTGTTGCTCAACTTTAATGCAAAGTTGAACCAAATCATTCAAGTCTTGATAAGGTAAGAGCTCTACTCTATCTCTTATCTCAAGTGATAGGCCACTAAGGAACCTAGATATGGTGGTTTCCTCTTCCTCTCTAATAGAGGCTCTCATCATATAGAGCTCCATCTTTTGCCTATACTCTTCTACACTCATATTCTTCTGTTGGAGTCTTTGGAGCTTGTCCATCAACTCCCTATGGTAGTAAGAAGGTATATGTCGACGTCTTAGGGCTCCCCTAAGGTCATTCCAATATTCTATGGGAGGGTCCCTATGAAGACGTCGGTCTCTTTCTAAAGAGGTCCACCAATACATGGCATTTCCTTGGAAACTAAGGGTGGCTAAGGGTACTTTTCGTTCCTCACTTACCCTATGGCAAGCAAAGAGTTGCTCTACCTTCATCTCCCAATCTAGATATATTTCTACATTTTCCTTTCCATGAAAATGAGGTAGGTCTACTCTAGTTTCCCTTGGCACCTCTTGTTCCCTTTGCCTAGTTCTTCTAGGGGGTGGTTGGTAGTAGTCATTAATTCTAAGGCTTCCCTCCCCTAGAGTTGCAATGCTTTGCGATGCATGAGTATTTGTTTTTTTTGATTTTTGAGATTTTTGGGATTTCTCTTCTTGAGCTCTAGCCAACTCATTAATCTTGTTTTCATTCTCCACTTGCCTAAAAGAGATTAATTGTACCGCTTGGGATACCTCTTTCAAAAGGGTTTTCAAAGATTTTACTTCACATTCTATAGACTTTGGAGAATTAGAAGAAGAAGACATGGCTATACCTTTGTGTATTTAGGCGTTTTTACTTTGAGAAAGATTAGGGAAGATAAAGAAGGTAGTTTTCCAGGTAAGGGAGGTGAGTCTCAAAGGACTACTTAAGTACCAAGCCTTTTCCTTGCCAAAAACTAGTCTCCAATGCCTTCACACAAAAATTTCTCTTAGTGAAACACTTAAAACACAAGAAGTTGAGAAATCAAAAAGCAATAAAACTATGTAAGCTAAAAAAAAATATGCAACAAACTAGTCGGTTTTAGCACAAAATTAAACTAAACTAATCATGCAAAACGTTTCTACCAAAACAATAGAAAACAAGTTCAAATAAGCAACAAATTACTAAGTAAAAAATTTACTATGCTATTCGGCCCTAGGTGAGGCTTCTTGGACACTTTGAGCCCTTGAAGACACACTCACCGTCTAAACGTAATTAAAAAGGTAATTAACAATAAACCAAGTTGCAAAGGAAAAGAAAACTCCCTTTGTTGATCCTCTTTTGGGTTAGTGCACTTCCTTGTTGTCTTGAATTTTTGATCTTTTAGGTGTTTGTATTGTTTGTTTCAAGCAACCTTGTTTCGGCTTTAGCTTTGTCTCCTCCTTAAAATGATGACTTTAATTCTCCAATTTCCAGCACCTATTCACAAGAGCTAAACCTAGACCAAGTCAAGTTCCATGCACATATGCACCAAGGAGAATTAAATTCCAGCACCCAAAAGAGAGGTCAAGAAACAAAAGCAAGAAACAAATTTAATTGAATAAAAACAGTACCACCAAAAGGATTTATAATATGACAACTTAGAAAGAGAGTCAAGAAATTAAAGCAAACAATTAAAGGTACTCAATAAAAGTTGGCACACAAAAGGAATACCTAAAGAAAAGCACTAGATTAGATGACCAAATAAAAAAAACAGCACCACTGAAAATTGTTGTGGGCCAGAAAACGTGTTTGTTCCCCGATTTATGCTGAGCTGTATTTTTAAAATTTGTCTCTGAAATTTATATGCAAGAAAAATTCAGGATCTTATCTAAACAATGGCTTTGGAATCACCTAAAACGCATGCACCATTTTTTTTTAATAATTTTTGCAAATTTGGTGTGCAGTTAGGCCAGCTGGAGCGCTCAAGGTTTGCACTCTGATTTTGTAAGATTTATCATATCTTTTCTGTTGCCTTTTTTGATCTGATTCTTTTTTTTTCCTTTTTGTAACACTTCAAACTTGCATTTTCCAGAGAATCACAAATTTCCTATGAGTGGAAATAATTTTTGAAACAAAAAAACAGCCAGACAGAGAGAGAAACAGGGGAAATCTGGAAAACTGGAAAAAAAAAAAAACAGCAAGATACCAAAATTTAACACAAAGGAAAATGTAAGAAGGAAATTGTGTAAGAACTAAGACACAATTATGAACTCAAACTAAAATTAAAAAGGCAGCAAAGGATAAAAAAAAAACAGCAGATTAAGGCAACTTAAAGAGACCCAAAAACAAGAACAATCAAGCCAAAAAAAAGGACTACTAAGAATTGATGACAATTATGGATTCACATGACTTGACACAACATTTATAGATTCAGAAAAAATAAAGACTCAAATTCCTAAAAGAAAACAGCCACTCAATGTGTAAGGAATCCTATCACAATTGCACAAGAAAATGTTCAAGATCAATTGAACACATGTGCTTCGGTTGGATCTTCCATAAGCACACCAAGAACAATTTAAAATGTAAAAAACAGCAAGACAATTATGGAATTGAAATGACAAGATGAAAATAAAGAAGAACTGAAAATTTAAAAAGACAAGCTACTCATCTTGAAGAACCAAAAGCTCATGATACCAAATGATGGCATTTTCATGTGTTCTTCTTGAATCAAAGTAGAAATAGATGGAGCGGAAGCAATGGATGAGTGAAACAAGACCCTCCTAGGAGTTGTGTTGGTCTTGAAGGTGCATGATGAGTATGGGTTGAGTGGTTCGGCCAGCTCAAGGGAGAAGGTGAAAGGATTGAAGTTTATAGCCTAGATTTCTAGGAGGAGTAAAGCTTGTGCACAAAAAATGGCAGCATAACATTACTCAAATAAACTTGAAAATACATGAGGTAGGCCTCCTTATTTATAGATTTAGGAGCCTTGGTGAGCAAGCTTAAAGGGTAGGGATGGAAATACAAAAAGTGGGGCTGCCTAGGGTATTGACTTTAGTCAAACCACACCATCATCCTAATATTCTAGAAGATAGGTCAAAAATGCAACATTTGATAGTACACCCCTCCTTCTTTTGCTAAAAGCACCTATTTGCTAGCACACCCCTCCTTCTATTGCTAAGGGCACCTTTTTGATAGCACACCCCTAAGTGAGCAAGTTTTGCTTTCTACACTACACTAATCTACTAAGCACCCCCTCCCCCTTTGGGCCTTTATGAAACATGTACAAGGATCTCTCTCTTCCATCCGTGGCTTCTTCTATGTGTGCTTGGATATGTTTAGCCATGGATCTTGTGAGAGGTCCTAGACGGTCTAGCTCCATGGATAGCCTCCCTCCTTCACGTTCTAGACGCTCACTTCCTGGAGCTAGACGCTCCTCTTGGTCTAGACGGTCTTCTTGGTTTGGGCCTTGGCTTCCTTGGCTAGATGTGCTTGGCCCTCCTCCATCAATTTTCAATATCATCTATGTCCTCCCCTTGTTTTTTCCCGTGTAAAACGACATACCAATGTTTTGACATAGGATCTTGGACGTAGAAAACCTGAGATGCTTGTTGAATCATTATAAATGGTTCATCTCGATACCCTATCTATCGAAAGTCCACTAGTTTGAATCCTGATTCATCAATTTTAACCCCACTTTTATTGTCAACTCATTTACACTTGAAAACTGGAACAGAAAACTTAGTATAGTCAACCTCCCATATCTCTTCTACAAACCCATAGTATGCCATTGATCCAAGTACAAGATTTGTATTTTTTGAAGTGGAAAACTGCATTGACTCGGTTTCAAGAGTAACACCAGAATTTTTAACTATACTCTTTTCATCCATAGACTTCATGTAAAATATACGATTGTTCAGTTCGTATGCTGTATAAGAAATGACATCAAACTTTGTACTGGCCAGGAGTTCGGTCCTCGATTCTGGGCTGGTCGTAGCTCGGTTCTCGGCTAAGGTTGAGGTTAGCTCGGCTATTGGGTCCTAGGTAAGGGTTGTGAGATTAACCGAGTTCAATTAATGAGCCCGAAAGATATAATATTACCATATGAGAGGGGCCCATCATATGTGCTTATAGATAAATATGTGCAAGTAGTTATGATATGTGTGTGCTTGTTATTTATTGCGTGCGTATGTTTTCTATTGCATTTTATTTACACACTAATGTTTGTTGATAATTTTTGTTAACCTTAAAAGATAGGGATGTGCATTTAAAACAGAATGTTGATCTATGGTTAGCACCTGAAGATCATTGGTACCCATGACAGGTGGTTTTTTTGTTAGAGATAAAAGATTAATGTGCTTAGTATATTTTCAGTTAAGATTTTATTCTCTCGAGCGAGAACTATTGCATGTGCGATTATAAAAGGGGCCTAAGACCCTAGGTGAAGGTACGTTGTTTTTTGTACACTAGACTGAAAATTAATACCTTTTGTGAGACCTCACTGACTTGATCGTCGGAGTGTAGTCAATAGGTAGAGTGTCCTCTATCACAATGGAACCACATTTGAAGAAGCAAATAGAGACATGATCCTATATCCAAAAGGAGGTGCGTTCAACCTAAGTCAACCGGCAAAAGAGTCAATCGGCAAGAACAAACTTCAATCCAGCAGCTAACCAGGTCAAGGTCTCCGATGCTGTTGAATCCACACCTCATCTTTAAACCAACGCATGAATGTTCTATTATGTTCCATCAAGACCCATTTCTCTGCTTGTCTTAGGTTATTTGTTTTCACAATGGCTTTATGAGCTTTTATGTAAGGTATAACTTCATCTGTGTTATTCAATATATACAAATGTGCTTGCAAGACTTTTGATCGAGATTTGCTTACAATATTCACACCACATAAACATTTACTTGTAGAATGCCTGTGGTGCCAGGAATTAGCTGGAAGACCTATTGGATTTGCTTTTAACATGTACTCTAAACAAAATTCAATACTTTCTTCAGCTATGTACCTTTCAATCATTGAAGCTTCTGGACGATAATGATTTTTCACATAACCTTTCAAAATTTTCATATACCGCTCAACAGGATACATCCATCTTAAGTAGACTAGTCCACACAATCTAACCTCTCTTACCAGATGCACAACTAGATGAACCATGATGTCAAAAAAAGATGGAGGAAAAAACATCTCCAATTCACACAAGATAACAACAATTTCATCTTCAAGTTCATCTAGTTTTAATGGATCAATGACTTTACAACATATAGAAGAGAAGAATGAACACAAATGGGTTATGTCTAACATTTTTTGGTAAGATCCCACAAATAGCTACTGGTAGCAACTGTTGCATCAAGATGTGGCAATCATGAGACTTCAACCCAATTAACTTCAAATCTTGCATTGACACTAGGGTCTTCACATTTGAGGAATGTCTTTGTGGCACTTTCACACCCTTTTGACATTGAAAAAAAACTTACTTTTTCATCTTTTGACATGGTGTAACAGGCTGGGGGCAAATATGTACGCTTACCCATTTCTATCGGTGCCAACTCGCCTCGTATGTTAATCTCAATCAAATCTAAACGAGCATTTAGACCATCCTTCGTCTTCCTGTTAATGTTAAGAAATGTACCAATTAAGCTATCATACACATTCTTCTTAACATGCATTACATCTGTACAATGTTTGACTTCTAACCTCGACCAGTACAAAAGATCAAAGAAGATTGATGTTTTCTTCCAAATGTTTGTCACAGATGACTTTTTTTTTTACTTACTGAAGGTGTGGTCTATGTTATTTACCTTTTCATAAACCTCAACCCCAGTTAATGGAGTTGGTGGACCACTAGTCTCTTGGTGTTCATTAAAGGCTTTTTTCAACCTCCATTAAGGATGATGACTTCTAAGAAACCTCCGATGCCAAAGATATATTGTCTTCCTTCCATGTTTCAATTGTTGAGAAGGGGTGTCTTCTTCGCATATTGGACATGCTTTATGACCCTTACATTATAACCTGATAAGTTACTATATGCCGGAAAGTCATTGATGTTGCAAAATAACATGGCATGCAGCTTGAAAGTTTCATTAGCAAATTTGTTAAATACTTAACACCCTGATCCCACATTAACTTCAAATCTCAAATTAGGGGACTTAGATAAACATCTATTTCATTCCCTGGTTGTTTCAGGCCGAATATCATCATAGACAACATCATGTATTTTTGCTTCATGCACAATCCAAGAGGTAAGTTGTAAATAACTAGTAAAATAGGCCATGAACTATGATTTGTACTCATTACCAAACAGATTCATTTCATCTGTAGCTAAACCAAGTCGAATATTTCTTGATTCTTTACCAAACTCTAGAAACTCATTATCAAATTTCTTCCATTGAATAGAATAAGCTAGATGTCGGTACATGCCATCACATTTCCTCTCATCTGCATGTCATCTAAGATTCTTAGCATCATTTGGGTTTGCAAACAAATGCTTCATCCTTGGAATGATAGGAAGATAGCACATAACCTTCATTGGGGGTCCATGCTTTTCTATCTTTTCAATAGTATCATCATCTTTTTGTTTCAACTTATAACATGATAACCCAAACCTCGGATAACTTTTCAACAATTCAAACTCTTCCCTGTATAATATGCAATCATTAGGACATGCATGTATCATTTTATACTCAATACCCATTAGACAAAGAATCTTTTCGATCTCATAATTACGACTAGGTAGAGTATTTCCCTCTGGAAGCATATCCTTCAACAACTAAAGCAATTACATGAAGCTTTTATCAGTCCATCCATTTATTGGCTTCAAATTCATCAATCTTAACACCGTCGACAACCGTGTGAAGTTAGTTGATCCAGGATAAAATGGAGTCTCTACATCGCTTGACATACTTCCATATCCATGCATTTCTACAAAAGACTCATCTCCCACATCATGAATTATGTCTTCCAATCGATCATCATCTACATCATCATCATCCATGGTGGACCCCACATATTCTTCAGTTATGGAAACACGTGGTAATTTTAATAATTCACCATGCCATGTCCAAGTTGAATAAGATTGAAGAAACCCATCACATAGAAGGTGCTCTCTGATTATCTTAACATCAAGTATCCTTCCATTCAAACAGTTAACACACAGACACCTGATCTTTGCTCCATCCTGACCACTATTATTCACCTTATGTTGCACAAATTGTATAAATTCTTCTACTCCTCTTTCGTATTCATCACTTATGCAAATAGAATTAATCCAATTTCAATCTATTATATTCTATAATAGTCATTCAGGTGTTTTCTAATAAATTTTCTATCTCATGCGATTGCCGAGGGTTGAACACCCCGGACTCAATACCAACACATATCAATTGCCGAGGGTCGAACACCCTCGGACTCAATACCAACACGATAATTCTATTATAAACTAACAACTAACATAATATAAATTAATAATAAATACAAATTATAATATTTACTAAATAATATAAATTTTAAAAAATACAAATTATAATAAATAAAAAATAAACAAATTCATAACATTAAAAAAAATTCAAAAAAATTTAAAACACCACCAACCTTGTGCGTGAAGGCAACATTGGTGAAGAGTGGCACGGGAGCGGCAGCAACAATGGCGATAGAGAACGCGGCAACGACGACGAAGAAAAGAAAAGCACACCAAAGAAGAGCGAAGGCAATGAAAAAATACTTCGACCAATGCAAAAAAAAAAAATCAAAGTAAGAGAAACAAAGCTCGCAAAAGAAAAGACGAGGAAGAAGAAGAAACAGAACTCGAACAAACTTACAGTGGCACAACAATGAAGCAGAAGCAAACACGAAGGGAAAGAAGAGGAACAACTGAGCAGGAACAACAAATGCAAAGAGAAAGAAGAGGAAGAAAGTATGAAAAGCATAAGTGGCGCGCTTCAGAGTTAGGGTAAAATTTGATTTAAGAATGCGACTATTTGTAATAGTCGTATTCTTAAATCATATGCTTTGATTTATGAATGTGACTACTACAAATAGCCACATTCATAAATGAAAATAATTTAAAAAATGTCACCGCGTTTTGAAAGACTGCATCTGAGGTAAAAAAAGCATTTAATAAATAGTAGTTGTTTTAACATTTTGCACTAGTGTCCCTTATTGAATCTCCAGGTCAATCTACCATTCTCTTGAATTCATCTTCTGTTAGCATAGGAATTGATGTAGATGCTTGATACATCTGTTGACACTGAGAAAATAGAGTGAAAGTGTTAAACATAATAGTGTAAGCTTTATGGTTAGTTTCTAATTGCTTTTCAATGTGCTCCAAAGTCTCTTCCATCCTTGATTGAGATAGAGGGGCCTCTTGTGTGGTCTACTCAGCTGCAGATTCCTCAATTACTGAAATGGTCACCTTCATTTTTGGCATATGGTTGGTGCAATGCTTTAAAATGTAGGTCTTGTTGATGGAAAACTTGATAATGTTCACTGGATAGCAAGGTAATCATACTCCAAATTCCTTTCTTAGCTCAGAGATTTAGGTTGGAGGCTTTGTAGTACTTCTCACATGTATCTGAGAAATTATAGCTCTGTGTATTTCTTCAAAGATCAATTCAGCAATGTCCACCGTAATTCTTTGAGTTATGCAAAAGAGGGCCTGTGCTTTATCGAATGTTATATCAGATACATGAGTAATAGGAAAGATATTGGCAAACATGAAGCTTGCCAGAGTTATCTCATGCTTGACTTATAGAGCTTCTTAAGAAGTCTAGTTCTTCCTTTTTTTGAATGATTTCCCAGGGATACACAAATGCTCTGCTACAGTCACCAATGAGACATCCTTCCTTCTTCTATTAAGCTCATTTTTTATTTCATCTATTAGTTTTAATTAAATGTGCATGTGTTTATTGATGAGAGATGTATCATACCAAATGTGAATCCCTTTTACCCAAGAAGTCCCATGTTCCTCATCAAAATTGGTTGGGTAGGCATTAGCATATAACTGCCTCATTATGTCTTCACGGTAATAAGGATAAGGGGTAATCAATTTGTCCCACTACTTCTATGAATCTCTATTTTGAATTCTTCAAACTCGTATGCAAACGATAGTCAATCAACTTAAATTCAATGGAGAAGCTCTCATGGATGCAAGGGTTGTGGAGAAAATTCTTCGATCATTGACTGATGACTTTGAAAATGTTGTATGTGCAATCAAGGAGTCAAGAAATTTGGAAGAAATGACAGTTGATGATCTTGCGAGTTTTGTTGAAACACATAAACAACGAAAGAAGAAAAAGAAACAAGTGGTCTTAGAGGAAGCCTTACGCACAAAGATGATCATCAAGGAAGACAAGGTGATGTATATGTTGATCAAGGTTTATCTTGGAGCTTTGATGTCTCCAAATCCATGGTGTTTGATGGAAGGCTGGAGTTGCTGCTTGTGTAGGTGGGATCTGGGTAGATTAAAGTGTAATCAACTCTTTGTTTGAATCTAAAACTGTTTAGAATCAAAACCTTTTTGAAAAAGATTATTTTCTAAAGAAATGGAAAAACAACCAGTTGATTTATCGTTTCAATCGGTTGTTTGACACTTAGTGGCTTTTGAAAAGGGTTTAAAGCTGTTTGACTTGGTTGACTTTGCTGTCAAATCAATTCAATCGATTGTTTCAAAAATTCAACCAATTGTTTTTTTAAAATCCATAACAGAATTCTGTTATGCTTTGTAAATCTGCTTTAATGTTTTCTAACTGAATAGGCTCTTGCTTTAAAGGTTTTTGACCAACCTTTGGAGTATAAATAGTTTGTTTTACACTCCTAAAAGGTAAGAAACCGTTTTGAGAATTCAGTTGTGCCAAATTGATTTCAAGCTTTCAAGATTTGCATTCAAGCTTTTGGATTTTCACAAAGGAGTGTGGAATAGGATTGTTGTAATCTTTTATATGATCTTCATCAGGTGTAATCCTTTTTGTATCTCTTGTATTTTTTAATGTTGTTATGTAAGTGCAGAATCAAAGGGTGTTCTGATTTCTGTGGTGTTGTGTGCCAAAGGAAGTGTGTGGCTTGAGGTGTTCAAGGTCACTTCTTTGGTGGTGTGTTTGTAATTTGGATTTGATTGCATAGTTGTACCCAGTGGTTTTTGGGAACTGGATGTAGCTCTTGGGATAAGAGTGAACCAGTATAAATTTCTTGTGTGCCATTATACCTTCAAAGTTTGCGAAAATCCTTCATAAACAATTCACCCCCTGTAACATCCCGCCAAATACTTTTCATATTTATATAATAAAAATAAAGGTAAACAAATATATTGAAGTGAACATAATTATATATATGTAATGAAGTTTCTCCTCACAGGGAGTTTAATACATAATCGGTCAAATTTTCCAAAAACGTAAACAAAATTACAGTAAGATAGAAAGACAGGCGATCTCCTAACAGCAAAAGGCGATCTCCTATCAGAGAACTGCGATCTCCTATCAGAAAACAGAAAAAGGGTGATCGCCTAACAGAAACAGAAACTGGCGATCTCCTTCCGGCGACCACTCACTGAGGAGCTCTACTTCCTGCAACATCATCTGCTCCCGTGTAAATTATACACGATCATCACAGGTTTAAGAAAAAGCCAAAAACAACACCAAAAAATCACAGGGTAAGCTAGATATTTGAAAGAGAGTTTAGATATGAAGCTTTAAAATCAAGATAAAACAAATTTAAGACACCTACGTAAAACCATCAACTTTCTCATTCCCTTCACATGACCATCAGGTAAAACACATATTTCACAATTCCTCAAGAGTCGTTCTATTCACATAATTCATCAAGTGTCTATCAATTTCAATGTTTCTCATTTCTCACGTCAGACTTCCACTGACTTATCACACAAGACACTTGACACTACTTCCGGAAGACTCATGCATTGACTAGACTCAGAGATCTGCACCTGTCATACTGCCCCACTGTGAAATCACACACATTCACAGGGTCGCCGTGAAATCACACACATTCACAAGCGTATAAATGAATCTCAATATCATCACTATCCTAGCATGACAGGGTTAATCCATACAACGGGTCGAGCTCGTTCTCTTTCAAACAACTCACCCATACATATGAACCTCCTTCGACTCTCAACGCCTGAATAACTTCATCTATATGATTCCATTATATCAGGAGAGTCAGGATATCTCATAAAACGAATCACCGGTCAATGCACATCCTACACGATCTTACACGGTATTTCCTTTCCTGAAAATACTATGCCTTGATCCCACATTCACAACATTCAACACATCATATAATACTTAAATGACCGATTCCAATCACAGCAAAACTCATTCCAAGGTTCAGATTTTCGAATATCACATTTAAATCTCAAACAGTTTTCAAACAACACCAAAAACAGGGGAGTTCAAAAAACAACGCCAAAACCGGCGATCTCGTCCAAAACAGGGGATTATACAATAACAGTTGAAAACCGGCGACCACGTCGCCCCATCATCTCAATCATCTAATATAAGGTTTTCGTTGGAAATAAGGCTAGCTTCCCTTACCTGGACGTGCGCAAAACACCAAGAGCTCCAAAAACCCACCGAGCTTAAAGGATGCCTTGGCTCTGTTTTAGCGTCTGGTTTGTAGAACTTGCAGAGAACCTCCCAGGTGCTCCAAGGACAGTCGTCGCTCGTCGTACTTTTGCTTGAAGGTGCCTGAATCGCAGCGCGAAGGAGAGAAAAGGAGAAGAATGAAGGTAAACTCACTCTTTCACTCGTGAACCACTGCAACGTCCTTTGCCTCTCAGAAGTGGGTTTTTGAATCTTAAACCAACTTGTCCACAAGAGCCACTGCCACCACCCACTCTGCAGGGAAGTTTGCGTGTACGCTTCCCTGAACAGTACGACTACGCGTGCCTCTGCGCAGGCTAACACTCTGAGATCACTATTCTGAACCACCCTTTTTGTCTACGTGTCGCGCGTGCAGTACGTCTGATGCTGAGAGCCTGGGTCCCACCTTATCTGTGTGAACTCGACATCGCGCGATAACCTTCCACCGATGACCGCTCGAGTGATGACTATCCACCGATGTCTCGCCCTGGCGATGACCGCATGCCTCGCGCCCTGGCGATGCCCGCATGCCTCGCGCCCGGCGATGCCCGACGACACATCGCCACGCCCTTGCTGTAGGTTCTTCATCCCACTATGTTACATCCAAGGTAGTATCTCCACATGACTTGGTGATGTCGGTAGCTTCACATTTCCAAGAGTAGGTCAGCACTACTCCTCGTGCGCCCATGCATGCAACACCAAGGACGATTTCTCATGCCCAAGCATAGAGCTTTGCATGCACAGCGTAGCTAAGGCTTAACCCACACCTTGATACGTGTGGTTTTGTGGAACCCACTCTGGTTGATCCAGTATCATGACCACATACTGAGTGCACTTTCGGCGATCATGTGCACCATAGGCGACTGGCGATCACGTGTAATCTAGGCGATAGGCGATCATGTACTAACCAGGCGATCTCATAGTCTTCTAAACTACACTTTCCTTCCTTTTTATTTTAAATAAAAACATACTTAGAATTCATTTAAAATATATTCCTTTTTATTCCAATTTAATTTTACAGGTCCTTACACCCCCCCCCCCCTCTTGTTTAAGGTCATAAATTCTAATAATTGGCATCAGAGCACGGTTCTTGAAAAATATTCAAGTTTTATCCTAAAAGCCTTTTTCTTATGGCTGAAAAATTACCCTTTAGGGAGGGTGCTTCTATAAATAGACCACCTCTGTTTTGTGGTTTGAATTACCAATTTTGGAAGGTACGAATGAAAATCTTTGTTGAATCTCTTTATAGAGGAATATGGGATGCAATTGAAAATGGCCCTTTTATTCCTAAGTTTATAAAAGATGGTGTTTTTATTGAAAAGCCTTGGTCCCAATGGATTGATGCAGCAAAAAAAAGAGCAAAGTTTGATTTATTGCTAAAAATATTATCACCTCTGCCTTAAATTCTGATGAGTTTTTCAGGGTGTCACAATGTGGATCTACTAAGGAGATGTGGGATACTCTAGAAGTAACTCATGAAGGAACGAATGATGTAAAGAGGGCGAGGAAACATACTCTAATCCAAGAGTATGAGATGTTCAGAATGCTTAAAGGAGAATCGATTGCAGATGTGCAAAAGCGGTTCACCCATATTGTCAATCACCTCATGATTCTTGGAAAGGTTTTTGAAAAAGAAGAATTGAACATCAAGATTCTCAAATGTCTTGACAGGTCTTGGCAACCGAAAGTCACAACTATCTCAGAGTCTAAAGATTTGACTTTGACTACAACTTCTTTGTTCGGAAAGCTTAGAGAACATGAGTTGGCGATGAACAGGCTCAATGTTCAAGAAAGTGAAGATATGCATGTAAGAAACATTCCTTTGAAGGCTGTCAAGCATAAAAACAACCAAGCTTCAAGTGATGAGAGTGAAGGAGAAAATCTTAGTTTGCTGTCCAAAAAGTTCAACAAATTCTTGAAGAAGAACCGCAACAAAGACTCCAACCAAGAGAGGTATAGCAACAAAAAATCTAGTGATTTTAAAGATAACAAATATACTTGCTATGGCTATGGAGAGTAGGGACACATAAAGGCTGAATGCCCAAATAAAGAGAGCAAAGAGTAGAAGTCAAGCAAGAAGGAAAAGAAAGCAAAATCAAAAAGAGCCTACATAGCTTGGGACGAAAATGATGTCTCTTCTTCAAGCTCCTCATCAAGTGAAGATGAAGAAGCCAATCCGTGTCTCATGGCCAAAGAAGAGAATGAGGCAAGTAGTGTAAGTTCTTGTACTTCTTTAAATGTTGAAAATTATAGTCAACTTCTTCAAGCTTTTAAAGAAACACATGAGGAAGCTAACCGATTGGCTCTCTTGAACAACTGGTTGAAAGGTTTGAATAACTAGCTTGAAAATAGATTCAAGGCACTGGAAGAAGAGTTGGAGAATTCAAAAACTGATTTCGAAAATCTAGAAATGCTTTACACGAACTCTACTTGCAAGTGGGACTAACTTGTTTGTGAAAATTGTGAATCTCTTGAAAAAGGTTCACTATCTTGTGAAAACTGTAGATAAGCTTTCAAAGGGAAAATCCAACTTTGAGACTGTCTTGGCATCTCAAAAATGTGTTTTTGGAAAAGCAAGTTTAGGATTTTATCCACAGAGTAAGAAAATGGGATTTCAAAGCCTTTTTCCAAAGTGTCAGAAAAACAACCAATTGAAAAATCGAAACAACCGGTTGTTACATGTTTTTATTGCATGAAGAGAGGCCACTCTGTTAGATTTTACAAAAGTAGGAAATATTCAGTTCCTAAAAGTCTGATGAGATGGGTTCCAAAGAATCCTGAGGTTCGTAATGATAAAGCTAATGTCAAAGGACCCACATTTGTAAGGGGACCAAATCTTGTTGCTTGATTTCATGGTTTTGTAGGATTGCTAAGAGATCAAGGATTCTTGAGTCACAAGATCAAGCTTATGAAGGGAAGAGATTCTTTCTGGACTCCAAATTACAGATTTGTACCAGACTTAGTCTTCCTAGAAGTTAAGAGAATTTTCTTGATCATGATCTATGACTCATTAAGAGAACTACATTGTCAAGAGGATAAGACTTTATTTGTTTTATTTTTCTTGTCTTGAATTTTGTTTAATTTTGAAGTATGAAAAATCTTAATTGATGTCTTTATCCTTCATCTATGTAAGGTGTATGTGAAGATTTCATTATGTTTCATCTCTGCCTGTCAATTCTAGTTCTGTGAAATGCTTAAATTGTTGTCACAGAAAAACAATCAATTGTTTTCACAAAACAATCAATTTTTTTCACAAAACAATCAATTGTTTCCCTCTGACAACACTGTATTAAATTGAATTAATTTCTTTATGCATTATGTCTGTTGCAGATTCTTTCCTCAAGAAGTTATGGGTCAAAGTGCATTTATCATGGATCTGTTTTCATTCAGAAAGGTGTTACTTTTGTCATAAATGGAATATATTCCATAATTTCTTGGAAAATTAAGAACCTTTATGACTAGTCAAAGTCTTCATATGCTTCCATGTGAAATCTGCCATTGAGGGATGTGACACTGTATAGTCTTGGACCAGATTCTCTTTCTTAAAGACTGAAACCCACTAAATGCCAAGGATTGGAACTGTTTACTATGAATATATAAACTCATATGCAGTTGTTTCTCTTCACAAAAACAACCCATTGTCAAAACTCTTGCTATATCTCAAATCTGCCATATTTCTCATTTTGTTTTCTAGATTTTCTCTTTACCTCCATGGAATCCACACCCCCTTCATCAAAAGGATCAAAACTAGGGCAGTTAGGAGGGGAGGACGTCTTGAAGCATAGTTCTCTGGTGAAGATGAAAAGATTGAGAAATATCTTCATGAGACTAGTAGGAAAGCAATAAACAACCCAAAGCTCATCTCTTTCAACTGGTTGAAGGAGCAAAAAATGGATGATCTAAGGAGCCTTCTCAAAGAGCAGCTGCTAAAGAGGTTTTTGGAGATGTCAGGAAACATATATCCTAATCTTGTAAGGGTATTCTACACCAATATTCAATTTGTTAATAATAATCTTGTTTCTCATGTAAAAGGTGTTGAGATGGAGATTACATGATGTTTGGACTACAATTATTGGATTAAAGTATGCAGGGTTGCGGATTAACAAAGGAAACATTGGTGTGGTGGAAGAATTTAACAAAATTCAGTTTTACAAAAATTGCTTGAAGAATCCTCAAGAAAAAGTGAGAACTTTTTCGGTGGGTGGATTGAAGCTGGATGAAAGGCTAATTGCTTTCATTATGACATGGTTGCTCACACCTAAGGGGAGCAATCACTCTATGCTTACCGAGGAGGACCTTGTCTACATGTATTGCATCATGAACAAGGTCAAGGTAAATTGAATCCACATCATCAAGGAACACATGCAGAAATCAATGAGATTAAGTGACTACCACTATCGATATGTTATCTTGATTCTAAATTCTTGAATTACTTTGTAGTGAACCTTGAGGGAGAGCAAACTGAAGTGGTGAAATCATCAGACGAAGTGAACAATGGTTCACTTAGTAAGATGGGGTTCACCAAAATTGGTGGAAGATAGGTAAGCAAAGATGGAGACCAAGGTGGTTCCTCAAGTGGTGTGCAAGCTGAACATGAAGAAGAAGAACAAGTTGCTGCTGAAGATGCTGGAGTTGGTGCTTAAGAGGATAAACCTGCTGCTGATGTGGGTGCTGGAACAAGTGCTGGAAATCAAGGGGATCGTGTTCTCTCAATGTCTCCTTTTGAGAGGTTCATGGTTAACAGGATGGACAACTTTGTTGAAAACCAAAGGAATCTCCATGAATTGTCTGCTGCCAATTTTCAGAACTTTGATCACAGATTCCAGAGAATGGATGCACGTTTCCAAAACCTAGATGAATAGATTGAAGCTATTCAAAACCAACTTTTTGAGTTGCAGTATGGAAAGGAAGATTGAAGTCAAATTGAATTGATGTTTATGCTTTTCTTGCTTTAATTTCTGGACAATTTCTTTCTTGATTTTGTTTACCTTTTCTTTATTCTATTTGTGAAGACAAATAGGGGGAGAAGGTGTTGGTTTTTGTGTTGTGTATGCTGCTACTGCAAACTCTTATTTGAATTTTTAATTCTGCTGCTTTAGAACTGTTTTTGCTGTTGCACACTCACTGTTTTAGACTGGTTTTTGCTGCTATTTTGGTTATGTAGAAAACAGGTTTGTGTGCCTTGATAACCTGCTATTATATATGCTTTGTGTTTGCATAGTTTCTGTTTTATAGGTGCTGGTTCAGATTCAAACAGGTCAACACAAGCAACCAGGGATTTGTCTTTATCAAATAGGGGGAGATTATTCATCAAAGTAGATCTTGGAGCTTTGATGTCTCCAAATCCATGGTGTTTGATGGAAGGCTGGAGTTGCTGCTTGTGTGGTGGGATCTGGGTAGATTAAAGTGTAATCCACTCTTTGTTTGAATCTAAAACTGTTTGGAATTAAAACCTTTTTGAAAAAGATTGTTTTCTAAAGAAGCGGAAAAACAACCAGTTGTTTTATCGTTTCAATTGGTTGTTTTACACTTAGTGGTTTTTGAAAAGGGTTTGAAGCTGTTTGACTTGGTTGACTTTGTTGTCAAACCAATTCAATCGGTTGTTTTGAAAATTCAACCAATTATTTTTTTAAAATACATAACATAATTTTGTTATGCTTTGTAAATCTGCTTTAATGTTTTCTAACTGAATAGGCTCTTGCTTTAAATGTTTTTTTACCAACCTTTAGAGTATAAATAGTTTGTTTTACGCTCCTAAAAGGTAAGAAACAGTTTTGAGAATTCAGTTGTGCCAAATTGATTTCAAGCTTTCAAGATTTGCATTCAAGCTTTTGGATTTTCACAAAGGAGTGGAATAGGATTGTTGTAATCTTTTGTTTTGATCTTCATCAAGTGTAATCCTTTCTGTATCTCTTGTATTTTTGAATGTTGTTGTGTAAGTGCAAAATCAGAGGGTGTTCTGATTTCTGTGGTGTTGTGTGCCAAAGAAAGTGTGTGGCTTGAGGTGCTCAAGGTCACTTCTTTGGTGGTGTGTTTGTAATCTGGATTTGATTGCATAGTTGTACCTAGTGGTTTCTGGGAACTGGATGTAGCTCTTAAGATAAGAGTGAACTAGTATAAATTGCTTGTGTGTTTTTCTCTTGCCCTGAACTCATTTAAATTCTATTCTTAAGTTATTTTTAATACTAGTGATAAAAACAACCGGTTGAATCGCATAAATAACCGGTTGATTTTCTGATAATCAACTTAAACAATTTTTTTTGATTGTTTCTGTGATTTCTATATCTGTGATTCTGCATTGAAGTTCATTATACCTTCAAAGTTTACGAAAATCTTTCATAAACAATTCACCCCCCTCTTGTTTAAGGTCATAAATTATAACAGTATATGAAACATAATTGAGAAAGAGGACATGGACGTGGAGGTCACAGTCTGCAACAGAGGTCGTTGTCGTGGAAACAACAATGAAAAGAAGGGACAAATGTACCAACAAAACTGCATGGACGAGGTTGTAGTCGCAGAAGAGGTGGTCATTCGAATCATCCAAATGTTGAATGTTACAACTGCGGAAAATATGGACACTACACAAAGGATTTCTAAATCGAGAAGAAAGAGGAAGAAAATGTCAATTTAGTTTAGGAAGATGAGACAGAAGATGAAGGGATTCTCATGATGAAAAATGAAAGCATCCTCTAAATAGTGACATTGCGTGATGTTTGGACACTAGTGCTAGTAATAATATGTGCGGGCACAAACACATCTTTGCTGATATACAAGAGATTGAAGATGGACATGTATCTTTTGGAGACTCAATGAAGGTTTCAGTCAAAGGTTGGGGAAAAATATGTTTTTCCCAAAATGATGGAAAAGAAGATACAATGGAGGATGTTTATTATGTACCTCACTTGAAGAGTTGCTTAATTATCATGAAAGACTGAATGTTGCACTTAAAGGACAAATGGACGAGTGCTCGCACATATGGGGATGGCAAAGAATCAATTGTTCAAACTCAAATTAAAGAATATACAAGAGAGGTGTTTGCAAGTCAACATGGAGGACAAAGCATGGTTATGGAATTTACGATTTGGACACTTACATTATAGTGGGCTAAAAGAGTTAACAAACAAGAAAATGTTCCATGGGTTACCAAACATGGACTACATTAAGAAACTTTGTGAATGTTATGATACAGACCTGAGAGATGGAGCAACCCCTGACCAAGCCCAACCTTCCAGAAGAAGGACACGAAGCATGACACAAGATCAAGGGCTAGGTCAGGACCCACCACTAGTCATTGCTTCAGAGCCCATCATTCCTCAAAGGATTACCAGGAGCAGAGCCCAAGCCATGGGAGTTGAGCACCAACTAGTTTCCTTGTTTTCAATTTCAGTAGAATATGGTCCAATTAGCATAATAGGAGGGGTGTATTTATCAAATTGGGCCATGACAAGTCCATTAGGGTTAGAATGTAGCCCTAGCTTCTAGAAGTTAGGACTAGGGGCGGCATTGACCATTGGCCAACTCCTAGGCTGCCCCCCACCTTATTACAAGACTACCCCTCCCCTTCTTGCCTACCAAGGCACCCATTCCTATAAATAGGGTGTCTTGCCTCATGTAAAAACAAGTTGAATTTGAATTAAGAAAAGTTACTCTGCATAAATTGTGTGAGGTGTTTGTGAGGCTTGTGTCTCTTAAGCATTAGGTCTTATCTTGAGTGAGTTGAGAGCTCTCAAGTGTTGGGCCTCTACACTTATCTTGGAGGAAACCATACTCCAAGTGGCGTGTTCCTTCTCAAATCCACACCATAAGCTTTCTTCTTCCATCTGTTTCCTTCATTTTTCCATTACATTTTATCTTTGTGTTGATTCTCTTGTTGTTGCTTCTTTCCATTTTGGTTTCCTTCCATATCTTGTGTTTCCTTCCTTGACTTTACCTTCCGCGCCATACATCATGTTCACCTTATTCTGTGATTTTTCTCTTTGCCTTCGAAAGTGAACCTTCACACTTACTTAACCACTTGGTTAAGTTCGTGTCCAGTGGAAATCTTCCCTAGGTCTCACCATATACTTGTTAAAAATCTCAATCCTAAGCAAAGTGTCACCTCTAAAATGGACAAAGCTAAAATCAACTCACATCAGGTTATGTACTTGGTAAGCAAGCAAGGACAAATTTTCAAAAACAGGCAGAAGATCATGCAAGTAGACCTCTCGAGCTAATTCATACTGACATACGTTTCCCAATCACTCCCAAGTCTTTTAGTGAGAATGGGAATTTCATTATTTTCATTGACAACTATACAATGAAGACTTGGTTTACTTTTTGAAACAAAAATGAGAAGCATTTGAGGTGTTCAAAAAATTCAAGGTGATGGTGGACAAGACAAACAACTTATACATCAAGGCTTTACATCAAAAAAAGGTGAAGAATACATGTCAACTGTTTTCACAAACTATTGTGAGGAACAAGGTATCAAAAGATTCCTGATAGCACCATATTCACCTTAACAAAATGGCTTCGTGAAAAGGAAAAATTGAACGATACTTGATATGGTTCGATCAATTTTGAAGAGCAAAAACATGTCAAAGGAATTTTGGGCGGAAGCAGTGCAATGTTTTGTGTATGTGCAAAACTGATGTCCGCATACAAAATTGATGAATCAAACATCACAAGAAGCCTGGAGCGGTCATAAATCAGTTGTATCACACCTTAAAGTGTTTGGTAGTGTGGCTTGTGTGCATGTACTAGACCAAAGAAGAACCAAACTTGATGATAAAAGTAAGAAATATGTGTTTATTGGGTATGATGAAAAGATGAAGACTTTTAAGTTGTTTGATCCAATTGATAAAAAGGTGATTCTGACTCGAAATGTACAAGTGCATGAAGAAAATACATGTGAAATCCACATTTTTAAATGGAGTCCTTGAAGAAGAAGTCTATGTAGAGCAACTGCATGGGTAAATGAAATCTGCAAGTGTACCAAGTCAGAAATAATAATTTGTCTTCAAAAGATGGATATCGAACCCACAAGGAATAGCTTTTTTTAAAATTTTAATGTATAACATTTACTAAGTATTGAACGATGTGCAATAGTTTAATTGAAAAGATATTGGCATTCCAAAAATAAATTTGCATAAAAATTAAAGAAATACAAAATAAATGACTAAAAGAATTCAATTGATAAAATTGGGATTGAAGTTAATCTTTGTCACTCTTCTGAATCATGGAAGAATAGAAACATATAATATTTTAAATTAATTGATATTGATGCAACATATAAGAGTAATTCACATTAATGTCTCAATTATGAAATTATTAAGATTATCTCCTAAATATTAATGTCTCAAATATTTATAAAACATTCTTATCATTAAGAAAAAATGTTTATAGCAATTGATATTAATCTATGTCTAGTATCAAAAACATATCAAGTATTCTCATTTATGTCAGATTCTTAGAATTACTTTTCAGTTAAATTCAATAATCAAGTTCATGAATAAAAATTCAAGTTTTAAGTACAAAATACAATAATCAAGTTCATGAATAAAAATTGGTTAATTCCCTTTTTGGTCCTTACATTTAACATTCAATTTAATATAGTGGTTTTTAAAAGGTTAATTTGGTCTCAAGGTTTTATAGAAAGGTTTAATTTAGTCTCTTCCATTAAGTTTCCACCAACGGCACATTAACTATTGACGATGTGACCCACACAGTGGCATTTGTTTGCACACGTGGACTAAACGAATTTTAAAGTTTGGAAATTGGAAAAAGAAGGTTAAGGGAGAGGGAGACGGTGGCAACGACGACTGTGGTGGTGGAGCCAAGATGATGTGAGTTGATTTTAAGATTGCATATTTTATGGGGTGCAATTTGTTTATGGTTTTTTTAATTTTTAAGCAGAATATGGTGAGAAACCCAAAGAAGATTCCCACTAGACACAAACTTAACCAAGTGGTTAAGTATGAAGGTTCACTTCTAGAGGGCAAAGAGAAAACACAATTATGGTGTGATGATGAATAGGTGCAGAATTAAATAGCATATAAAGAAAAGAAAGAAGATAGAAACCGAATAGAAAAAGATGAACACAAGAACATAAAGGAATGGAAAAATGAAAATATGAAAGGTCGAATATTGTGTATAGTGTTGATGTAGTAAGTAGATGTATGGAGGATCGAAGACGCTCACACCTAAAAGTTATTAAAAGAATTCTTTGATACATTCGAGGAACATAATCACTTAGGCTACTCTACTCAAAGACAAATGAATTTAAGTTGGTAGAATACTCTGATAGTGATTAGTGCGGAGATGTAGATGATCTAAAAAGTACAGCATGATATGTGTTTTACTTGGGGAAAACAACATTTACATTGCTCTAAAAGAAGCATTCAATCGTAACTTTGTCAACATGTGAGGCGGAATATGTTGCATCAACTTAGTGTGTGTGTCTATATGTCACACGATTTGGCTAAGAAATTTACTATGTGAGTTAAATTTGCAACAACTTGAGGTAACTGAAATACGAGTTGACAACAAATCAACTATTGAATTAACAAAAAATTTGGTTTATCATGAGAGGAATAAACATATTGATGCTCGTTTTCATTTTATTAGGGAACATGTGAAGAATGGAGAAGTACAAATAATGCATGTTGCAAGCTTGACCAAGTAGAAACATTTTTATAAAGCCTCTACTTATAATTCTATTTGGAAACATGAGGAGATTATTGGAATGAAGGATGGAAAATGTTTGAATTTAAAGGAGGAATTTGTTAAACATTAAACTCAAAAAAATAATTTTGTTATCAACAAACAAGACTTTGACCGACCAATAATAATTACTTTTAATTATAATTTTAAATATTATTTATAACATAATTCTAATTTTAAATGTTATTTTTATAGCATATTAGCTGTGAGAAAACAAATATAAATTTGAAAATTTTATTATAAAAATATTTAGACACATTATACTCCTTTTGAAAATGCTGCACTGAAATTATATACTCTCCATTTGAAAATGCAGCACTGAAATATAGTATATTTTCTCTTCAGAAATGTTTTAGCGTCTTCTATCTGTATCATCATGACTTCCACCATTGTATTTCTTTTTTATTTTCAGCCTTCCTTCCCAAACTCCTTGTATCCAACAGTTTATGACTTGAAATGGTTAGAACCCACTATCCAGCTCCTTCTCCTTCAACACTACTGAATAATCTTATTTGAAATTGAATTCTTTGAGAAAATAAACTGTTCCAAAATTCAGTTTTAATAATAATTAATAATCCATAAAAATAGTGCCATCAATTAGCTAATGGCAAACTTATTCATACCCAGTCAAAGTATTACCGATTTATGCTATCAGCTAATGATAAAGATATGTTGAATGGATGAAAAAACTGAAACTAATTTTATCGGCAGTTTTAGTGGCCGTTCACTAAGTTGACTATAATATCTTTTTTAACATATTTATAGTTATTAAAATATATTTAATATAATTAGAATTGATCCGGTCGGTCATCGGTAGTTGATGACGTCAGCAGCAGATGACCACGTGGACCATTCACAAGGTGACACGTGGAATAAGATAGCAGGAGAATCAGGGAGGAGATCACTCAGAACGGTGATCGGTGGTCAATTACTAAGTGACCACCACCCGCAGATCGGTGCCTAGATGAGCGCCTGGAAGCAGAGCGCAAGAAGTAAAGAAGCACTAATCAGTCATCGGTGCATGGTCATCGGGGTTTCTTGCTACACGCAGTTAAACTGGGACCCAGGCTCCCAGCGAGAGCGCTACGCATGCACCTCGCATGATTCCAAACCAGAAGAAGAAGAGCTGCTCGCCAGTAGGGTCGTGCATGAGGATGGTATAAGAGAGCTAGTAAACTGGTCAGTGATCAGTGACTCTCTTAACCCATTACGTGCATGGCACTGTGTGGTGAGATCATGCATGCAGGATGCAGCGCCTGGCGAGTGTGTCTAGACCAGCCACCCCTGGTGCTCTCCTGGGAGCATGCGACTCACTCAGAGGGAAGAAACGCGCTAAGTTACTCAGCAAGGAGATAACTTAGGCACACAGAGAAAGCACAAAGGCCCTTCAAGTGTGACACGCGTACGGTTAGATGTAAGTTGCATGCCTCCACGTGTCACCACCTGAGAGAGAGGCGCGACCCAGGTATAAAAGCACTCCACGTCATGTAAGGTACAGATTCTACATTCATTACACACATTTCTGAGTCATTGTGAGCATGTTTTACACACATTGCACAGTGATAACAGAATTCAGTTATAGAGAGAGAGAAAGTGGATCTGAGAGCACACACGAGTCTCACAGAGAGATTCAGAGAGAGTTTTTGGTGGTTCTGTTGCCTGACTTAAGCATCGAAGTGCACACGGCCGCTAGAGGCGCCGTCTGTGTTGTTTTGCAGGCATCGTTGGGAGTTCCAGAGAAGGTTCTTGGAGTGTTCTTGCAGAACACGCGGTTGCAGAGGGCTAGACGAAGGAGTGACGAGGCACATACTCCACGTTCAAGTCTGCGGCAGGATCAAGAATAGTAAACTCTAATATTTTTTAAAATACTTTTATATATCATTAAAAATTTTAATAATTTTATGCATAATTTATTATTAAAGAAAGTTTAAATGTTTGGTGTCATGTTAGAGTTAATTTAACCGAGTTTAATAATGTTATCAATGCCATTTTATAAGCTATGTTTATGTTTTCTTGTTGTGTTTATTGATCCCGCCGCTGACTCGAACGTGGAGGATATGCCTCGTCACTCCTTCGTCTAGCCTTCTGCAACTGCGCGTTCTGCAAGAACGCTCCAAGAACCTTTGCCGGAACTCCAAACGATGCCTGCAAAACACACAGACGGCGCCTTTAGCGGCCGTTGTAGCTCCGACGCTCAAGTCAGGCAACAGGAACACCAAAAACTCTCTCTGAATCTCTCTCTGAATCTCTCTGTGAGACTCGTGTGTGCCCTCAGTGTTCTTGAGTTCGAAAACTGAGTGTTCTGGGTTACCTATTGCGTACCTCCTGAGTGTTCCTCTGCCTCCCATATAATCTCAGCGTCTCCTCTCTACTGGCTACCTCTAGGGTCACTTGATTACTCTGCACTGCCATTACCCACTCTCAGGGCAATCTTGCGTGCAACTTTCCTCTACTTGAGTGGAAAGTCTGGCAGGATGGCCACGTGGGCGCCTCTGCACGCACTCAATCTCTGGGGCCGCCTGCCCTACCTAATCTCTGGGAACACCTTCGGTCCACGTGCCATGCATGCAACCTCACTGGGAAACTCTAACCTTGATGGGTTCTCGTCCCAACAGGATTCTGCACCTAACTGTGCCTTCCCAGCCTCATGCATGGTCGTTTCGTGACTAAGGCCACTCCCTGCCTGTGGGCGCTTTACTGATCACTGGTCGCGTTGTTCACATCGCCGTAGCCGATGTCACCTCGCCACACACCAATGACCGAGGTATCTCTCATACTGACCGATGATCGATGTCTCATCCTGACCGATGATCGATATGTCTCCCTGACCGATGACCGATGTCTCTGGCCACCACAGTAACTGAAGTCTGTTACCACTGCGCAACGTGTATAAACGTCCCCACAATGACTCAGAGAATGTGTGATCTCTCTAACTGTAAAAACTGTGCCGCGCCTCTCTCTCAGATGGTGACACGTGGAGGGATGCAGCTTGCATCTACCCGTACACGTGTCACACCTGAAGGGCTTCTGCGTTTTTCCCTGTGCGCGTAAATAATTCCCTTGCGGAGTAACTTAGCGCATTTCTTTCCTCTGAGTAAGTTGCATGCTCCCAGGGAAGCACCAGGTGTGGCTGGTCTAAGTACACTCACCAGGCGCATCCTGCCTGCATGGTCTCAACGCGCCATGCCATGCACGTAATGGGTCTAAGAGAGTCAGTGATCACTGACCAGTTTACGAGCTCTCTTATACCATCCTCATGCGCGACCCTACTGGCGAGCAGCTCTTCTTCTTCTGGTTTGGAATCCTGCGAGGTGCCTGCGTAACGCTCTCACTGGGAGCCTGTGTCCCAGCTTAACACGTGTTAGCAAGAAACCCCGATGACTGATCTGCTTCTGGAATCATTCGAGGTGCATGCGTAACGCTCTCGCTGGGAGACTGGGTCCCAGCTTAACTGCGTGTTAGCAAGAAACCCGATGACCAGGAATCGATGACTGATTGGCGCTTCTTTACTTTGTCGCGATCTCCTTCCAGGCGCTCCTCTAGGCACTGATCTGCTGGCGGTGGTCACTCAGCAACTGACCACCGATCACAGCTCTGAATGATCTCCACCCTGATTCACCTGCTATCTTATTCCATGTGTCACCCTATGAGTGGTCCACGTTGTCATCTGCTGCTGACGTCATCGACTACTGATGATCGACCGGATCATTTATCAAATTTAATATATTTTCTGTTCTGATCGGTCATCGGTAGTCGATGACATCAGCAGCAGTTGACCACGTGGACCATTCACAGGGTAACACGTGGTAGAGGATAGCAGGCGAATCAGGGAGGCGATCACTCAGAATGGTAATCGCCTCTCGCCTGTGATGATGAGTAATCGCCTATCGCCTTGAGGATGAGTAGTCGGTCATCGCCGGTAAGATCAGTAATCGCCCAGATTGCACATGATCGCCGTGTGTTAAGGTTGGGAGATCAGGTGGTCAGCAAGTTGCCGAAAAGCACATCGTCGGGTGTTTTGAGAAGACTTGGCATGCACTTGTTGTATGGTCTAAGTACAGAGGATAAGTGGCATATCTGCCACCATGTGTAGTGTGAGCTGCAATGCCCAGGGTTAACCAGCTCGCCATGTTAAGGTTGCGCCCAGAGTAACCTGTATACTAAGCTACTCCCTGTGTGGATAACTTAGTCGCAGGGGCACAGTGGAAGTAACGTTTCAGCTGCAGACACTCCAGATGATGACACGTGTACGACCAGACGTTATCCACGTGTCAAGAGGAATAACCGTCAGGAGAGAGAAAAACTCAGGTATATAAGCGAAACTCTTAACGAATTAAGGGAGGTTTTTACAGATTCTCACTGCTCACACATCTGAGAGTTTCAGTCACACACGGGTCTCACAGAGAGATTCAGATATAGTTTTGGTGTTCCTGTTGCCTGACTTGAGCGTCGGAGCTACAACGGCCGCTAGAGGCGCCGTCTGTGTGTTTTGCAGGCAGCGTTTGGAGTTCCGGTGGTGGATCTTGGAGCGTTCCTGCAGAACAGAGGGCTAGACGAAGGAGTGACGAGGCAGTCCTCCACGTTCGAGTCGAGCGGCCGGAACATTAGGCGCCCACCGTGGGGCCCGTGTAAATCTGGTTCCCATCCACGTCGCAGTTCTTGAAGTTTCTTGAGGTTTCTTGAAGTTTCTTGGAGCTTCTTAATCATTTCGTCGAGGTTTCTTGAAGTTACGTCGAAGTGCAGAGGAGATGAGTAGAAGAACCAGGCAAACCTCACCTGCGTCATCTGCTGAAGAAGGAGCCGTTACCATGGCGCAGGTAGTGGAGATGATGCGCGCGCTGCAAGATAGCGTCGCGGAATCGAGAGTTGAGCAAGAGAGATGCGTGCAGAGCTGACTGCGTCGCAGAGAAGAAACGAAGAGTTGAACCGTATGAATGAAGAGCTGCGTAGGGAATTGCAGGCGCAGAGGGAGCGCGCAGCTGAAGAGAGGACGTCGACGCCACCGTCGCCTCCGCGAGCATTCCCTATGCCTTTCTCCCCCGAAATCATGAACACGGTGGTGCCTCCCAATCTGGTGGGACTGAAAGCGTCGTTCACAGGGGCGGAAGATCCAGAAGCACACCTGACAGCCTTCTACACTCAGATGATGCTGACTGGAGGTTCAGATGCTGTGTACTGCAAGATGTTCATGAGCACGCTGAGCGGAGTGGCTATGGAGTGGTTCGTGAGCCTACCAGAGGGCCACATCACTTCCTTCCGTCAGTTCGTGAAGCTGTTCACGGAGCAGTACATCGTTAACCGACCTGCGCCAGTAGTGTCCTACGACCTGTTTGACGTACGCCAGTATCAGGGGGAGCCGTTGAGGGACTACCTCAATCGCTTTGGGGCGCAGGTGGTGAGATTGCCCAGCAAGGACGAGGACATGCTGGTGCATGCGTTCAAGAAAGGTGTCCTCCCTGGTCCTTTCAGTGAATCGCTCATCAGGAGCCACCCTGCCACCTTCACCGAGATACGGCGACGTGCGGTGGCACACATAGTAGCAGAGACAGAGGTCTCTGAGAAGAGAGGAAGTGCTGCACCGCCGAAGCCACGTGGAGGTCAGGGAAATCAACAGCAACAGGCGCGGGTGCATGAGGTCAAGGAAGGGCGGAAGGAGCAGAGAAGGTCTCGCCCTTATGCACCAAGGAAGGACCAGACCAGGGGGCGTGCAAGCAACGCACCCCCCAGGTATGATTTCATGATAAGTTTGGCGGAGCTGATCGCCATCCCTGCTGTGGCAGCAAGACTCCATGTGCCAGAGAAAACCGATAGGGTACTTGGAGGGAGGAAGGAAGGATGAGTGGTGTGAATTCCATCAAGCTTATAGACATACACTCCGTAACTGCCTGGCGCTGGGGCGTCAGCTTGCTGAGTTGGTGGAGACAGGATTCCTGACCGATTACCTGCAGAAGGCACAAGTTGATCGCGCTTCGGGGTCCCAGGAAGGCGACCAGCAGCATGAACTCCCTGTGTTTGGGGAGGTGAGGTGATGGAAGAGGCTACACTGGGGGGGCTCCCAGAGCTGAAGCGGAAGGCATGATCGCCCCACGTGTGAGCATCGCCAGGGCGGTCATCGCCGGTTAAAGGAGACCCCATCCAGAGTGGTTGAGATGTTGGAGAACGGAGCTTGTCGGCTGGCGACTCTGGACGTAACGACTATTCCCAGAACCCAGGACGCTACACGCTTCTTTCTTGCTTTCGTTAAGTTGTAAAGTAGATGCGCTATCGCGCTGTACACATGCTTAATGTATTAAAACTGTTGAGCAGATCAGGGGCACTCTTTTTAACGATGCCACCCAATAAAAGATTTTCAGTACATAAAGTGTGCGAGTGTTCCCAGTTTAAAGTTCCCCTTGCCCCAAGTGCAAGACCAGGTGATCGGTGGTGAGTTACCAAGTGGCCACCACCCGCAGATCAGCCCCCAGATAAGCGCTGGGATGTAGAGCGCGATCAGCCATCAGTGCATGCAGACCGCGATCAGCTGTCGGTGTATGTAGAGAGTGAGTACTCGGTCGGTGCACGGTCATCGGTGTCTTGCTAACACGTGTTAAGCTGGGACCCAAGTTCCCAGCTAGAGCGTTAAGCATGCACCTCGTATGATTCCAGAAGAAGAGCTCCTTGCCGGTCGGGACGTCGGTGAACGCGCGATGAGGCAATGCAGGTAGGGCGCGCCCAGTGTGTGCGCTTAGACAGCCACGCCTGGCGCCCCCTGGGAGCGTGCACCCACGAGAAAGTCCTCACCTCTGCTTTATACAGCAAGGTTGAGGCGAGAGAAAGTCCTCTTCCTTTGCTTTTTACAGCAAGGTTGAGGCAACAGAGAAAGTCCTCACCTCTGCTTTATACAGCAAGGTTGAGGCAACAGAGAAAGTCCTCACCTCTGCTTTATACAGCAAGGTTGAGGCGAGAGAAAGTCCTCTTCCTTTGCTTTTTACAGCAAGGTTGAGGCAACAGAGAAAGTCCTCTTCCTCTGCTTTATACAGCAAGGTTGAGGCAAGAGAAAGTCCTCTTCCTCTGCTTTATACAGCAAGGTTGAGGCAAGAGAAAGTCCTCTTCCTCTGCTTTATACAGCAAGGTTGAGGCAAGAGGAAGTCCTCCTTGCCTTTGAGCAAGTGCAGGCACCAGAGGAAGTCCTCCTTGCCCTTGAGCAAGTGCAGGCGAGAACAGAGGAAGTCCTCCTTGCCTTTGAGCAAGTGTAGGCAACAGAGGAAGACCTCCTTGCCCTTGAGCAAGTGCAGGCGAGAACAGAGGAAGTCCTCCTTGCCTTTGAGCAAGTGCAGGCACCAGAGGAAGTCCTCCTTGCCTTTGAGCAAGTGCAGGCGAGAACAGAGGAAGACCTCCTTGCCTTTGAGCAAGTGCAGGCACCAGAGGAAGTCCTCCTTGCCTTTGAGCAAGTGCAGGCACCAGAGGAAGTCCTCCTTGCCTTTGAGCAAGTGCAGGCGAGAACAGAGGAAGACCTCCTTGCCTTTGAGCAAGTGCAGGCACCAGAGGAAGTCCTCCTTGCCTTTGAGCAAGTGCAGGCGAGAACAGAGGAAGACCTCCTTGCCTTTGAGCAAGTGCAGGCACCAGAGGAAGTCCTCCTTGCCTTTGAGCAAGTGTAGGCAACAGAGGAAGACCTCCTTGCCTTTGAGTGAGTGCAGGCGAGAAGAAGAAAGTCCTCCCTCGACTTTGTACAGCGAGGTGCAGGCGAGTGAAAGTCCTCACCTCGACTTTGTACAGCGAGGCTGAGGCAAGAGAGAAAGTCCTCTCCCTTTGCTTTTTACAGCAAGGTTGAGGCGAGAGAACCAAGTCCTCACCTCGACTTTGTACAGCGAGGCAGAGGCATGAGGAAAAGTCCTCTTCCCTTTGTTTTTTACAGCAAGGTTGAGGCAAGAGAGCCAAGTCCCTTCCCTCTGCTTTTTACAGCGACGCTGAGGTGAGAGAAGCAAGACCTCACCCACGACTTCTTACAGCAAGGTTGGGACAAGAGGGGTCATCGAGAAGCACTTTTCTTCCCTAAAACACAGGCGTCATAGTTGGTGTTCAGACCCTCTACGCACTCAGCGCTGGTGTGGCAGAGAAGTGCAGCGAAGCCAGAAGCGCGATAACTGATCGGTGGTGCGCTAACATGCTAGTCGGTGGTCGGTGGTAGAAGCAAGTTCTACTCCGTGAAGCCGAAGCGTTTAGGCCCGTTAAGTCAGTCATCCAGCACAAAGTTATGTTGAAGGCAATGCTAAGGCAACAGTTAGCCATGATCAAGTCAGAGGCCAAGTTTGAGGGGTTGCAGGTAGATCGCGCTAAAGCCTAAGCTAGTTAGCAGTTAGTCACATGCAGAGAGTTAAAGAGAAGAAACGCAGCGAACTCCAGCGCGTTTGAGAAGAAGAAAACAGAGAAGGTGAATCTCTAGATGATCCAGAGAGGTGCTTTGAATGTTTGAAGGCGAAGAAGAAGGAATGAAACAGTGTTAGTACCAGAGTGTGCGCTCCTGTAGACCGCCAGAAGACGATTTCTTAGTCTCTTCGCTGAGAACAAGTTCACAGCTCGAGACTGGGGGGCTTGTGTTCCGGTCGGTCATCGGTAGTCGATGACATCAGCAGCAGTTGACCACGTGGACCATTCACAGGGTAACACGTGGTAGAGGATAGCAGGCGAATCAGGGAGGCGATCACTCAGAATGGTAATCGCCTCTCGCCTGTGATGATGAGTAATCGCCTATCGCCTTGAGGATGAGTAGTCGGTCATCGCCGGTAAGATCAGTAATCGCCCAGATTGCACATGATCACCGTGTGTTAAGGTTGGGAGATCAGGTGGTCAGCAAGTTGCCGAAAAGCACATCGCCGGGTGTTTTGAGAAGACTTGGCATGCACTTGTTGTATGGTCTAAGTACAGAGGATAAGTGGCATATCTGCCACCATGTGTAGTGTGAGCTGCAATGCCCAGGGTTAACCAGCTCGCCATGTTAAGGTTGCGCCCAGAGTAACCTGTATACTAAGCTACTCCCTGTGTGGATAACTTAGTCGCAGGGGCACAGTGGAAGTAACGTTTCAGCTGCAGACACTCCAGATGATGACACGTGTACGACCAGACGTTATCCACGTGTCAAGAGGAATAACCGTCAGGAGAGAGAAAAACTCAGGTATATAAGCGAAACTCTTAACGAATTAAGGGAGGTTTTTACAGATTCTCACTGCTCACACATCTGAGAGTTTCAGTCACACACGGGTCTCACAGAGAGATTCAGATATAGTTTTGGTGTTCCTGTTGCCTGACTTGAGCGTCGGAGCTACAACGGCAGCTAGAGGCGCCGTCTGTGTGTTTTGCAGGCAGCGTTTGGAGTTCCGGTGGTGGATCTTGGAGCGTTCCTACAGAACAGAGGGCTAGACGAAAGAGTGACGAGGCAGTCCTCCACGTTCGAGTCAAGCGGCAGGAACATTTTCTAGTTTTGCTAATAAAAAAATTGCATGCATTTCGTATCTTTCCCTTGTAAATTTATCCTAATTTTCTAGGAATATATATATATATATATATATATATATATATATATTATATATATATATATATATATATATATATATATATATATATATCCTTAGTTAAAATCTTCAATAATTTCTTACGTTTAATTATTCACGAAAAAAAAATCATATAATTGATGGTCAATTAAGAGACTGAATTAAAAATTATTTAGGATTCAAATCACTCGAAATTTCATTGAAATTACAAGGAAAATCGTTGTTCAACATAACCTAATATAGAGAATCTACAAATTATGGTAAAATGGAGTAATTAGTTACTGAAAATGGAAAAGAAAAGAAAAGAAAGTGAAAGTACATGGAAGCTTCATGATCCATCCGTTCCCCTAACAACCTGATTTGTTCAAATTGTTGCATCATTTCTTTTACTTCAATCTCATCCCATTAGAACCAACCTCTTCTCCATCCCATATTCCACATTCCACATCCATGTATGATTCTTCCATTTGTTTATATATATATATATATATATATATATATATATATATATATATATATATATATATATATATATATATATATATATATATATATATATATATATATATATATAAGATTTAAAAAATAGTCTTAGAAATAAAAGTGAAATGACATTTGAATATTTTATTATTAAAGTGAAAATAGTATATAAATAAAAAAAATCATTTATTTAGGTTTTATTTTAAAAAAAAAAGTCATCATCTCTTTAAAATATCTCTTTTATTATAAGAACATCATTAAATAGAAATCAATTTTAAAGACAAAAAATAATTACTTGTTATATTGACAAAATTAGATATTTTTTAGATACTAAAATAATTACTGGTATCTAAATTAGTTTCTATTATTAATAAATAATTCATAAATTGGTATCTAACTAAATACCAAAGTTTTAGATACCAACTTTAGAATCTAAATAATTGGTTGTTAAAATTTAGGTAGCTAATTAGATACCAATTTAAAAATTATTTGTCAATAATATAAACTAATTTAGATATCAATAATTTTTTAGTCTCTAAAATAGTATCAAATTTAGTCACTATAGAAACTAATAATTTTTTGTTTCTAAAATTGGTTTCTATTTAATGATTTTCTAATAGTGTTTTTACTTCTTCTACCTTTTCTCTAAGTTTCTGACATCTTCACTCATTAGTTTAATGATCAGAGTATTTCTTGGCCTTGAGATCAGACAAGGTAACAATGCCAATGGAGCTCACTATCAAAATCTCTAAATTTGAGGGAGGAGGCCAAGTGAATCCAAATGAATACCACAGTTTAGTAGGGAGTCTACGGTATCTCACATGTACAAGGACGAATATTGGGTAGAGTGTTTGTATAGTAAGTAGATATATGGAGGATTCAAGAAGTTCACACCTAAAAGTTGTTAAAATAATTCTACAAGACATTCGAGGAATAGAATCACTCAGGCTACTCTACTCAAAGACAAATGAATTTAAGTTGGTAGTATAATCTAATAGTGATTGGTGTGGAGATGTATATGATTGAAAAAGTACAACAAAATATGTGTTTTACGTGGGAAATACAACATTCCAATGACTTTAAAAGAAACAATCATAACTTTGTCAACATGAGAGACGAAATATGTTGCAGCATCTTGATGTGTATCACTCGATTTGGCTAAAAAATTTACTAGCTAAGTTAAGTTTGCAACAAGGCAACTGAAATACGAGTTAACAACAAATTAACTATTGAATTAACAAAGAATTCGGCTCATCATGAGAGGAGTAAATATATTGATGCTCATTTTCATTTGATTAGGGAACATGTGAAGAATGAAAAAGTACAAATAATGCACATTGCAAGTCATGACAAAGTAGCAAACATTTTTACGAAGCTTCCACCAATAATTTTGTTTGAAAACTTAAAGGAAATGATTGAAATGAAGGATAAAAAAGTTTAAGTTGAAGGGAGGAATTTGTTAAACATTAAACTAAAAAAAAATCAATTTTATTTTTAGCAGAAAGAATTTGAATAACGAAAAATAATTACTTTTACTTTCTAGTTTTGAATCATAATTCTAATTTTAAATGTGATTTATAAAAGTATATACCATTGTATTTCTTTTGTTTTTCAGCATTTCTTCCCAAATACCCAACAGTTTATGACTCTGAATGGTTAGAACCCACTCCAGCTCCTTCTCCTTTCAACACTACTGCAAAATCTTATTTGAAATTAAATTCTTTGAGAAAATAAACTATTCCAAAATTCAGTTTTAGTAATAATTAATAACCATATAAATATAGTACCAGCAATTAGCTAATGACCAACTTATTCATACCCAGTCAAAGTATCACCGATATATACTATCAGTTAACGATAAATATCTGTTGATGAAAAAACAGAAACTAATTTTATTAGTCATTCACTAAAAAACATTAATTGTCTTTTTCTCCCCAATTTGCTTATTTTCATGTATTCTAGATAATAGATTAAAATAATATTCACCCTATTGGGAAAAGCAACAGTACAGACAGGTTCATCTTTGGTTTAAGATTTAAGGATTAAATACTCTTACAAATCAAATAGCTAATACAGTAGATTTAAGCTCTTTTAAATTACCGAAGGAATTTGTAGACTGAAGTAAACAAATACCTAGCCAGCAAAATCCAAACTGCTGATAAAAGCATTCTCAAATTCAACGGGTTCAGTGAGTGATAGCATAGCCACACGCCTTGAATAATCGCAATAAACTTCACAATCATACAATAAGAGGTCTTCGAGAGAGGATAATTGATTCTGAGCACTATGTTCATCGTGAATCACTTCCATGTGCTCATGCTTGTTTGAAGCAAGTAGTGATGAGGGAAACGGGTTTTCTTGTTTGCTATGAAGGCTGTTATTAAAGCTAAGTAATGTGGAAGAGGCAGAGAGAGAAAGAGGTTCCAAAACAATCTCTGGATTCATATTGCTTTTACAAGTGTGATGGCCATAATAGTTTGTTCGGTACAAAGGAGGATTATCTTGAATTCTCTGCACCTGTTTCATTGCTTGGCATCCCTGATCATTCTTGTGAGTGCACCTGTAGTAGCTCCTACACACACATCTCAAACATATTATTCATAGTTTAGAAACAAGATTTCAACCCACTATCACTAACAATCACTAACAAGAATATCATTAAATAAAAACTAATTTTATAAATAAAAAATAATTAATCATTATATTAAAAGTTGATTCATTTGAAAAGGAAGATTAATTAATATACCTTAGGTATTTGGCGTTCATTGTCATTTTTTGTCCATATTTTCTCCATACATAGCCATCTTCAACCAGTATGCAGCTGTCCTTCCCCCAAGTTGGCGCAATTGATCTTCACATATGAAGACAAAAATATCAATGTTAGAATTCTCACATTTAAATGTTTTCCAACTAATCCAATATTTATCAATTCAACAGAATATTTAAAATCATTGGAATTATGATAATTAATCTAATAATTGTATAATCGTGATCATTTATTTCTAGAGGTTTTAGCCAAGATGCATTTGACAACTAGCCTTTCCCTTTTCAAATTCAAAGCCTTTCTAAATCTCTCCTTATGTTATTTTTATTGAATATTAGGGATATGATTGGATGAGATTCAATTCTCTAAAGTTGATTCAAATTTTAGATTGAAAATCAAGGCAACAAATAACTATTTTCACATTTTAGTTATGATCATTAGGTGAGAATCACGTTGTTTTTATTCAAGCATGCACTTAATATAGCTTCATATAAGAATTAAATTTAAAATTGTTGTTAAGTTAAAACAGTCCCTATAATGAGGTTCTTAATTACATAAATATAAAAAAAATTAATTAAAAGATGTCGTAGATAAACGTCATTATTCTGCCTGTTTCTTGGGTTTGACCCTCCACTTTAAAATAATAAAAATTTAAACATAGTTTAATAAGAATATTTAATCGTTTAAAATTATGACTACGGAGAGTTATAAAACACAGCAAATTAAATTGAAATGTTAATTAGAATGCTGAGAAATTAATGGATTTGTATTTTTTTTTCTAAAATCATAACAAATGTACTGATGATGTCAAAGAGAAGTCAAATTACTTCTTTTTTTCATGATCATACACGGATATATCTTTTAGTTTTACTGGATTTTAAAATGCTACTCAAGTTTTATTTTATAGAATTCTAATTTCTAAAAATATTATATTTGTGGATGATTGGTTGACTTAATCCCTTTACAATAGAGATTGATCTAGCTACATCCTGTAACTTCTTTATATCATATATTCTTAAAGAAAAAACAATCAGAACAAATCCAATAAAAACAATAATCACAAGTATATAATTAACTATGAAAGCATGGATTATGATTCTCACTTTCTCTTGTAGCCTCTTCTTAGGTTTTCAGTGCTGAGAATATTGCGACTCTTGCAAGTTTCATCCACAGACTCCAACTTCTTTGGGGAACTGGTGGACGAAGAGACATCTCTGAGAGTGATAGACGTCGCCGCCTCATGGGAAACATCGTTGCTGGAGTTCAAAAGCAAAAGGGTATTTGTGAATGAACACAGAACCTTGCGCACAAGATCTTCAACAAATGGTAACACTGACTTTGACCCTTCTTCCTTTTCAGGATGAGTGATGGATTTATCATGAGCAAGAACTTGAAGCAACTGATTTGCCATGTCACGCCCTCTGTTCAGCTCTTCTTCCATTGCCCTTTTGCCATTTGGAATCTGATTCTCCATTTTCCTATTTGGTATAACACTATGCCAATTATGGCCGCCAAGCAGAGAGACAGACACCATAGGTTTTATTCAACAAGGGACAGTTTCCACTTGCATATATAAAAATGTAGCCCCTGAAAAAAATTCCTGACACAAATTGCCAGTTTTGGCTCACGCGCTAATGTTTTACGTGAAGAACACGCACCACTGAAAAGATCCCACGTACGCAAGAGGGTTTTCTCTCATTGGAGAGGTCCAGAGCGTGGGAAGAGAAGTAGTGTGTTTGTTTCCATGGAGATGGAGGATGAGCTCACTATGCTATCTTCATGCTGAGAACATAATAATCTGTTCAAATAATGCCCTTGGCCTTTGCATGTTGTGTCCGTGAGAGAGGCATCTATATTTCAATTTTAATTTTTGATAAATTTTTCTAAAACAATACTTATAAAATGAAGATTATAATCTTTTTTTTCATGAGTTAAAATCAATTTATATGTTTATTTTATTTATTTCATAAAATTCTTTTTATGTTTTAATAATCCAAAGAAATTTATTATATAAAAACCCCAACCAAGCACAAGCTATGCAAAAGTTGCATATATAGGTTTTTATATAAATTTTTTAAGTGTTCAAGTTCAATTTAACTTTTAAAAGGATTATTTTTTATAAAATAAAATTTATTTATATTAGATTTCTTAATCGACAAATGTTTAGGAATGGGACATCCATCTTGTGTAGATAGCTTAGGTACTTGTTACAAATATTTTTCATAAAAGATAATCTTCGTTAAGTTAGATAAAATTATTATAGATATTAGGTAAACATAATATGGATTCAATTCCATGCAACAATTGGTCCTCACTTGTTTTAGTGACATTGGAGCAATTACGTAAATTACACGTAAAAAGGGTGTAATTAGGGAATCCTTGCACTGTTGTTACATCATCTTTCTACATTTCCATTTAACAATTCAATTATAATCACTATAGTTGTAGTTAGTTGGCACCTTTTAAATGTGACTAATGCTGTTATTTTTGAATGGTCAGTTTGATTACTCAATTAATACTTTGACTGCGAAAGTACTGATTAGTTTCCTTGTAGGTGGATCATCTACTGGAGATTGGTACTTATTTTAAAGAAATGTAACAAATCATGGTAAAATTACAATGTACTGATTAGGATTTGATTGTTAAGCATATCTATGAATGAAAAAAAAAAAATCATTAGAAAGAAAGAAAACCTATTTCAAGTTATATCTCATTGAAAAATATTATTAATGTACAACAAGATTAAAATGAAAAACATTTTTATGCCAATTTCGTTGTAGTTAGTGATGTATAAGTAATCTATGTTAACATATATGGCTATAAATTGAAGTATAAGAACCAGATAAACTAAATTGATGACAAAAACTAATTGAAAAAGATGAAATCAATAAAAAATAATATAAATTTGATTTGAATTTCGAAAAATCTAAGAAAAAAACTAAATCAAATCAAACCACTTATTATATTTAAATATAATATTTAGATTTAATTAATCACTAAAAACATACATAATAAATTTGTATTGTGATTTTTAATTGTAAATCATGTAATTTTATTTAATAATATAAGAAAAAAATTAAATTATGAATATAATAATAATCATAAAATATTGGCAATATTTTTATTTGACAATTTCTCATTATAAAATGTTTAGCAACTTTTGTTAAAAAAAAAGTGTTGTATAATTTAATAAATTTATAATAATAAAATAGCAAAATATTATTTTGGTTTGACTCAGATTGTATATTAAAATAAAACTAAATAAAATATACATTTAATTTTATATTTGATTGAACACCAAACTTCAACATCCACACTAATTTATGGGATATCATTAGATAGCAAATTATATTTTTCTTAAAAAAAAATTAAAGTCTAACATAATTATATAAAATTGATTTATAAAATAAAATTTATATTGATTAATTTAATACTAGAATTTGATTATATTTTAGTTAATATGAAATTTTTAATAAACTTCATTGCTTTAATAACTACACTTCGTAAGCAACGGAATGTCCCAGGGGGTGTGCAAGGTAATCCATGTTAATTAGATCTCTGAATGTTAGAGGATTGGGGGGAGGAGGAAATTGGAATTACATTCAAGGTCTAATAAAGAAGGATGGGTTAGAAATGATGTGCCTTCAAGAGACGAAAACTAGTTCTTTCTCAGAAGCAATGTGTTTTTCTTTATGGGGCAGTAACGAGGTAGGATGGATACATAAGGAGGCTCAAAATGGAGGAGGAGGTACTTTAACTATGTGGCATAAATCTTGTTTTGAGTATGTGAGTCATGAAACTGGAGATGGTTTTGTAGTGGTGCTAGGCAAACATGGTAAGACAAATTCAAGGGTTGCAATTATCAATGTATATTCTTCTTGCATTTGGGAGGAGAAAAAACTGTTGTGGGACAATTTAACATCGTTCCGACTATCACAGAATCAAGTGGGCTTTATGTGGTGTGTTATTGGTGATTTTAATGCTATGAGGTCTCTAAATGAGAGAAAAGGAGTAAACACCTTTGGGAGCTAAAAACGAGAGATTGATGGGTTTAACGAGTTCATTGAAAAGAACGTGTTATTTGATGTGCCACTAGTTGGTATAAAGTTCATATGGTTCAGATCGAACGGGAAAGCTATGAGCAGATTGGACAGAATTTTGGTGTCACAAGAGTGGTTAGACCGCTGGCCAGGATACAAACAGTATGTTCTTACAAGAAAGGTCTCGGATCATTCTGCACTAATTGTCAAAAATAATCAGGTTGACTGGGGTCCAAAGCCTTTTCGAGTTTTAGATTCTTGGTTGTCAGAAAGAGGGTTTGCAGATTTGGTAGCAAGAAACTGGAGCTCGTACTCGTCGGTTGGAGAAGGTATGGTCAAGTGTAAGGAAAAGTTTAAGATGCTGAAATGTGATTTGAAAATCTGGAATGCGCAAGTTTTTTGGAATACCTATTCAAAAAAGAGAGAATTAATTATACAGATTGGAAGTTTGGATGTTGCAGATGCAGAACATAGTTTGAGCGAGGTTGATAGAAGGAGAAGAGTTCAACTACTTAGTGAGCTTAAAGAAACCAATTGCAAGATTGAATCTCTGCTTCGACAGAAGCCAGGATTAATTGGATTAAGTTAGGGGACTCTAATACAAAATTCTATCACTCAACTATCTCTTGGAGGAGGATGTCGAACCAAATTAAAGGAGTGGATGTGGATGGTGTGTGGGTTGAGGATCTTGGTGTCGTTCGATCTGAGGCAAGAAGATTGTTTGAGAAACGATTCTCAGAGCCACCCAACTAAAAGGTGAGGCTTGGGAATGTGGAGTTTTTGTGTCTTACACAAAAGGAAAACGCAAGGCTGATTGCAAAGATTTTAGAGGAAGAGGTAAGGGATGCAGTATGGCAGTGTGAAGGTTCAAAAAGCCCCGGCCCAGACGGTTTCAACTTTAATTTCATTAAAGGGTGTTGGGAAACTATCAAGGCTGACATCCTAGAGGCGATCCACTACTTTGAGCGCACTGGAAATATTCCAAAAGGTTGTAATTGCTCCTTTATTACACTTGTACCTAAGATTAAAGACCCTATGAACCTGGACAAGTATAGACCTATATCTCTTGTTGGTGCAATATACAAGATTATTTCTAAGGTTCTAGCTAATAGAATGAAGAGCGTTCTTCCTAGAGTGATTGATAAATCTCAATCAGCTTTTCTAAGAGATAGGGGAATTCTGGAAAGCATTGTTGTTGCTAATGAGGTGGTGGAGGAACTTATTAAGAACAAAAGGTCTGGTCTAATAATAAAAGTTGATTATGAAAAGGTATACGACTCTATGCGGTGGGAATTCTTGTACTATATGCTTAGTAGACTTGGTTTCTGCGAGAAATGGATTAGTTGGATCAAAGGAAGCTTGTAATCGTCTTCTGTGTCTGTTTTGATTAATGGAAGTCCAACTCAGGAGTTTATACCTACGAGAGGTCTAAGACAAGGGGATCCAATGGCTCCTTTTTTGTTCTTAGTTGTTGTGGAAGGCTTGGCTGGATTAGTTAGGAAAGCTGTTAGTGAAAATAAGCTTAGAGGGGTGATTATTGGGGAAGGACTTGTTGAAGTATCGATGCTTCAATTTGCAGATGACACTCTCGTTGTTTGCCAAGCTACAAACCAAAATGTAATTACAATAAAGACAATCCTCAGGTGTTTCGAACTAGCGGCTTGCCTAAGAGTGAATTTTCACAAGACAAGGATTGGAGCTATAGGCGTCTAGAGTCAGCAACTACAAACTTATGCCAATATGCTCAATTTTTCTCAAATGTCAATCCCCTTCAAATATCTTGGCTTAAAAGTTGGAGGGAATCCGAGGAAAAGGGAGTTCTGAAAGGAGGTGGTAGACAAAGTGAAGAGAAAATTAACCATATGGAAAGGGAAGAAGCTAACTTTCGCTAGAAGAGTATGTATGATCAAGTCAGCCTTCACTGCTATTCCTTTGTACTACTTATCTCTCTTCAAGGCTCCTGTTCTTGCCGGTTGACCCGCCTGTCAGTTGACTCCACGACACTCACACGCCTCCTTCCTCACGTTGATATGTGCTTGGTTCTTTCGAAGCAATCTGCACCTGCAAAAGAGAAAGGGGGCGCCCTAGAGGCTGTTTGCACTCCGACGCTCAAGTCAATGTTGGGCAAGAAACACCAAGTGTATTGAGTCTCTCTGTGTTTAGGTCTAGAAACTGCGTACCTTTGTGAAGTATTTTACTGTCCCTTATATAGTCTAGGGTTTACTGCGCTGCTCGTCATATTCAGGGTTTACTGGAATACCCTTGCGCCGCTATCACCCAATCTTAGGGTAATCTAGCACATAAGGTTTCCTTCTCTGGAGTGCAAACTCTAACAGGGTGACCACCTGGATGCCTCCTTGTGCACCTAGTCTCTGGGACCACCTGTTCTGGGAGTGCCCTTGCTGTTCACGTGCCATGCATGTAGCCTTTACTGGGAAACCCTAGTTCTGATGAGTACTCGACCCCTCAGGACTCTGCACCTAGCTGTGCTCTCCCTGCTACCCGCATAGGCTCTTCGTGATTTAGGCCTCTCCCTACCTCTGGGTATTTAACTGGTCATTGGCCCACTCTGGGAACCAATCTTAGCTGTTCTGTTTACGCTGTTCAAATCACCCAAGACCGATGTCACCTCGTTACACTCTGTTGTCGATGACTGATCACCCTGCGGAGTGACGAGGACACATCAGCCCTTTCTGGTGATCGTCACGTTGATGACTAATCACCCTTCTCTGTGGGAACATGCTGATGACTAATCGCCCTTCTCTGCGGGGACACATCGATGACTGATCACCCCTCTTTCTGGGGACATGCTGATGACTGATCACCCTTCTCTGCGGGGACACCGATGACTGATCACCCCTCTCTCTGGGGACATGCTGATGACTGATCACCCTTCTCTGCGGGGACACCGATGACTAATCACCCCTCTCTCTGGGGACATGCTGATGACTGATCACCCTTCTGTGCGGGGACACACCGATGACTGATCACCCTTCTCTGCGGGGACACACCGATGACTGATCACCCTTCTCTGCGGGGACACATTGATGACTGATCACCCTTCTCTGAGGGGACACATCGATGACTGATCACCCTCTAATCCAAGTTGCCTGCGTGGTCCACTCCACGTGACTTTGGCCCATGCTGTGGGACCCAGCTGACGTGGTTCGCCCTTTACTACCTGTTCTCGGTGTCCGAGGACCGGTCGGTACAGCTCCGATATTAGTTTGTAAAGATATTACGAGCCTACAACGAAGGTTTATGTGGGGATGGGGTAGCAATGAAAAGAAAATCGCATGGATTAATTGGAACACCTTGTGTAAACCAAAGAAGGAAGGTGGTCTGGGGATCAAGGACGTCACAAGTTTTAACAAAGCGTTAATTGCAAAGTGGAGGTGGAAATTGAAGGTGGATGCGGTGGGAATGTGGAGAGAGGTGATAGTGTCTAAATATGGTCAGAGTGTTAGAAGCAATCCAAACCACAAAAAGACGCACTCATGGTGGTGGCGTGATTTGTGCAAAACGTGCGATGAAGGTCAAACGAAAAGCTGGTTCCATAATCAGGTATCATGGAAATTGGGGATGGGAAAGATATTATGTTCTGGGAGGATAAATGGCTAGGAAACATATCTCTGAGACAAAAGTACCCTTGGTTATTCCTTATCACAAAGGACAAAGACAAAAGTGTACAACAGGTAGGTTTTGGGCCGAATCGACATGGGTATGGAATTTGGAATGGAGAAGAGTTACTTTTGAATGGGAAAGCGAACAATTGGTGCAGCTGGAAGCAGACCTTCGCACTAGTATGTTACAATAAGGTCATCAGGATAGGGTTGTTTGGGGGGCTAAAGAAAGCGGTGTATTCTTAGTTAAATCAACATATAACACAATACATAGGTCTACGCCCTCGGTAAGTTGCAAAGCTTTGGATATGCTGTGGGAAATCAAAGTGATTCCCAGTGCCTTAACACTGGCTTGGTGAATCCTTAAAGGAAAAATCCCAAAAAGGTTAAATCTACAGAGAAGAGGGATTCTACTACCATCCCTTTTGTGCCCCTTATGTATTCAGGAAGAGGAATCGATTTACCACCTATTTGCGGAATGCAAGATAGCTTTTTGAGTCTGGTCTATGGTTTCAGAATGGGTAGGGCTACAATTTGCCTATCATAGGAATCTGAAGTTGCACCTGCTGCAGTTTGAATCACCCCAATTCAATGCAAAAAGAAATCGTGTTTGGAAAGGGGTTTGGGTAGCAGTATTATGAAGCTTATGGAATCAAAGGAATGGTGTGGTATTCAAAGAAAGGAAGGTGGATGCAGAAGAGATATTCAGTCTCGCACAACTACAAGCGTGGGCCTGGATGAGGAGAAAAGTAAAAAGTTTTAACTTTTCCTTCTCAGATTGGGTGTTATATCCTCTTAATTGTTTAGAATCCCTAAGTTGAAGTAACAGCTGTGTTGCAGAGATGCTGGTTGGGCCTACGATGCAGCATATTTGGACAATCTTACTTTTCTCCATTGGCTACAATTATGCAGATAAGTGATCAAGGTATGTCAAGTTGTTGTACAGAGTTGCACATGTTTAGGGGGAAGACCTTTGTGGTTTCCTACAACAGGCAGTAGTGCTTAGATTGAAGATAAGAAGGCAACCGTGACAGCTCTTCTATGATGTGACGTGCAAGTTCTAATAATCAATGCACATGAGCCAACCATGTTGTGGATTATTATGACTTAATTGCAACAAAGTGATTAGCTGGTATACTGCAAACTGATGTAGGTACAGAGTGAAGATTTAAATTGGTTGAAATTAAGGGTGTTGCCCACAAATGCACTAAGCTATCGGTCTAGAAGTGGTGGGTGGTAAGGTAGGGGTAGGGGAGCCTGCAGCAATTAAAACGTTTGTAGCAGAACAATTCTGATTATGCAGAAGGTTATGGCGAAGGGGCTTTTTGGTGAAGAAAAATAGTGATGCAAAACTGTCCATTAAGCTGACATGTTTTAGGCCTAGCTGCATAGTTATCTTGGGCCACAAACTGAATTAGATAAAGTTAGTTCCTAAGCATTATCTAGCAGTTTTACGGCTATGCTTTCCTAACATGTTGAGCACTTTTTTTACAATCTTTTGTTAAAAGCTTTGGTTGAAAAACCTACAGTATAGCAGGGGAATTCTACTTCACTTTGTAACATCTTTGTCTGTTTTTTTATTAGGGTTTGTTTTTGTATAAGGATTGGTACATCCTTGAAATGTTCCGTTTTATTTATTTAATTCTTTGCTGATAAAAAAAAAAAAAAACTCATCGACACAAAAGTAAATATTTATATATAATTTAATAATAACTAGGTCCAACAAATCTTGTCTTAATAGACTTTATTATAACCTTACAAAATAGATTTGAACAAAATACAATTTTATAAAATCGAGTTAACCTCACACCCCAATGGATCATGTTTTCTCAACAATGTGGTTCAAATTAATGCGCCATGACAATGTAAAATATAAGTGTGATTCAAAGTCAAATTTAGGGACTTTTGTGTGTGAATTCGTTACATATCACTTGTTTCAATTTTCTTACAATGGAGATTCACAATGGGCATGGATCGATGATGAAGCTTCCATATACTTTCACTTTCTTTTCTTTTCTATTTTTAGTAACTAATTAGTTCATTTTCCCATGATTTCTAGATTCTTAAGGTTAGGTTGATCTACGATTTTCTTGTAATTTCAACGAAATTGCGACTGATTTGAATCCTAAACAATTTTTAATTCAGTCCCTTAACTGACCATCAATTAAATGATTTTTTTCGTGAATAATTAAACTTAAGAAATTATTGAAGTAACTTAGAATATATATATATTGCTAGAAAATTAGAATAAACTTACAAGGGACAGATACGAAATACATACAATCTTTTATTAGCAAAACTAGAAAATATATTAAATTTAGTAAGCACTACAAGAAAACTAAAATTTTGCATTAATAAATAAGCAACCTTATTAAAGTCCACTAAACGGAGTCTAACATGACACAAAACATTTAAACTTTTTTAATAATACATAATATATAAAATTATTATAAATTTTAATGATTGATCCGGTCGGTCATCAGTAGTTGATGACGTCAGCAGCAGTTGACCACGTGGACCATGCACAGGGTGCCACGTGGTAGAAAGAGCAAGTGAATAGGGGGGAGATCACCTAGAACGGTGATCGGTAGTCAGATACCAAGTGGCCACCACTCCCAGTTCAGAGCCTAGATAAGCGCCAGGAAGCACCACACGGACGTCGGTGGATAGGCATGAGGCACCGCACGGTCATCGGTGGATAGGCATGAGGCACCGCCCGGTCATCGGGGGGAAGTTATGAGGCACCGCCCGGTCATCGGGGGAAAGTTATAAGGCACCGATCGGGCGTTAGTGCGTGCAGAGGGCGATCGGTCGTAAGTGCATGCAGAGGGCGATCGGTCATCGGGGTTCTTGCCAACGCGTGTTAAGCTGGGACCGAGGTTCCCAGCGAGAACGTTACGCATGCACCTCGCATGATGCCCACTCAGAGGACGTGCGACGAGGCCATGCAGGCAGGATGCGCCTGGCGAGTGAGTTTAGACCAGCCACACCTGGCGCTCTCCTGGGAGCATGCGGCCCGCACAGAGAGAAGCGCAGAAGCCCTCCAGGTGTGACGCGTGTACGGTAGATGCTAGCTGCATGCCTCCACGTGTCACCATCTGGGAGAGAGGCGCGGCCCAGGTATAAAGCACTCCACGTCATGTAAGGGAAGAGGGTTTTTTACAGATTCTTACAGTTTACAGTTACACACAGTCTCTGAGTCACTGTGGGAGCGTTCTTACACGTTGCACAGTGATAACAGAAAACGGTTATAGAGAGAGAAAGTGGATCTGAGAGCACACACGAGTCTCACAGAGAGATTCAGTGATAGTTTTTGGTGTTCCTGTTGCCTAACTTGAGCGTCGGAGCTACAACGGCCGCTAGAGGCGCCGTCTGTGTATTTTGCAGGCAGCGTTTGGAGTTCCGGTGGTGATTCTTGGAGCGTTCTTGCAGAATAGAAGGCTAGACAAAGGAGTGATGAGGCAATCCTCCACGTTCGAGTCAAGCGGTAGGATCAGTGATATATAAAAATATTCAAAAAAATATTAAAATTCCTCATTCTAATAATATAAATATATTTTAATAACTATAAATATGTTAAAAAAATATTAAAATTGACTTAACGCACTTTTATAATATTAAATATATTTTAATAATTATAAATATGATAAAAAGTTATTAAGTTATTAACTCTAATATTATTAAATATATTTTAAAAGTAATATATTATAGTCGACTTAACTGAATCTAATAATATTAAATATATTTCGATAATATGACAATTTAAAAAAAAAATATATTAGAATCATCTTAGTCAATTTAATCATATTTTAGTTTTAATCTTTTGTATAAAAACATGTATTAGCATCGGTTCAACATATATTATTATATTTATAATCATTAATATATGTTATATTTTTATATTTATTTAAGATAATATTAATTGAGTCGATATTAATTTATATGTTAAAAATTTGTGTGTCTAACAATAAATAGAAACTTTAAATTATTTCTAATTTAAATATGACAAATATTTTAGGTACAGTTCTCTTTTTTTATTATAAATCTCTTCATATTTATTTTCTTCAGTCCTATTTTTCTTCCTTTCTCTTTCACTTAGACTTATTTAGTTCATTTGTATTCATCTTTCCCATTCAGACTCATCCTTCATTTACATACATTTTCTTCATCCATACTCCTACTAATCTCCTTCCTTTATACTCATTTTTTTTTATTCACACACGTCTCTTTCATCAACTATATTTTTTTTTTATTATTTATTTTGTTAAAAATAGGCGTTGTATCAATTTTTCTTAAATGACATTATTAATATTGGCCAAATCAATATAATATCTATTAGTAAATAATTAAATTTTATAACAAATGCAAATGAATGTTAATCACGATTTAATGTCAGCAATTTGTCATTTAATTTGTATCAGTTTTTAGCTTACAGTAAGTCAAAACAAAATTTACCGAAAAAGTAGACAACCCATATAAAAAATATGACGATTTTTTTCCCTATAACACTATTGATGGTTATCTTTTATTTAAAGATAATAGTACACTTTTTCTTCTTCTTGAGGTATGCTAGGTGTAGTCACATCCTTTAACTTTAGAATAAACATTTATCTCTTTCATATTTATATTTTTTTAAAATATGGCATTCATATGTTTCTTAGATGTAAACCTTCCCTTTTCCTATATTCAGCTTTCTTATTTATTTAAAAAATTATGAAAATTAAAAATTAATTAATTTTTAAAATTTCAGAAACAAAGAATATTTGTAAACAAAAAACTAAAATGGTTTAATTGTTATACATTAAAAATATAATAAAAATTATATTATTAATAAATTTTAAATTAACTTTATTTTAATATAAATATAAATAAATAAATAGAGATAAAATATATAATTAAATTTATTAACTTATTATTATATTTACTACAAATATAAATTTAAATAAGAAGTAATATTGATAATTTAATAATAATATTAATATAAGGAGAGTGAATATTTATTTGAAAACTAGAGTGTGATTTAAACTTAAATCATTTACTTTTTTTATAAAAAATATTTAATTTTTTATATTTGACAACTTAAATTTTTCATTTTTTATTTTTTTATTTAACTCTTAAGGAATTTAATCTTTTAAGTAAAATAAAGGAGATGAATTAAAATAATGATTTCAAATAAAATATATAATTAAATTTATTAACTTATATTACATTTAAGCATGGTCGTAATATAAATGTAAATTAAAATAAGAAGTATGTTTGTTCATTTACTAATAATACTGTATTACAATTAGAGAATGATTTAAAATTAAATTGATCAACTTTTTTTTTATGAAAAATATTTTATTTTTATTTAAGTATTAATAAATATGTTGTTTTAAATAAAATAAAGAAGATAAATGTTATTTTCTTAAAACACAAAATATAAATATTTATTTTAAAATTAAAGGTGCTTTACGTTTAACATGATTTGAGAGGAGGAAATAACGAATTTCCCCTTATCTTGAATAAATATGCAGAACCACAACAAAGTTATTTTTAACTTTAAAAATTTCCTCCTCTACTAGACTAAGACAACATACATGTGAGAAGTAGTAATTATTTTATGTTTATTACAAAAATTAAGTAGATCATCTATTTTATTTTAAGATGATTAGATGAAGGAAATTCGATTAAAGTGTTTACTTTCTTGTATAATGGCTGTTCATATATTTTATTTATTATTTTTCGATAAAAATAAAATAAAATAAAATCCTCTTCTACTGCTAATATTCTCTCCAAATTTCTTCCTCAGCTCTATTTACGTGACAGAGATTGCTAAAGAATCTGATTACTGAAGATAATTGGGATTATAATCCGTATAAATAAGTCATACTAGTTTTTATAATTATGATGTGCATTAATTTTTTAAGCTGTTTTTTTTTTCATTATATTCATGTAATGTGATTAGTTCAACTTGCTATAAAAAGTTGGCATATACTTGTGATAAAAGTTTTATATATATATATATATATATATATATATATATATATATATAAACAAATAAATAAATAAAAAGTATTTCAAAAGATACCTTAACCTATGTTTTATATTGAAAATATTAGTTAATAATTACTCAAGACAATGAACATATATTGTTTGTCATAAAATTACAATTGACCATCTCTCTTCATTAAAATCAGAACACCCTGATTCAAAATAGAATCCAGTGATATAGTTAAAATTCAACTTTGATCAAAATGAGAGAAGGTCCAACTTTGCTGAAGAGTCAACAACTTTATTTCCTTTCCTAAAAACATGTGTCCAAATAAATTGTCCATTTGATTAGGTGTTTATTAATGCTACTAACCAAGTTATAACCTTGGACAATAAACTATAGCATTAATTTTTAACCCTACCTTGTACATAAGCTAATTGCAATCCTATCAAAATTCCCCATATTTCAAGAAATAAATTTAAATAATTTTGGTACAATTATAGGATAGGACAGTATGAACTTAAATAACCGTATACGTTATATTCTCCAATTTACTCTAAGTTAATTGGACAAATCCAAATGGTTCAAAAATGTCTATCTATCAATTTTTTCACCTAAATAAATAAATTATTACTTTTATAGATAGTAAACAAAGCTCGAGAGGTACGTTTTCATATTTTGATTAGTGTTTTGAACCACTGATTTATATGAGATTTGTTAAAAATTACTAGGTGTTTTTATTGACGAGGGATTACAATAAGTTATGTAATGGTTTATATGTATATATGAAAGTGTCATAAACGAGGTTTATATGTTAGAGTAAAGACGCTAGAGAAGATTTTGTATAAGGATTGAGGTATTCTTAAAATATCTCTTAATGATTTATATTAGTTTATGTTGCACCTTGTTGGAAAGTGTATATTATTTATACATAATGGTCTTTTTAAGATGTGAATATGATTTTTTTATAGATTTTTTTGTGAGCCTTTTTTGTATTTTCTGGTTTTTAAGAATCCAAACTCATAAGTTGGTAAGAGGTTCTTAGTTTATGTATACGGATTAGGACATCCCTAAAGTGTTTGTTCCCTTCATTAATTTATTAATTTTTTGCTGATAAAACAAAATCTCTTATTTATTTATTTGGTTTTTATTGATAAAAAAAATGTCCTATGTCACAATAGAAAAAAAAAAATTTAAATGCACGTAATTATTTGAAAACCTAAATATTTTTGTACTCTTCTAAACTTGAGTTTATTTTTTAAAATTTAAAAGTGGTTATTTCTTAATTTAAAAAAGCCCACTACATCCCGTGTAGGTTTAAACTAAGGGTTTCCTTTGAACCCTGGAGCCATCACCAACAAACCAACCAACTAATTACTTTCCAACATTTTTGTTTTAAATTCTCTAGGATTAATCTCCTTATTTATATGTTACATCAACATAGAAACCAACCCCTTCTTTCCAAATTAAACACGTCTAGAAAGGATAATCAAACTGACCATTCAAATTTCAAAAGATAACAGCGCTACCAAATTTAAAACCTATCAGCAAAACTTTCCAAAAAATGAAACACATCAACCATCAACCATCGACAACGATAGTGATAATAATAGAATTCATAATATAATCTGCAATTCTAAATGTTAACAAGAAAAAGAATCAACCCTACCTGGTTCTTGTCCATACATGCACATATGCCTAAGTACACTGAACTATATATAAATAAACTACCATGCAAAACCAAAGGGTATTATTGTCTAATCCCTGTCTGTGCTCTCAGCATGAAGTAACCATTCTGAGCTCACCATGCATTCCCTTGCAAACAAACACACTGCTTCTCTTTCCTCGTTCTTCACACTTCGAATCAGAGAAAATAATTTCTTACGTTGCACATTTTCATTGGTGCGTGTTTTTCACGTAAAGCCTTAGCTTGTGAGTTAAACCTGTCAAATTTGCGCTATGGATGTTTTGTCTACACTCTCTAATGTAACATTTTTTAAATCTGCAAGTGGAGGAAGTGCTACGTTGAATAAAAGGCAGTGTGCCTCTCTGTTTTGCTCCCATAATATATTGTCAAACTTAACTAAAAGCAGAAAGGATATGGAGACTCAGTTTTCAAATGGAAAATCAGAGGACGTGTAAGGGAGAGAGAAAGATATGCAGATGATATTAAAACTTTATTATTGAAGCATTGGAAACTGAGGAATACACTGTACATACGAAAAGGATATATATATAACCTAACATCCCCAAGTTATGGTTGGATTAAGAACAGCCTTCTTAAGTTTATAAGATGCCGGGGGCGACGATTACCACATCGCCGGATTTGACGTCTAACATATCGCCGGAGGGGGCGACGTTTACTACATCGCAGGGGGCGGCGTCCACCACATCGCCGGGTGCGACGCCGGGGGCGTCTACCTCGGTTGCGCCACCCTTGACGGAGGCAGGTCAGGCGGTAGCATCGACACCTTTGCCAAGGTCAGAACCAAGGTCAACGATGTCTGCTGCAGTAAGCCACACACCCTATCCAGGGGCGATGTCTAGTACGTCGGAGGCAGTGGAGGAGGTTCCTCTATCGAGGGAGGATGGGTCTTCGGTGCCAATGCTATGTGTTATGCTTCCTTGGCCAACGTCAGTGGCGGCACCAATACCGGAGGACAGTGTTGAGGTGGAAGAAATTGCAGAGGATGGTCTTAAGACGCCAACCACAGTTCGGAGGTTACGTGATCTATGGGAGTCGGGAGAGTTCACTGTTTGTCCGCGTAGGAGGTCTAAAGGTGGTTTAGGCTCCATTCACTATGGAGCCAACTCAGAATCCAGGTTAAGCTTTTGCTCTAATGCTGAGTCTGATTGTGATATTATTAAATGTAATAACCGTATTAGGCTCGAAGAGAGGGTTGATGAATCTGCTAGACTTTGGGACTTGGCCAAACAATTAGGGATGAAATGTTTAGGGGATGAGGCGGAGGTAGTTAGTGAAATGGAACGTTTGGAGGAGAGGGATAATAAAGTGAAGAAGATGTCCAAGGAGGGTTCCACAACCGGTGCATTATGATAGTTGTCAGTATGAATATCAGGGGCTTGGGGGGGAGTTCTAAAGCAAGTTATTTGAAACATATTATTGCTAAGGAGGGAGCGGATTTTTTATGCTTGCAAGAAACTAAAACTACTTCTTTCTCAGATAATAGATGCTTTTCGTTGTGGGGGGATTGTAATGTAGGGTGGGTACATAACGAAGGTGTGAATGGGGCTGGGAGCATATTATCTATGTGGCGTAAAGAAGTTTTTCGATACGACCACCATGCAGTAGGAAGTGGCTTTATAGCTATTGTTGGTCAACACCTTAAATCAAACTCTTTGTGTGCGGTGATTAATGTATATGCAGCGTGTAATTTAAGTGATAAGGAAGCTATGTGGAAGGCCTTGACTATCTTCAAGAGTAAATACCAAAATTTGGCATGGTGCTTATGTGGTGACTTTAATGCAGTAAGAAGGGAAGAAGAAAGGAAAGGAATCAAAGGGAGTTCTAGTCGAAAAAAGGAGATCAGAGGGTTTAACAATTTTATTGAAATGAATTTTTTGATGGATATACCAATTGTAGGCAAAAAATACACCTGGTACAAAGCAAATGGTACAACTAAAAGCAGACTGGATAGAACTCTTGTTTCCGAGGAGTGGCTCTCTTTTTGGCCGACATGCAAGCAATACGTTCAACCAAGGGTGGTTTCAGACCATTGTGCTCTAGTGGTGAAGACTTCGGCCAAAGATTGGGGACCTATACCGTTTAGGACCATAGATGCGTGGTTTATGCAACCTGGTTTTAAGGAGTTTGTGAAGGAGAAATGGAGTTCATACATTGTGCAGGGCAATAGTATATCTATTTTCAAAGATAAGTTGAAATTTTTGAAGAAGGACCTTAAAGAGTGGAACAGAAATGTGTTCGGGTGTCTTGAATCAAATAAGAAACAAACTTTGAGGGAAATAGAGGAGTTAGATATCAAGGATGACAACAATGATCTGGATATGAATGGTAAAATGAGAAGAATGGAGTTGTTTAGTCAGCTGAAGTTAACTGAGAAAAAGTTGGAGTCTCTTTTTAGGCAAAAAGCTAGAGCAAACTGGTTTAAGTCTGGGGATACCAACTCTAAATTCTTCCACTCAGTAATTAGATGGAGAAGACTTAAAAATGAGGTAAAAGGAGTTGAGGTTGATAATCTGTGGTGTGAGGAGCCGGAAGTTGTTTGTAGGGAAGCTAAGAATCTGTTTGAACGAAGGTTCACAGCAACACATGATTTTGGTGTTAGCCTTGGTTGTGTGGAGTTTAAGTCTCTTCCTGCGGAGGTTAGTTTAAGATTGGTAGCTAGCTTCACAGAGGAAGAAGTGAAAGAAGTTGTGTGGCAATGTGAAGGCTCAAAGAGTCCGGGTTCAGACGGGTATAATTTTAACTTCATCAAAAAATGTTGGGAATCCTTCAAGTCAGACATTCTGGAAGCAGTGCACCTTTTTCAGGAAACGGGACGTTTTCCGAAAGGATGTAACGCCTCCTTCATTGCCTTGGTTCCTAAAACAAGAGATCCTTCTTCTCTTGATCAGTTTAGGCCGATTTCCCTAGTGGGTGCTCTCTATAAGATTGTAACCAAGGTTTTATCTCATCGTATAAAGGATGTCCTCCCCATGGTTATAGATGAAAGTCAATCGGCTTTTTTGAAGGACAGAGGATTGCTAGATAGTGTCCTAGTGGCTAATGAGGTGGTCGAGGAGGTAAGGAAAAAACGGAAGAGTGGGTTATGTTTAAAGGTGGACTACGAAAAGGCATATGATTCGGTTAGGTGGAACTTCTTGTATGACATGTTAAACAGGTTGGGATTTCATAGTAAGTGGATCATGTGGGTTAGAGGGTGCCTGGAAACATCGTCGGTGTCTGTTTTGGTTAACGGAAGCCCTACGGAGGAGTTTAGACTGTAACATCCCGCCAAATTTCTTTGAAAATAAATATAAAACGAAAATAAAAGTGACAAATAGATTGAAGTGAGCAAAATCTTTATATAAAATAAATAAGTTTCTCCTCACAGGGAGTTTAATACAAACGATCACTTCTCCACTAAAAACGTAAACGAAATACAATACAAAAGACAGATAGGCGATCTCCTGGCAAAAAGGGCGATCTCCTATAAGAAGGGCGATCTCCTTTCATAAAGGCGATCTCCTATTATAAAGCAGCAAGAGGGGCGATCACCCAACAGAAAAGAAAACAGGCGATCTCCTTCCAGCGACAATTTTCTAAAGAGCTCTACTTCCTGCAACATCATCTGCTCCCGTGTAAATTTTACACGATCATTACAGGTTTAAGAAAAGGCCACAACACAAACGAAAACACAGGGTAAGCTAGACATTTAAAAAGAGTTTAAATAAGGATACTTAAAATAAAATCAAGGTAAACAATTTCAAGATATTCACGTAAAGTTATCAAGTTTCTCATGCTCTTCACCTGATCACCCAGAAATCACACATTTCACAATATTCCCAAGAGTCATTCTATTTCACAACTGTACCAAGTGTCTATCAATTTCAAGTTCCTCATTTCACATGTCAGACCACCACTGACTCAACACACAAGACACTTGACACTACTTCCGGAAGACTCATGCATTGACTAGACTCATAGATTCGCACCTGTCATACTGCCCACTGTGAAATCACACACATTCACAGGGTCGCCGTGAAATCACACACATTCACAAGCGTAGAATGAATCTCAATATCATCACCATCCAAGCATGACAGGGTTAATCCACACCACAGGTCGAGCTCGTTCTCTTTCAAACAACTCACCCATACGTATGAACCTCCCTCGACTCTCAACGCCTGAATAACTTCATCTATATGAATTCATTATCTCAGGAGAGTCAGGATATCATGACGAATCACCGGTCAATGCACATCCTAGGCGATCTTACACGGTATTTTCTTTCCTGAAAATACTATGCCTCGATTCCACATTCACAACATTCCACACATCATATAACACTTAAATGAATGATTTCAATCACAGCAAAACTCCCTCCCATGTTCATGTTTTCGAATATCACATTTACATCTCAAACAGTTTCAAAACAACACCAAAAACAGGGGAGTTCGTAAAACAGCGCCAAAACCGGCGACCTGGTTCAAAAACAGGGTATTTCGAAGTCTGTATTTAAAAACCGGCGACCACGTCGCCCTCACACATGGAACAGAGCATTCACGCAGATGCAAACGAAACCGGCGACCACGTCGCCCTCATTTCAGAAATAGCTAAACTATGGCTTGTATGGAAAAAGAAGTCTAGCTTCCCTTACCTGGACTTGCGCAAACACCTAGAGTTCCGAAACCCAACAAAGCTTGAAGAACGCCTTGGCTCTGTTTTTGCGTCTGGTTGAAGGACTTGCAGAGGACTGCCCAGGTGCTCTAATGGTGGCTGTCGCTCGTCGTACTCTCGTGTGAAGGTGCTAGAATCGCAGCGCGAAGGAGGCAACTGGAGGAGAAGGGAGGTAACTCACTCTTTCTCTCTTTGAAGGCTGCAACGTTTCTTTTTTTCTCAGCAGTGGGCTTTCTGCATCTTAAACCAACTTATCCACCAAAAGCAGCTGCCACCACCCACTCTGCAGAGAAGTCTGAGAACCACTGCTCTGAACAGTACTGCCACTGTTGTCGCTTGTGCATGCCAGCCACTGCTCTGAACAGTACGACCGCGAGTGTCTCCCGCGCATGCCAACATTCTGATGTCACTATTCTGAACCACCCTTTTTGTCTACGTGGCGTGCGTGCACTACGCTTCATGCTGGGAGTCTGGGTCTTACCTTCTCTGTGTGAAATTCGACGTCGCGCGATAACTTTCCACTGCTGACTCATCCTGGCGAACGACCGATGTCTCCTTCGCCCTGGAAGACGACCGATGTCTTCCTCTGGGAGACAACCGATGTCTTCCCTGGCGACGCCCTCATAACTCTCACGCCTTGGCCACGTCCACATGCCTCGCGCCCTGGCAATGCCCGCATGCCTCGCGCCCGCGCGATGCCCGCATGCCTCTCGCGCCCGCACGATGCCTGCATGCCTCTCGCGCCCGCGCGATGCCTGCATGCCTCTCGCGCCCGCGCGATGCCTGCATGCCTCTCACGCCCGCGCGATGCCTGCATGCCTCTCGCGCCCCCGCGATGCCTGCATGCCTCTCACGCCCGCGCGATGCCTGCATGCCTCTCGCGCCCTGGCGACGTCCACCTGGCGCTCATGTGTAGCAGGAGACCGGCGACCTCGTAGCCTTCTAAACTTAACTTTTTCCTCCCTTTCTATTCTAAATAAAAACATACTTAGAATTCATTTAAAATATAACTCTTTTATTCCAATTTAATTTTTCAGGTCCTTACATAGACCATCTAGGGGGTTGAGACAGGGAGATCCCCTAGCTCCATTTCTTTTCCTGATAGTGGCTGAAGGTCTGGCTGGGCTAGTGAGACAAGCTTTGAAGAAGAAGTTGCTTACAGGATTGAAGGTGGGGAGGAATGAAATTGAATGCAGTGTATTGCAATTTGCTGACGACACTTTGTTCATGTGTGAAGATTCCTATTCCAATGTTATCACTATTAAAGCAATTCTAAGGTGTTACGAGCTTGCTTCAGGACTTAAAATCAATTTCCATAAATCAAAGCTGGCAGGTATTTATGTTGATAGAACTTCCCTTGATATCTATGCAAAAACTTTAAATTGCAATACCATGGGAATACCCTTTAAGTACCTGGGGTTAGAAGTAAGAGGCAATCCGAGGAAGAAGCAGTTTTGGGAGCCAGTAATCAATAAAATAAGTGCTAGACTTAGTACTTGGAAGGGGAGATTCTTATCTATGGCAGGAAGAATTTGTTTACTGAAATCTGTTATTACTGCCATACCTCTTTTCTATCTTTCTTTTTATAAAGCTCTGGTATCGGTATGTAAAAGAATTATCAGTATACAACGAAGATTTCTTTGGGCTTGTGACAAAGATAACAGGTCTATATCGTGGGTCAGATGGGACAACGTTTGCAAATCCTTGGAGGAAGGTGGGCTAGGGATAAAAGATATCAACAAATTTAACATAGCTCTTTTGGCGAAATGGAAATGGCGGTTGTTAAGTGATGAGAAGGGGAAGTGGAAAGACATTTTAATATCCAAATATGGTCTGGATATAGGAAGAAGCCAAACCTGTTTGAATAACAAATCGTGGTGGTGGAGAGACCTTTCCAGAGTTAGTGGGGAGGGAAATGAAGAAGGATGGTTCCAAAAGGCCCTACTCTGGAAAGTTGGAGATGGAGATAGAGTCAGATTTTGGGAGGATGCTTGGGTCGACAACAATAAATTAAGCTCTTTGTATCCTAGACTTTATTCTGTGTCTATGGATCAAGGGAAGATGGTGGGAGAGGTAGGTACATGGGAGGATTGTGGTTGGATATGGCGATTAAGATGGAGGAGGGCAAGGTTTGCTTGGGAATCTCTTTTGGAGGATGAGATGATTACGTACATAAAAAGGGGAGTTATGAACAAGGGAGTTAAGGATCATCTGGTGTGGGCAGGAGATCCTATAGGGACATTTTCTGTGAAATCAGCTTATGCACTAATGGCTAATCAAGTTAATGGCTTGAAGGACGATGTTTTCAATCTCTTATGGCAGGCAAAAGCTTTTCCTAAAGCCCTTATCACGGCTTGGAGAGTCCTACTAGACAGAATTCCTACTACTGTTAATCTCTCTAAGAGAGGGGTGGTTGTTAACACTTCTTTATGTGCACTGTGTAGAGAAACAGAAGAGTCTTCTCAACATCTATTCCTGGATTGCGCCTTAACACAACGTGTTTGGTTCTTGTGTTTTAGGTGGATAGGTATCCAGTTTGTCCAGCAAAAGGATTTGAAGTGTCACTTTGAGAACTTCCATCTAGCTCATTGGTCCGTAAAGCAGAATCATGTGTGGAAGGGCATGTGGGTGGCAGTTGTTCGTTGCATTTGGGAATAGAGGAATGCCGTTATATTTAAACAAGGGGTTCCGGATGCTGAAGAAATGTTTCACTCGGCTCAACTTCAATCTTGGTTGTGGATGAAATATAGGGTGACTTCCTTTTCATATGCATTCTCGGATTGGATACTGAATCTGGATCAATGCATCAAGAGTTTTCACTGAAGAAGGTTGTGAGAATGGGTAGAGATGGTAGCGATGTCACATTTAGGATTATGCTTTTAAAGTTTCTTTTTTAAGCCTTTGGAAGGATTAAGACTTTTGTTTTGTTTTCTGTATAAGGGTTGGGATACCCCCTAAGTATCTCTCCTAATTTATTTTATTCATTGCTGATCAAAAAAAAAAAAAGGAGTAATTAACTGCTATAATATAGTCTCGGCCACCACAGATGCTTCTAGCATCGACATTAAGATAAAAAATAAATATAAAATATAGAGTCGACTATACTCACATTAGATAGATATTATAATTTTTTTTTAAAGTTATAAACATGAATATTTTGGACAAATATTTATTGTTATTGTTTGGGGGTTTGGGTCTAGAGAACGCACTGGTGCAGAAACGTAGAACAAATGCGGTTATTTTCATTTTATAAATGCGGTTATACAACTGCATTTGATCAACACGCATTTGTAAATCAGAGATTTACAAATGCGGTTATAAAGAACCGCATCTATAAATACTATTTACAAATACGGTTGTAGTAAACAACCACATCTGTAAATCACATTTACAAATGCGGTTGTAGTAAACAACCGCATCTGTAAATCAATTCCTTGATTTACAAATGCGGTTAAGGTAAACAACCGCATTTGTAAATCAGGTTTTTTTTATAGAGCATTTATGCAGTTTCATTATACCCAGCCAACCAGACAGATAAACAGATTCAGATAAACTAAAAGTCAATTTATAGTAATTGATCAAAATGTATACATAAAATAGTAATAATATATCTCTATCTATCTTCTTACACTATTGATCAAATCGTAGAGTTATAAAAGTTAAGGAAATATGCGGACGAAGATTGTCTCACATATGTCATGGCTTCCGAACTCATGGGTTCCTCATCCGTGAAGAACTACATTTCAAAATAGGTTGATAAATCTCAAATTTATGCTAGAATTATGCAAAATTTTAGAAATTTCTAACAAGTGTAAATATAAGAACTAAAACCTCAAAATATCCTAAAAAAGACCTAAATAATACTAAAAAATAAAAAAGTGATAGTAAATGGTGGAATTTTGAAATTTTGGTGAGGCCAATCTCCAAGGGGGATTGGCCATGGCGTTCGTTACCTCATTTCGAGCAACCTTCATTTTTTATGCGTCTCCATCCGACTTCTCCATCAAAAGTTATGGTCGTTTGAAGTTTTCCTACAAATTTTTCACATTAAATCCTAAACATACACACACTAAACACATAAACACACTACAATCAAGTTTTAAACATACATCCAAATCCAAATATCAATATTTATTATAAAATTAATTAAAAAATTTAAAACCGTAAACCCTAAAAAAACTAACCTTCTATAGTTGTGGGTGCAACCAAGTCCCCAAGGTGTTGCCGCACGGTGTTGCCGGCCAGAAGACTTGGCGGAGGTTTACGGTGGTGGAGATGGAGCGAGAGGCGCGGAAGAGATAACTCAAGTAAGACGCGGTGGTGAAGGGAAAGGGTAAGTGTGGAGAGAGCACTGATGGGCAGGGGTCTTAGCGTTTTTCATTTACAAATGCGGTTGTGTGTATAACCGCATCTGTAAATGAAAAGCTTTTCATTTACAAATGCGGTCATACACATAACTGCATTTGTAAATGAAAAGCTTTCATTTACAAATGCGGTCATACACATAACCGCATTTGTAAATGAAAAGCTTTCATTTACAAATGCGGTTTTAACCAATAACCGCATTTGTAAAACAAACTAATTTCAAAAATGCCACCGCGTTTTTAACAAATGAGTTTTAACGCGAAACCGCACTTGGAAAGGAGTTGTAAGAACCTGTAAAATTAAATTGGAATAAAAAGGTATATTTTAAATGAATTCTAAGTATGTTTTCATTTGAAATAAAAAGGAAGGAAAGTGTAGCTTAGAAGACTATAAGATCGCCTGGTTAGAACAAAATCGCCGGTCGCCTACTACACATGATCGCCAGGGTGCGAGGCGCGTGGCATGCGGGCATCGCCAGGGCACGAGGCATGCCAACATCGCCAGGGCGCGAGGCGTGTAGCATACGGACATCGCCAGGGCGCGAGGCATGTGGACGTCGCCAGGACGCGAGAGACATGCGGACATCGCCAGGGCGCGAGGCATGTGGACGTCGCCAGGGCGCGAGGCATGCGGGCAACGCCGGGGCGCGAGGCATGCGGGCAACGCTAGGGCGCGAGAGGCATGCGGGCGTCGCCGGGGCGCGAGGCATGCAGGCATCGTCAGGGCGCGAGAGGCATGCAGGCGTCGCCAGGGATAGACATCGGTCATCTCCCAGAGAGAGACATCGGTCGTCTTCCAGGACGAAACGTCGGTCGTTCGCCAGGATGAGTCAGCGGTGGAAAGTTGTCGCGCGATGTCGAGCTTCACACAGATATAGTGGGACCCAGACTCCCAGCATGAAACGTCCTGCACGCGCGCCACGTAGACAAAAAGGGTGGTTCAGAATAGTGACATCAGAAAGTTGGCATGCGCAAGAGACACTCGCGGTCGTACTGTTCAGGGAAGTGGTTGGCATGCACAAGAGACAACCGTGGTCGTACTGTTCAGTGAAACGTACACTCTGGCTTTCTTGCAGAGGGGGTGGTGGCAGCAGCATGCGTGGACAAGTAGGCTTGGATTCAAAAACCCACTGCAAGGAGGCAAAGAACGTTGCAGTGACTCAAGGGTGAAAGAGTGAGTGCATCTTCATCCCTCCTTCTCTCTCCTTCGCGCTGCGATTCAGGCATCCTCAAGCACCAGTGCGACGAGCGACGACTGCCCTTGGAGCACCTGGGAGTTTCTCTGCAAGTCCTACAAACCAGACGCTAAAACAGAGCTAAGGCATCCTTTAAGCTCGGTGGATCTTGGAGCTCTTGGTGTTTTGCGCAAGTCCAGGTAAGGGAAGCTAGCTTTATTTTCAATAAAAGCCGTAGATTTGCTATTTCTGAAATGAGGGCGACGTGGTCGCCGGTTTCATATTCTGTTTCGTGATGCTCTGTTCTATGTGTTTGGGCGACGTGGTCGCCGGTTTTAAACCCCTTTTTCATGATGTTCTGTTCTTATGTGTTTGGGCGACGTGATCGCCGGTTTTAAATACAGATTTCGAACTCCCCTGTTTAGTGTCGCTTTGAACTTGTCGAGATTGAAATGAAAAATGTATATGCTATTTGAAAACCTGATCGGTGGTATGCTTGTTACTGTGATTGGGATTGTAAGGACCTGTAAAATTAAAATGGAATAAAAGGGTATAATTTAAATGAATTCTAAGTATGTTTTCATTTGAAATAAAAAGGAAGGAAAGTGTAGCTTATAAGACTATAAGATCGCCTGGTCAGTACATAATCGCCGGTCGCCTACTACACATGATCGCCAGGGCGCGCGAGAGGCATGCGGGCATGGCCAGGGCGCGAGGCATGTGGACGTCACCAGGGCGCGAGAGGCAAGCGGGCGTCGTCGGGGCGCGAGGCATGCAGGCATCGTCGGTCGCGAGAGGTCATCGGTGGAGAGTCTTCGCGCGAGAGGTCATCGGTGGAGAGTCTTCGCGCGAGAGGTCATCGGTGGAGAGTCTTCGCGCGAGAGGTCATCGGTGGATAGCCTTCGCGCGAGAGGACATCGGTGGATAGTTTTCGCGCCAGCGGTCATCGGTGGAAGGTTATCGCGCGATGTCGAGCTTCACACAGAGAAAGCGGGACCCAGACCCCCAGCATGAAACGTCCTGCACGCGCGCCACGTAGACAAAAAGGGTGTTTCAGAGTGGTGACATCAGAATGTTGGCATGCGCAGGAGACACTCGAGGTCGTACTGTTCAGGGCAGTGGTTGGCATGCACCAGAGACAACAGTGGTCGTACTGTTCAGGGCAGTGGTTGGCATGCACAAGAGACAACAATGGTCGTACTGTTCAGGGCAGTGGTTGTCAGGCTTTCCTGCAGAAGGGGTGGCAGCAGCAGCATACGTGGACAGGTAGGCTTGGATTCAAAAGCCACTGCGGGAAGGCAAAGAGCGTTACAGACTCAAGAGTGTTAGAGTGAGTGCAAACTTCCTCCCTCCCTTCTTCTCTCCTTTGCGTTGTGACTCAGGCCACCTCAAGCATCAGTGCGACAAGCGACGTTTGCCCTTAGAGCACCTGGGAGGTCCTCTGCAAGTTCTACGAACCAAACGCTGAAAACAGAGCTAAGGCATCCTTTAAGCTCGGTGGATTTTGGAGCTCTTGGTGTTTTGCGCAAGTCCAGGTAAGGGAAGCTAGCCTTCATTTTCAATACAAGCCATAGATTAGCTGTTTCTGAAGTAAGGGCGACGCGGTCGCCAGTTTCCTGTTTCCTTTCGCAATGCTCTGTTCTATGTGGTTGGGCGACGTGGTCGCCGGTTTTAAATACGGATTTCGAACTCCCCTGTTTTTGGTATTGTTTGAAGCTGTTTGAGATTTAAATGTGAAATACATGTGATATTCGAAAATCTGAACCTTTGAAATGACTGTTGCTGTGGTTGGAATCATTCTTTTGAGTGGTATGATGTGTGGAATGTCGTGAATGTGGATCAAGACATAGTATTTTCAGGAAAGGAAATACCGTGTTGAGATTTGGTTGTGATGTGTATTGATCTGTGAGTATCCTGTGAATGAGGCGATCCTGACTCTGCTGAGGTAATGGAATCATATAGAGGAAGTTACTCAGTTGGTGAGAGTCGAAGGAGGTTCATATGAATGGGTGAGTCGTGTGAAAAAGAACGAGCTCGGCCTGTCTTATGGATTAACCCTGTCATACTGTGAGAGTGATGAATTGAGATCGTGATTGTGGTGATGCGCATGGCTGTGGAAAACATTCCAGCCAATGAAGTATGACAGGTGCATGTCTCTGGATGCTAAGTTCAACGCACGAGTCTTCCGGAAGTGGTGTCTAGTGTCTTGTGTGATGAGTCAGTGAAGTCTGACGTGAGAAATGAGAAACTTTGAATTGATACACACTTGATATATGTTGTGATTTTAATGACCTTCGAGGAATCGTGCAATATGTGTTTAATTGATGGTTTACGTGGGTATCTTGAATTCGTTTTACCTTGATTTTAAAGTTCATATCTAACTCTTTTTAAATGTCTAGCTTACCCTGTGTTTCTTTTGTGTTGTGTTTGGCCTTTTCTTAAACCTGTAATGATCGTGTATAATTTACACGGGAGCAGATGATGTTGCAGGAAGTAGAGCTCCTTAGTGAATTGTCGCTGGAAGGAGATCGCCTGTTTTCTATATCTGTTGGGCGATCACCCCTTTTACTGCCTTCTGATAGGAGATCGCCTTTATGATAGGAGATCGCCCTTCTGTCAGGAGATCGCCTATCTTTCTATTGTATTGTATTTTGTTTACGTTTTAATGGAAAAGTGACCGTATTTGTATTAAACTCCCTGTGAGGAGAAACTTTATTTACATATATAAAATTTTGTTCACTTCAATCTATTTGTTACCTTTATTTTCATTATATAAACATGAATAGTATTTTGGCGGGATGTTACAGGGATTGTTTGAGAAAAGATTCAAATGTTATATGATGGTATTGTGCTTTTACGTGTTGAATGATGCATTGGATGAATGTGAAAGAGTGATCAAAGCATAGTATTTTCAGGAAAGAAAATACCGTGTGGAGATTTATGAGGGTGTATTGATCTGTGAGTATCCTGTGAATGAGGTGATCCTGACTCTGCTGAGATAATGGAATCACATAGAGGAAGTTATTCAGTTGGTGAGAGTCGAAGGAGGTTCATATGAATGGGTGAGTCGTGTGAAAAAGAACGAGCTCGGCCTGTTATATGAATTAACCCTGTCATACTAGGAGAGTGAAGATATTGAGATTCATTTATACGCTTTGTGAATGTGTGTGATTTCACGGCGACCCTGTGAATGTGTGTGATTTCACAGTGGGGCAGTATGACAGGTGCATGTCTCTGGATGCTAAGTTCAACGCACGAGTCTTCCGGAAGTAGGGTCAAGTGTCTTGTGTGATGAGTCAGTGGAAGTCTGACGTGAGAAATGAGAAACATTGAATTGATAGACACTTGATGCATTATGTGAAATAGAATGACTCTTGAGAATATTGTGAAATGTGTGATTACTTGGTGGTCATGTGAAGGGAACGAGAAAATTGATAGTTTTACATGGGTGTCTTTAATTTGTTTCATCTTGATTTTAAAGTTTCATATCTAACTCTTTGTCAAATGTCTAGCTTACCCTGTGATTTTTGGTGTTGTGTTTGGCTTTTTCTTAAACCTGTGATGATCGTGTATAATTTACACGGGAGCAGATGATGTTGCAGGAAGTAGAGCTCCTCTGTGAGTGGTCACCGGAAGGAGATCGCCTGTTCCTTTTTCTGTTAGGCGATCACCCTTCTTCTATTTTTTGATAGGAGATCGCCGTTCTCTGATAGGAGATCGCCTTTTGCTGTTAGGAGATCGCCTGTCTTTCTATTTTAATGTAATTTTGTTTACGTTTTTGGAAAATTGACCGAATTTGTATTAAACTCCCTGTGAGGAGAAACTTCATTACATATATCTAATTTTATTCACTTCAATCTATTTGTTACCTTTATTTTCATTATATAAATATGAATAGTATTTTGGCGGGATGTTACAGGAGTCTTCCTTTCATCATTTTGCACTAGTGATGATTGCGGAATCTTCCTTCGGTTGGTCAGTTCTTCGCTTTCTCATTCCTTCGATTGAAGTTATGTCCTCCTCTCTTGCTCCTTACTCTTGGTCTCTCGGTCTCGGATGGTACCTGTAGAAGGCACTTCGACGCTCAAGTCAGCAAAAGTGTTCGACACTCAATTGTCAGAGTACTATAGATAATGACGTACCTGGTTCTTGGAATTTGCACTATTTATATTAACTTAGTGGGTCTTCGTTGGTGGGCTGAATTAAGGAGTTGGACTGTGTTTGGGATTGCGCTAAGCAACCTTTAATCACATATTAACTTCGTTGACTTGGTCAATGCATGATTCGTCATTATGAGTCGGTCGGTCCAGTGATACCTTTTGGTAGGGATCGACGTAAATGATCGGTCATACGATCTATTGTGCGGGCCGGAACGTGATCAACCGATCGTCCAGCCCCCATCGATACACTTGCCCCCCAGGCTTAAGGGTTGTCCAAGCTGAAGAGTCTGAAAAGTGATGTGGCGGTCAACTTCAAGGGATTCGGAGTGATGGTTGGGCCTCTCGATGGGTGACGTGATGTATGGCGGCGCCTGAGTAGGTGACGTGATGTGCATTTATGAAGGGTTTTTGGATGCCAAATGACGTGGACTGTTGGATCAAAGAGAGCCAACGGTTGAGAGAGTTGTGACGCTTCGCCTCCCAAGACTCCTCCGGGCTATAAATGGGGGTCCCAAGAGTGTCGAGACTTCACGCTTCCATCCTGAACCTTGCTCCGAACCCAAGTGCTCCTCGTCTTCTTGTCCTACTTCTTCTTCTTCAGCCCTCCTTCTCCTCTCCCTACGCCCCCTTCGTCTTCGTCCACCCCTTCTTCCTCGTCTGCTTCCTCTACGACCGAAATCATATCGGTCGGGGCAATCCAAACGTTGCCCCCTATGGAGGAAGAAGTCAGGGGTGACAACCCGGGAGATGCTTCCGAACGGTCGTGCGCCCCTAAACAGCCATGTCCCCCTCTGGGGCCTGACTGGGTAGATCCCAAAGTTTTTGGGATCGTGTCTGCCTTTCAGATCAAGACCTCTATCTCTGATTTTCTGAACAGGGTTCCAGTTTTGAAGTCAAATGCTAGTTCTTCTTTGTTGAGTTTTGGTCCATGTTTGTTGACCAATTTTGTTTGTTAGGATCAGTCATCGACCGAAACTCCTTTTTACTGATCTTCATGTCTCTCTCCCTTTTGATATGTTCACGATGGGCATCCTTCGGGCGCTCAACATGGCTCCGAGTCAGTTACACCCAAATACATGGGCGTCCATTCAGGTCTTCCGCCTGATATGTAATATTTTTCGTTTGCACCTCTCTCCCTCTTGTTTCCTACACTTCTATACCTCCCACCCGTCCAACCCTGTCAGCTGGCACTCGCTAGTGAGTCGCGTAGGCAATGTTTTGTTCAGCCCTTATACCGCTTCATACAAAAACTTCAAAGAAAGATTTTTCAAAGTGTACGTGGAGCCCACGGGTATGCCACATTTTTTTAATGAAGACGGTCAGCCAAGGTTCCATATGTATTGGACTAGGAACCCAATGAAAATCAAGGACTGGCCTCATCTGACTTGCCCAACGACCGACGAGCAAGAAATTTTTCCCCTTTTTGATAAGCTTCCCAGAAAACTCCCTACGTGGAGGCTGATGCCTTTGTGCATCGCGTCCAAACGCTGGGCGACCTTTGAGGGTATGTTAGCTTTCTATAGCTTCGGTTGGGTATTTGACTTTTAACTGATGTTGTTTAAATCTGGTGCAGAAATCATGAACAGAGAAGTCCCGCAAGCGAGTGGTCTGCTCAAGTCTTTCAAGGACAGGGCTGTCCAGAGAAAAGGCTGCCCGAGCCTAGAAGTCCTTCCGCCTGCTGCTCGGGTGAGACCATCTCACACAAATCCAAAGAAGAGGCCGCGTGAGGGGGGGGAACACTATAAGGACGCACCGCTCTCAAGGTGAGATGCTTGTGCCTCCTCTGAACCGCACATCGATCGATGTGGATTCGTCGCCGACTGACAAGTTCAATCGGCCGATTCCCATAGTTGTTGCAGTGCCTGTGGATGCCGTTTCAAAGTCACCCCTTTCGGTGTTGGGGGGTGACTTGCGATTTTCAAATGGGGTGACGGTGGACTTGCCCCCCAAGGCGTGGTTGAGATGATCTGTCGAGGACTAGCGCTGACCAGCTTGGGGTTCGACATCTAGGGTCGTCGGATGGAGGAGATCTTGCGGCTAGAGCATGAGCTTTCCGAGGCCTCGGTGATGGAGATCAAATAGAAGAGGAAGATGAGGCCCAAGCCTAAGAAGCTCAAGGACAAATTAGCTTAACATCCTTCATGCCTAAAAGGATTACAAGGAGCAAGGCTAAAGTTTTGGGTAAAGAGCATCAAATGTTATCACTCTTTGTAATTACCCTTGTATAAACATTTGTAAATATTAGTAAATAATATAGAGCCTTAGGATAAATGCCAAAAAGAGGAAAACCAAAAGAAACCTCTCTTTGTAAGGCATTAGTAGGCACTTTTTTAGAAGAAAAGAGTTGAAGAAGTGACTCTTCCTATTCCTTCTCACATAGGCACTAGAAGGAGCTAGAAGAGTGTCTCTTCCCACTCCCTCTCCTTTGTAAACACAACTGGTCCTCTTTGTTATAAATAGGGGTCCTTGGTTCTTAATAATACAAGTTGAAAATTGAAGTAAAGAAACTATCTTGAGTTGTTGTGAGACTAGTTCTCTTCCTCCTCCTTCCATGTCTTATCTTATGAGCTTTGGAGACTCTCAAGTGGCGGCACCTCCCACTCATCTTGGAAGAGCCATCATCCAAGTGGCGTGAGCACATTCTCCAAAAGACTACAACCACATAAGTCATTTCTATTCATCTTCCAAAATACCCATTTTTGTTCTACTTGTTTGTTTGCAATTTCAATCGGTTCAATCTCTTCCTTGTAATGTCCTCTTTCATTTGATGTATTGTTTCCTCATTTTAATCGGTGCAAACATGTTATACCAATCTGTTTTTGATTCGGTTTCCTCCTTTACCCATTTCTATGTTGAGTTCTTGAATTTCCATTAGTAGGTTGTGTTCTTGTTGTGTTTGTACTTTTAATCTTGTGTTCTTCATACATATACCTTGCTATTCTTGAGGAAACCCATTCAGTTTAATCCATATAATTCATAAAAGTCACTTAAACATGTGTTTTTCTCTTGGACCTTTAGAAATGAACCTTCACATCTACTTAGCACTTGCTAAGTTAATGTCCAGTGGGGATTTTCTCTAGGTGACTCACCCTAATTGCTCTAAGAATCTTGATCCAATTCTTAACAAAGTGTTACAAATTAAACAAAGATGAATTCAACTCACATCACTCGCGTCCTGTACAACAGTCCTCCTCTATTCGATGAATTCGACCAGGAGATGGAAGTTTTTGAGGGTCGAATTCTGCCGATGGACGAGGTCCAGAAGCTATAGAACGCTGGGGAGTCCATGCCGAGTGAGGATGCTGAAGACCATATTTTAGGTTTTTAGTTTCATGCTCCCTCGGCCGGGATGTGGCCGCTTCTTCTTTACCTTCGAGGCCGGGGTGTTGCCTTCTCCTATCCTTCTATCAATGAAATCAGTTGTCTTTTCCTTTAAAATTTGCACAAGTCATTTTAGTTTGTCGATCACGATGTAATTGAATAATGGAAATTGAATAAGTTAAATGGTCAATCGGTGTAACATAATTGAATAATGAAAATTGAACAAGTTAAATGGTTGATCGGTGTAACATAATTGAATAATGAAAATTGAATAAGTTAGATGCCCGATCAGTGTGCCACGTTATCGAAGCGAGTTCTGGTAATTAGTGGTGTCGGGAGGGTATGCCAGTTTGATGTGAGTTGATTTTAGATTGATTCATCAGGTGACACTTTTTAGAATTAGAATCAAGATTCTTAAGTAATTAAGGTGAGAAATCTAAGGAAAATTCCCACTAGACATTAACTTAACAAGTGTTAAGTAGATGTGAAGGTTCATTTCCAAAGATCAAAGGAAAAAACATAATTATAAGTGATGAATGAATGAAGAACAAGGTGCAAAACTAAAAAAGAATAGGTGCATAATTGAAACGCAAAAACAAAATTGAAAAATAGAATGGAAACACAAACTAAAGAGGAAGAACAATCAAACAAGAATTGAAAATAAGAACACCAACACAAGACATGTTTAGGAATTGAAATGGAGTGGAATTGGAATTGAGAGATGAATGATAGAAAACTTATGTGGTTGAAGCCATGGAAGGGAAGAACACGCCACTTGGAAGGTGATTGATCCAAGATAAGTGCAAGATGCCGCCACTTGAGAGCTTTCCAAACACTCACAAGATGAGACTAGATTAGGAGAAACAATTCTCACAATTCTCTCACAATTTTTGTAGAGTTTCTTTACTTCAAATTCAATGTGATTTTACATGAGCCAAGCTCCTCTATTTATAGTGTGAGAGGGCTGAAATTAAGGCGGGAAAATTCAAATGAGAAGAATTTGAATTTGAAGCCTAAACATATGTCACATGGAAGGTGTGACTTGGTTTCTCATGTTGGCACCCCCTAAATCTACACCTATACCTTCTTTTTATGTCACATAGAAGGTGTGACTTATCTTTGTAAATTGGCACCCCTTATTTCTATATCTACACCTTTCTTTTATGTTCTACTAAAAACTACTCAAAGAAATTATAAAAAGAGACATCAATTGATGCTCAAGTCTTTGCCCTACTACTAGTAATTCTTTGAGGCATGTTGGATGATGAAATCATGAGTTGGGCTTGGGCCTCAGCTTGGGATTGGGCTTTATTGGGCTTGGGCTTCTTGGGCTTGGGCCCACGATAAGTTGATCTAGTATCGGCTTTTGGATAACAGCTGGTGATGACAGAAACTCTTTTAATTGTTTGAAGATGTCCTCACATGTCTCGTCCCAATTCAATTTTGCTGCCTTTTGAAGCAGCTGTACCATTGGTCTGGTTCGTTCGGCTAGCCGAGGGACAAACTTGGATAGTGCCATCAGGTGGCCTATCAGCTGTTGTACCTCCTTGAGATTCTTCGGGCTTCTCATCTCGGCTATCGCCCTGCACTTGTTAGGGTTGACCTCGATTCCTCGGTGGGTTAGCATGAAACCCAAGAACTTGCCTCCTTCTATCCCGAATGTACACTTCTCGAGCTTTAGTCAAATGTTGGTCTTTCTCAAAGCGTTAAAGACTTCCTGCAGATCCTTGATGTGCTGGGTGCATGAGTCGGACTTGATGACTATGTCATCGACGTAGACCTCCACGCTTCTGCTAATCATCCCCTTGAAGATTTTATCCATCAGTCGCTGGTAGGTGGCGCCTGCATTTTTCAGGCTGAACGACATAACTTTGTAGTAGTAATTGGCATCATTGGTCGTGAAAGCTATTTTCTCCTTATCACAAGGGTGCATGTTGATCTGGTTGTAACCAGAATAAGCGTCCAAGAAACTCAAATTTTTATGACCGGCTGCTCTACTTACCAGCCAGTAGATATTGGGGAGTGGATACAAGTCTTTTTTAGGGCATGCCTTGTTCAAATCCTTGTAGTCGACGCACATCCTCCACTTGTCCTTTGACTTGGTCACCATGACTACATTGGCCAACCAAGTTGTGTACCGAGCCTATCGGATGAACTCGGCGGCCAAAAGCTTCTTGGCCTTTTCTCTAGCTGCCAGTCTTTTCTCTTCCCTGTGATTCCTTTTCTTCTGCGCGACCAGCCGCGCTTCTTTGTAGACTGAGAGCTTGTGAGTGATGACATCGGGGTTCACCCCCGGTAGGTCAACAACTGTCCAAGCAAACAGATCAACGTTTTTCTTCAAAGCTTGATGTATGCTCTCGGCATTGGCAGCTGCCATCGTCATACCAATGCTTGTGTAATGTTCTTTGTCAACCAAAGGAATGTGACGTAAATCATCCTTGGATTCGAGTCTCGATTCAACTTTTCAGGGATCAAGATCAACTATAGCAACTGTGTGATCTACCGGCCGCACCTCTCTTCAAGAAGATCTTTGTCTTCGAGAAGTCTTACGCCTTGGGGACCGACTTCCTCGTACCTCCTGACGGGTGGGTTCTACCCGTAGACTTTCTGGATAGCATTCCCTCGCAAGCTTCTAATCCACATGGATTGTCAGGATGTCTCCCACCAGGAATGGGAACTTCATCGCGAGATGGGGAGTGGACACGATTGCCCCCAACTTATTCAGAGACAATCGCTCGAGCAGTATATTGTACGAGGTGATGGGGTCAATGACCAGATACCTAATCTTCAAAGTTTTGCTTGTCTTTCCCTCGCCGAAGGTGGTGTACAACTCAGTGTACCCCTTGGTGCCTACTTTTTCTCATGTGAAACCGACCATGTGTTCATCGTACAACGTCATTTCCTGTATCGATATCCTCATGGCCTTGAAGGTTTTCTAGTAGAGGATGTCCACTGAACTTCCTTGGTCTACGAAGGTCTTCATGATGGTGAACTTGTCTATGTCGACCCATATCACCATCGGATCATCCTGATAAGGGTCAACACCCTTGAAGTCCTCGTCTGTCAATGTTATAAGGGGCATCCTCGGTTGGATCAAAACGGAGTTCACTTGGTGAACCACTCGAAGATGTTTCTTCCTTACGCTGTTCGAGTTGCCACTTCTAGCAAATCCGCCAACAATTGTATTTATCACTTCCCGACCGCTTCATCCATCATCTCTTGAAGGGTCATCCCTCCTTGTACGATGTTCCTGTCGTCGGTCATCATGATTCGTCCTTGGGAGGGTGTAATCCCTCTTCCTCGATGGATCCTCACTCTGCGGGGAATGTCTCGTGCTTCGATAGCCTTGTACAAACCGGCATAAATGCCCGGCTTGAATAAACTCTTCTATCTTGTCCTTCAAGGTTTGACATTCTTCTGTCGTATGTCCAGTGTTTTGATGATACTGACACTTCTTGCTACGGTCGGCATTGTCAGGGCTTAGGGCCCTTCTTGGAGGCAGAATTAGTTTTGCACTCAGACCTTTTTGTAGAATTTTCCCCCAATTAAAGCTTAATGTGTATAACGTGAAAATTGGGGTCCTCGGTTATCTCTCCTTGGGTCTCCCCATCTGGACCCAGACTGATACAAATCGAGAGATGACTAAGGACATAGCAAGTTCCCAAAAGGTTCAGTCATCTCAACATACAAAGCCAGGCCTCACCAAACCTCGAGAAAGAATCAACAAAAGAAGGAGAAGCAATAAACCGAAATACCCGAAGTTCTTCCTTTTGGTCTTCTTAAAAAAATAGAATATGTTTGTAAATAATTTGGGCTCACTTTAGGGGTCCAAATAGCAAAGATAGGCTAGAATAAGGTGCTTTTAGCATAGTAAGGGGTGTAGTTAGCATTTTAGCTTGTTCTTGGCCCTTTTGGAAGGCATTTTGACCTAGTTTCTAGAAGGACAAGCCTAGGATGCGAGTTTTGTTAGAGTTAAGCAGGGTCTGAAGATGAAGAGGGGAGGGGTGAATTGATCTTTTAAAATTTTTGCAACAGGAACTGACTTCTGTGTAACAGAGATTAAAAGAATAGATTGATTTCAAACAAAACAGATTTATTTTTCAAATTACCTTTGTACAAGCAGAACTTAAAAACAGATTGATTTTAAGCAAAACAAATTTATTTTTCCAAATCACCTTCTTACAATCAGAGCTTAAAAAACAACAGATTGATTTTAAACAAAACAGATTTATTTTTCCAAATCCCCTTTGTATAATCAAAACTTGATCAAACAAGATTTTACTCAATTAGAAGGAATAGCAGAACACACTTATTCAGATATTTGCAAGAAGGTTTCAACCAAGAGAAGAACAGTTCTTATTAAACCCAGAATTAACAGATTCAATTTCACATGAACAGATTTATTTTGGATAGTTATCAATTCAAATTCCAGAAATAAGTGCAAGAAAGGAAAGAAGATTGCACACAAGTTTTTATACTGGTTCACTCATCAAGAGCTACATCCAGTTCACCATACCCCAAGGTGGAATCCACTAAACACATACAGCAATTACAGCATATACAGCAGTTCTTAAAACCTACAAGAACACTCACATACAAGGCTGAAAAACACCTATTTCAGCACACCTTGCACTCCAAGAAACCATATCAAGGAGTGACTAACACTTACACCTTTACAACAAATGAGAAAGGAGAAATTACACCTAAAAAGAAGATGCAAGAACTCAAACCAGTAGTTCAATCTGCTACAGAAACTGCACCAACACCTTCACAAAGCACGAGGTTTTCCTAGAACAAGCACACTTGAAATTTCTTTTGAAAACCTTTCACAAAAGCCTTTGAATTCTTCTTCTCACTCAGAAACTGATTGAAACGTGATTGCTCAGTGTATTTCTTCTGAGAGAGAGAGACCTTTGCCTTTTAAAGAAATCAGATTCTAACTATTTTTCAAAAACCAGTTGAAAACAGTTTGGGAAACAACGGATTCTGTGCACATCTTAACAGATTTATTTTCTGAAAGGCTCCCAACTCAGTTAACTGAAATAACTGAATTGACTTCCCTTTGGTGCCCTAACAGAATATCAAAAAAGCTTTTAATTACTCTAAGTGCTTGATCTAAGCTTGCTTTGGCAACTGGAACAGATTATCCCTATGACCGATGACCGATTGGTTCCTCATTACTTCCCTAATGACCGAAGGCAACTTTATAACATCCTAAGCCTAAAAACAAAATTCACTTAAGACTTCCAAAGCAATTTTCTTCATCAAACACACTTTAAGCCAAGGTTGGGAAGAAGCTTCCTTCAGCTTCAACAGGTTTGACTTAGTCAAACCCTAAGGATGCCCATTTTTTCCCTTTTCCCATCCTACCCCTTTAGCTTGTTCTCCAAGGCTCTTTCACCTATAAATAGGAGGCCTTCCTAGTGTATTGGACATGTTGAATTTGAATAGAAAAGTTACTCTGCACAAATTGTGTGAGGCTCGGGACCTCTAGCATTTAGGTCTTATCTTGAATGAGTTGAGAGCTCTCAAGTGACTACCCTCTACACTTATCTTGGAGAATCCACCATCCAAGTGGCGTGTTCATCCTCTCATTCCATCATCCATAAGTTTCCTTTTCCTTCATCTTTGTTCTTCCATCTTCCATTTCCATCTCCTCTATTCGGTCATTATTTTTGTTGTTGTTTCCTTTAAGTTCTTTTAATTTCTGCCTTGCATCATTGTCACCCATATTCTTGTGTTTTTCTCTTTGCCTTTGTGAAGTGAACCTTCACACTTACTTAAGCACTTGGTTAAGTTCGTGTCCAGTGGGGATCTTCTTAGGGTTCTCACAATAATTGTGCTAAAATCTCAATCTTAAGTAAAGTGTCACCTTAAAATAAAACATCTAAAAATCAACTCACATCACAAACTTTCCCAACTTTCCCCGACGATCCTTATCGTCCTTCTTCTCCCCACTCGCTTCTGCTCGAGCTTAGTTTCTGAACTCATGCAATTCTTCCAACTGCATGAACTTAGCGGCTTGGCGCCTAAGTTCGTCTAAGCTCACCGTAGGCTGCATGCACCGACTGTCTACAAAGGGACCCAGTCGGAGAGTTGTGAGCATGTGATGCATTGCCACTTTAGGGCTGAGGTTTTGGATGCTTATTGCTACCTTTACGAACCTGTCGAAGAATTTTCTTAATGACTCTCCCTTCTCTTGATGGATGCCAACTAACGCAATGGAGGTCAGATGGTGTGGCCAGCTAGTGGCAAACTGGGCATCAAAATTGGACACCAAGGTTTCGAAAGAGTCAATGGAGTTTGGCGGGAGCTTGGTGAACCAACTCAACGTGCCTCCCTTCAACAAGGTGGGGAACACTCGGCACTGGATTGCATCGTCCGTAGTGTAAAGGCTCATATGCGTAGTATACGCGTCCATATGCTCATCAGGATTAGTCGCCCCGTCATAATGATCCTTGTTAAACCCCTTCCACTTGTTCGACAGTGGAGTTCCCATGATGAAGTCAGTGAACGGGTGTCGACTACTGGATCCCGCAGCCTCGGTTGTGTTCAGGGACTTATCAGGATGGGATTCGCCATCCATCTCCAAGGTGAGAACCTTGTCCTTTGGCTCTTCAGTAGTCTTAGGGCCGACAACGGTTGCGAAGGACCTTTTGACCAAATTGGTTGGTACCGCAGACGGTCCTCCTTCCACAAGCTTTTTCATTTCTTCGTTCTCCTTCTGGAGGGTCATGATCTCCTCTTCATTCTTCTTAGTAGTTTTTTCATGCTTCCTCCTCATCTCAGCTAGTTCTTTTTATAGAGCCATTAACATCGTCGTCTGATCCGCCTTCGATATCTTCTCGCTTGCCATGCTTCAGGTTGATACCATCTACTTTCTTCTTCCCTTATGTTCCCTTGGCCCCACGGTGGGCGCCAATTTAAGGAGTTGGACTGTGTTTATGGTTGCGCTAATCAACCTTTAATCACAGATTAACTTCGTTGACTTGGTCAATGCATGATTCGTCATCATGAGTCGGTCGGTCTAGTGATACCTTTCGGTAGGGATCGACGCAGATGATTGGTCATACGGTCTATCGTGCAGGCTGGGACGTGATCAACCGGTCATCTGGCCCTCATTGGTACATTTATATTAAATGATAATATCATAGTATTAATATGGTCGACGAAATAATTTATAATAACAAAATGAGAATTAAAGCAATTTTTATAATTCATAATAACAAAATAAAAATTAATATAATTTTTAGAAGTATTGTGTGGGTTAAATTGAAAATAATAATAATAATATTCAAAGATGTAGTGTGAACCTATGTTATGTTTAATGATGACATGTAATAAAAAATAAGAATTAAAATAAAATTTATGGAAGTCTTGTGTGGACTTCACTGATCCAAGGTAATTAATTTTTTATTATTAAAGATTACTTTTAATGGGGGTTATATTTGGTATTTTCGGCGATTTTAACTCCCATTAAGTACGTTTTCCGCAGTTTGTTTTTTCCCTATAAGATCTAGTGTCGCTAATGAATTATGTATGCGTCAATGCTTAATTGTGTGGTTATGAGCACCCCTTTTACATATCTGGGAATGGAGGTGGGTCAAAATCATTGGAGAGTTAGATTCTGGGGGAATATTGTAGAAAAGTTTAGGAAAAGATTGGATTGATGGAAAGGGAAATTCCTATCACTGGCAGGAGGAGTCTGCATGATTAGATTGATTTTTTCATCTTTTATACATGTCCTTCTTCAAGATGCATGTGGCTGTGGTGAATACAATAAACAGAATTCAGAGAAATTTCTTGTGGGGTTGGGGGAAGGATGGAAAGAAAATAACTTGGGTTGCATGGGATAAAGTATATGAAGATAGAGCGGAATGAGGTTTAGGAGTTAAAGATCTTAGACTCTTTAACGAAGCATTACTAGGAAAGTGGATTTGGTGGCCACAGTCAGAGGAGAGAGGTTTGTGGAGAGAGATTCTAGATTTAAAATATGGAGGATGGAGAGAATTAAAAAATTTAGGGAGAAACTCTAAGGAATCTAACTAGTGGAAGGACTTAAAGAGCATTTGGAGATCAAAAGATTGGGGGAACAATTATGAAGATAATGTTGTGTGGAGCATAGGTGACGGGAAAAGCATAAGGTTTTGGGAGGATAAATGGATAGTAGATGAGGCTTTATTTGTAAAATTCCCCAGGCTGTTCTCAATTTCCACTAACAAAACAATGAATCTATCCCAGTTAGGAGGTTGGAATAATTGTTAGTGGTAATGGCAAATGGAGTGGAGAAGGGAGCTGTTTGAATGGGAAATGGTTAAGATGAACAATCTAATGCACCTTATCGAAGACAAAGCACTAGTAAGAGAAGTTGGAGATTATTGGCTCTAGAAGGCGGATGAAAAACTAGTATACACGATTCGTTCAGCGTATAGGATACTAAATACGAAGGGGGAAGGGGAACTAAGACCATTATATGAGTTTTTCTGGAGTATTAAAGCATTGCCATCTAAAATGACGACAACTTGGCGAGTTCTGGCAGACAGACTCCCAACAAGGGATAATCTAGAAAAGACAGGGATAGATATGGATAACAATGTCTGCGTTATGTATGGGGAAGAAGAGGAGACATACAATAATGTCTTCTTTAAGTGTAAAGTTGCATGGAGGGTTTGGTGTATGTGCAATAAGTGGATAGGGATGAGTACGGTGCTTCATTGGGATGCGAGAGTCAACTTCGAGATATTTAAGTTAAGATGGGCAACACCATATATAAATAGGATAGCGGTGGTAGGGGAAATATGGGAACAAAGGAATCAAGTTATCTTTAAGAATGACAAAGTTGATTGTGTCAAGGTTTTTCACTTTGGCACAACTCAAGGCGTGGACATGGATATCTAGTCAAGAATCTTCAGTTGTTATCACATACCCTCAATGGTGTATGGATCCTAAGGAATGCTTAAGATCTCTTAGTAAATAGAGGAGGATGGGAACGTGAAAGAGATAACAATAGGATTTTGTAAGGAGATGAGATATTGTTCCAGGTGGGAGGCAATTTATGGGTGTTGTTTATTTATCATGGTTTTCGTTTAATAGGTGTAAGAGTGTTATTTTGTGAAGGAATTAATGAAATATATGGTTAAATAGATAGTTTGGGCTGGTATTAATAACTCTATCTCCTAAATGGAGAGGTTTTTGTTGGTTTGCAGGGAGGAAAATGCAAGACGTGAGACGGAAGGAAAGTGTAGTCAATATTGATTCAAATGTACATCTGTATAATATATGAATGACTAACACAAAGGAGGGTAAATTGGACTAATAAATTATGAATCTGGTCGTGTGCAGTAGAAAGATAGAACAGATTGGCAGCTATGTGACATGAATTATAGGGTGCTTTAAGAAAAAATGTATTTTTGTTGAGGTTGTTGTTAGGGGGATGAGATCCATTATGATGATTATTTTGCTGTTTGATATTGGCTAGGAGTATATGTAAAAGGATTGGGACACCCCTGAAGTGTTTCATCTATTTAATTTATTCATTGGTGAGCAAAAGAAAAACAATTTTTATGAACCCCTAGAAAATAATTACTTTCCGAAGGTTCTTTGAAACCCTCGTTATTCCCAACGATTTTCAAACCCCCGTTATTCCTAGCGATTTTCAACCCCCATTATTCTCGTGGGTTCTTTGAAACCCCGTTATTCCCGGCGATTTTCAAACCCACGTTATTCCAGGAGGTGCATATATAAAAAGTAGGTGACAAATAATAAAAATGCTGAACCAAAATAGCCTAACAATTTTTTTAGACCCTGTGTTCTTCTTCTACCACCTAACACTAATACCCTTCAACTTTATTTTTATTTACTTTCCAGGTTTCATAACACTATATAGGTATAATTTTTTTCATAATGAAAATATAGACACTGAATTATTAATGTAGAAAATGTGTGTAGTATGTGATTAACACGATTTTGTATTAATACCAAATAATTATATTTGATCCGGTCGGTCATCGGTAGTCGATGACGTCAACAGCAGATGACCACGTGGACCATTCACAGCGTGGCACGTGGAATAAGATAGCAGGTGAATCAGGGAGGAGATCACTCAGTACGGTGATCGGTGGTCAGTTACTAAGTGACCACCACCCGCAGATTAGTGCCTAGATGAGCGCCTGGAAGCAGAGCGCGAGAAGTAATGAAGCACCGATCAGTCATCGGTGCATGGTCATCGGGGTTTCTTGCTACACGCAGTTAAACTGGGACCCAGGCTCCCAGCGAGAGCGTTACGCATGCACCTCGCATGATTCCAAACCAGAAGAAGAAGAGCTGCTCGCCAGTAGGGTCGTGCATGAGGATGGTATAAGAGAGCTAGTAAACTGGTCAGTGATCAGTGACTCTCTTAACCCATTACGTGCATGGCACTGTGCGGTGAGATCATGCATGCAGGATGCAGCGCCTGGCGAGTGTGTTTAGACCAGCCACCCCTGGTGCTCTCCTGGGAGCATGTGTAACATCCCGCCAAATTCTTTTCATATTTATATAATAAAAATAAAGGTAAACAAATATATTGAAGTGAACATAAATTATATATATGTAATGAAGTTTCTCCTCACAGGGAGTTTAATACATAATCGGTCAATTTTCCAAAACTTAAACAAAATACAACAACATAGAAAAACAGGCGATCTCCTAACAGAAAAGGCGATGTCCTATCAGGAAAAGGCGATCTCCTATCAGAAAACAGAAAAAAGGGTGATCACCTAACAGAAACAGAAACAGGCGATCTCCTTCCGGTGACCACTCACTGAGGAGCTCTACTACCTGCAACCTCGTCTGCTCCCGTGCAAAAATACACGATCATCACAGGTTTAAGAAAACAACCACAATACCAGATAAAAGGGTAAGCTAGATATTTTAAAAACTTTAAATATGAAACTTTATATCAATAGAAAACGTAAATCTTCACACCATTCATAATCTATATAAATTTCAACCATCAACATTTCCATATCCCACAAACTCGTCAAGTGTCTATTCACTACATTCAATATCCAAGGTTCACACGTCGGACTTTCCACTGACTCATAACATATAGACACATGACTCTACTTCCGGAAGACTTGTGCGTTGACTCAGACTCAGAGATCTGCACCCGTCATACCACACCACTGTGAAATCCACACAGGGTCGCTGTGAAATCCACACAGCCATGCGCATACATAATCTCAATATCATCACTCTCCCGGTATGACAGGGTTAATTCATATAACAGGTCAAGTCAGTTATTTTTCAAACAACTTACCCATACATATGAACCTCCTTCGACTCTCCACAACTGAATAACTTCATCTATGTGATTCCATTATATCAGCAGAGTCAGGATATCTCCTTCTAGACAAGTCCCTAGTCAATACACATTACACACGATCTTACACGGTATTTTCTTTCCTGAAAATACTATGCCTTGATCCCACATTCACCACATTAAACACATCATACAACACTTAATGAACGATTCAGTCACAGCAACATTCGTTCCATGGTTCAGATTTTCGAATATCACATGCATTTCACATTTAAATCTCAAACATTTTCAAACAACACTAAAACAGGGGAGTTCGAAAAACAACGCCAAAACCGGCGATCTCGTCCAAAAACAGGGGATTATGCAATAACAGTTGAAAACCGGCGACCACGTCGCCCCATCATCAAAATCATCTAATATAAGGTTTTCGTTGGAAATAAGGCTAGCTTACCTTACCTGGACTAGCGCAAAACACCAAGAGCTCCGAAACCCACCGAAGCTTAAAGATGCTTTCACTCTGTTTTAGCGTCACGGTCAGGAGAACTTGCAGAGAACTCCCCAGGTATCCAAGTGTAGTCGTCGCTCGCCGTACTGGTGCTTGAGGGTGCCTAAATCGCAGTGTGAAGGAGAGAAAAGAGAAGGATGAAGATGAACTCACTCTTTCACTCTTGAACCACTGCAACGTTCCTTGCCTCCCCGAAGTGGGTTTTTGAATCTAAGCCTACTTGTCCACGCATGCTGCTGCCACCACCCACTCTGCAGGAAAACTTGCGGGTACGCTGCTCTGAACAGTACGACCACGCGTGCCTCTGCACATGCCAACACTCTGATGTCACTATTCTGAACCACCCTTTTTATCTACGTGTTGCGCGTACAGGACGTTTCATGCTGGGAGCCTGGGTCCCACTTTATCTGTGTGGAACTCAACTGCGAACAACCGATGTCTCTCCCTGGAAGACGACCGATGTCTCTCTCTGGGAGACGACCGATGTCTATCCCTGGCGACACCCGCATGTCTCTCGCGCCCCGGCGATGCCCGCATGCCTCGCGCCCTGGCGATACCCGCATGTCTCTCGCGCCCTGGCGATGCCTGCATGCCTCGCGCCCTGGCGATGCCCGCATGCCTCTCGCGCCCTGGCGATGCCCGCATGCCTCGCGCCCTGTCGATGCCTGCATGCCTCGCGCCCTGACGATGCCCGCGTGCCTCTCGCGCCCTGGCGATGTCCGCATGTGCCTCGCGCCCTGGCGATGCCCGCATGCCTCGCGCCCTGGCGATGCCCGCATGCCTCGCGCCCTGGCGATGCCCGCATGCCTCGCGCCCTGGCGATGTCCGCATGTGCCTCGCGCCCTGGCGATTATGTACTAACTAGGCGATCTCATAGTCTTCTAAGCTACACTTTCCTTCCTTTTTATTTTAAATAAAAACATACTTAGAATTCATTTAAAATATATTCCTTTTATTCCAATTTGATTTTACAGGTCCTTACAGCATGCGACTCACTCAGAGGGAAGAAATGTGCTAAGTTACTCTGCAAGGGAATAACTTAGGCGCACAGAGAAAAGCGCAAAGGCCCTTCAGGTGTGACACGCGTACGGTTAGATGTAAGTTGCATGCCTCCACGTGTCACCATCTGAGAGAGAGGTGCGACCCAGGTATAAAAGCACTCCACGTCATGTAAGGTACGGGGATTTTACGAGGAATATTCATTACACACATTTCTGAGTCATTGTGAGCACGTTTTACACACGTTGCACAGTGATAACAGAATTCAGTTATAGAGAGAGAAAGTGGATCTGAGTGGACACACGAGTCTCACAGAGAGATTCAGAGAGAGTTTTTGGTGGTTCTGTTACCTGACTTGAGCGTCGGAGTGCAAATGGTCGCTAGAGGCGCCGTCTGTGTTGTTTTGCAGGCATCGTTTGGAGTTCCAGAGAAGGTTCTTGGAGCATTCTTGTAGAACACGCGGTTGCAAAAGGTTAGACGAAGGAGTGACGAGGCATATCCTCCACATTCGAGTCAGCGGCAGGATCAATATTGATATAAGAAATACATATTACTTACTAATTCATTCATCTATTCGTTAAGATCCATTTAGTGACCGGTGTTAGAAGGTGTTAAACTTTTGACTCAGGTCACCACCATATTACTATTTAAGAATTTATAAAAGAAAATCTCTATTTATTCATTTAAAAAAGCTACAATTAATTGATAATGTTAGTATGTTATTAATTAGTCCTTAATTTTAAATAGAATGTGAAAAAAACATTTGTATTTTATGTACTCAATCATCTGCGTACAGGTACATAGGAGTTCTCAAACATTTAAATAAAATTTGTTTTCAGAAAGATCAAGGCTAATTGAAGATATACTGTTCAAGTTTCTATATTCTCGGTCTCGTCATATAAGCCACTATGTGCACTCATTGAGTGTTTTCAATTTTATTTAAATCTTTGTATCATTTTGTTAACCATTGGAAATATAATTTACAGAAAACATTTTAGATATTAAAATTCACTTTGGAGCACACTAATTAGTCAAGAACATACAACAATCATTATATTAACTCATCAATTATCGTGAATGACAATAATAAACAATATAAATAGATATGCTGTCAATAAAACCTTGACTTCATTCTTCAACTCCACATATAATTTATTGTTGAGTTTGTTCAAAACAGTGATACAAGGCTTTACACATGCAGGGTCATCCATATTCAAGCCCCCAAACTGAAATGTAAAAGAGAATGAAGTCAGTAAATTGAAAATAAAAATACATAAAGTATCTTACCCGCAATACTTTTAGTAAAACATCTTTTAGATCATCTCCGACAAAGGGAGATGACATAACACAACTATAAAAACAAAGTGGAACAAGTTTAGACCTAATCTCAAAATAAAGGTTCCATCAACTAAAAGTATACACAAAACACATACCTCCAGCAAAAGGCATGTTATCTGAATTTCATTTTCTCACAATTTTTGGCAAGAAAGACTGAGCTCTTCATAGTATTGCTTCAAAAAAGTTAAAAGTAAAGAACCAACTTCTAGAACATGCATAAGGGCATTCTTAATTGATGAGGATTGTACTAACCAATTCTCGGACACCGAGAACGGCTAGTAATGGTGAGCCATGTCAGCCGGGTCCCATAACATGGGCCAGAGCCATGTGGGCTGGGTCCCACGGGTAGCATGGACCAGTGGGCTGATTAGTCATCAACATGTCAATCACCAGAGAGGAAAATGTGTCCTTGTCATGCCACGGGGTGATGAGTCCTCGACAATAGAGTGGGACGATGTGACATCGGTCTTGGGTGTTTTGAGTAGCTGAACTAGATCACGGAAGGTGGGTCCCAAGAACAAGACCAGTTATCAGTAAAATGCCCAGAGATAGAGAGGAGCCTAGGTCACGAAGCATCCATGTGTTACGCCCCTCAAAAATCTTATTCATTTTTATATAATAAAATAAAAGTAAAACAATAATATCCAAATTTACATATATATATATATATATATATATAATAAAATTAATCTATTCCATACATTGTATCTCAAAATAACATCCCTTTTCTAGGGAATTGTAATACATCTCCATCAGGAGTTTTCAAAATAACACAAAATACAGCATTCAAGACAGACGATCCCTTCCTCCAAAATGCTCACTGAGGAGCTCTACAACTTGCAACATCATCTGCTCCCGTGTAAATTATACACGATCATCACAATTTTAAAGAAAACAACCACAAAACAAAACACAGGGTAAGCTAACTATTTTAAAAACTTTAAATATGAAACTTGATATCATCATAAACCATCATTTTTCACACATTTCACAATTTCATCAAGTGTCTACCAATAATTTCAATATTCATCTTTCTCACGTCAGAATTTCCACTGACTCACAACACGTAGACACTTGACTCTACTTCCGGAAGACTCGTGCGTTGAACTTAGCATCCAGAGACCTGCACCTGTCATACTACACCACTGTGAATCCACACAGGGTCGCTGTGAATCCACACAGCTATGCGCATAAATAATCTCAATATCATCACTCTCCTAGTATGACAGGGTTAATCCATATAACAGGTCAAGTCAGTTATCTTTCAAACGACTTACCCATACATATGAACCTCCTTCGACTCTCACCACCTGAATAACTTCATCTATGTGATTCCATTATATCAGTAGAGTCAGGATCGTCTCATTCACAGGATACTCACAGATCAATACACCCTCATAACAGTCTCAACACGGTATTTCCTTTCCTGAAAATACTATGTCTTGACCACAATTTCACAGCATCCAGCATCTCATACGACACATCAATGACCAATTCAAACATATCTCAATCAAATCATACCAAAGTTGAGAATTTCGAAAATCATATACATTTCACATTTCAATCTCAAACCAATACAGATTTACACAAAACAGGGGATTGAGAAATAGAATTTAAAACTGGTGACCACGTCACCCCAACTTCAGAATCTGCTAGCCTAAGGTTTTTATTGAAAAAAAGAACGCTAGCTTCCCTTACCTGGACTTGAGCCGATCTCACTAAGAGCTCCAAACCCACCGAGAACTCAAGGATGCCTTAACCTGCACCATAGAGTCCCGATCACAAATCTAACGAGATTACTCATTTTCTGCGTTAACAGAGACGATTTCTGAAGCTAAAAGAGTCGTATGCACAACCTATGCAGAGACGACCCTCTCAAATTCAGACTCGACTCAAAGAACAGAGCAAAACGACTTACTCTCTTTTAGGGGCTTTGATCAGAAAACTTGCAGAGTAACCTCCCAGGAGTCCAATGGCAGCCGCCGGTCTTCAAACTGATACTCCGATCGTCAACTGCTAATGGAGGGTGGCCGCGTCGTAGAGTGAAGGAGGAAAGGGTAGAAGGAAAACCGAAATGAACTTAATCCCTCATAGGACCGTCCATAAATCTTCGCTGCCATCACCCACTCTCTGGGAGAACTTTGCGTGCGGGTTTCCTCTAATTGAATGCAAATCTGACAGAATGTCCACGTGGACACCTGTAACGCCCCTCAAAATTTTGTTCATTTTTATATAATAAAATAAAGGTGACACAATAATATCAAAAAAAAATTAACATAGATATATACATAATATAATTCATCCATTAATACAAATGTGCCTCAAAATAATATCCCTTTTCGAGGAAGTTTTAATACATCTCCATACAGGAGTTTTCAAAATAAAACAAAACAACAGCATTCAAAAACCGGCGATCTCCTCTTCCAGAAATGCTCACTGAGGAGATCTACTACCTGCAACCTCATCTGCTCCCGTGCAAATATACACGATCATCACAGGTTTAAGAAAAACAACCACGATACAAAACAAAAGGGTAAGCTAGATATTTTTAAAACTTTAAATATGAAACTTTATATCAAAAGAAAGCATAAATCTTCACACCATTCATAATCTATAACAATTTCAGCCATCAATATCCCCATATTCCACAAACTCGTCAAGTGTCTATTCAATACATTCAATACTCATGGTTCACACGTCAGACTTTCCACTGACTCATAACATATAGACACATGACTCTACTTCCGGAAGACTCGTGCATTGACTAGACTCAGAGATCTGCACCTGTCATACTACATTGCTGTAAAGTTCCCACAGCTATGCGCATAAACATAATCTCAATCTCAATCTCATCACTCTCCTAGTATGACAGGGTTAATCCATACAACAGGTCAAGTAGTTATCTTTCAAACCACTTACCCATACATATGAACCTCCATCGACTCTCAACGCCTGAATAACTTCATCTATATGATTCCATTATATCAGGAGAGTCAGGATATCTCATTATAGAAATCACCGATCAATGCACATTCTACACGATCTTACAAGGTATTTTCTTTCCTGAAAATACTATGCCTTGATCCCACATTCACAACATTCAACACATCATATAACACTTAAATGAATGATTCCAATCACAGCAACAATCATTCCAAGGTTCAGATTTTCAAATATCACATGCATTTCACATTTCAATCTCAAACAGTTTCAAACGACACTAAAACAGGGGAGTTCGAAATCAACATTAAAACCAGCGATCACGTCGCCCCACACATAAAAACAGAGCATCGTGAAATAGAATATGAAACCGGCGACCACGTCGCCCTCACTTCAGAACCTACTCGCCTAAAGTTTTTATAAACGAAAATGCTAGCTTCCCTTACCTGGACTTGCGTAAAATCTCACTAAGAGCTCCAAACCCACCGAGAACTCAAGGATGCCTTAACCTGCACCATAGAGTCCCGATCACAAAACTAACGAGATTACTCATTTTTTGCGTTAACAGAGACGATTTCTGAAATTAAAAGAGTTGTATGCACAACCTATGCAAAGACGACCCTCTTAAATTCAGACTCGACTCAAAGAACAGAGCAAAACGACTTACTCTATTTTAGGGCTTTGAGCAGAAAACTTACAAAGTAACTTCCCAGGAGGACAATGGCAGTCACTGATCGTAGCACTGGTACGTGAGGATAGCCGCGTCTTCGAGTGGAGGAGAAAGGAGAAAGGGGAACTAAATGAGCTGATTCCCTCAACTCTTAAGGTCGAACGGCTCTTTAGCCTTCACTGCCATTACCCACTCTCTGAGCAACCTTGCGTGCACACTTCCTTGAACAGTATGACCACGTGGGTTTCTGCGCATACCAACTCTCTATGCTAACTATTCTGAAACACCCTTTTTGTCTACGTGTCGCGCATGCAGGACGTCTCATGCTGGGAGCCTGGGTCCCACCTTATCTGTGTGGAACACGACATCGCGCGATAACCTTCCACCGCTGACTGCTCGCGCGATGACTATGCCTCTCATACCGGCGATGACCGATTCCTCTTCCTGACAGACAACCGATGTCTCACCCTGGCAGACAACCGATGTCTCATTCAGGAAGATGACCGATGTGTCCCTCATCCTGGTGATGACCGTCTGTCTCTCGCCCTGGCGATCCCCGCGTGTCTCTCGCCCTGGCGATCTCCGCGTGTCTCTCGCCCTGGCGATCTCCGCGTGTCTCTCATCGTCCTTGATGTGGCGAGGACACATCGCCTTGCTTCTGTCGACTGATGCCACATCGTCACACCCTGTTGAGGGCTCGTCCTACTATTACTCCACGCCTGTGTTATCACCCCCGCATGGCTCGGTGACATCGGTAGCTTCTCCTGCCCGAGGGCAGCTCAGTACTCAATCCTTACGTGCCTAAGCATGCAACACTAAGGTAAATCCCTTATGTCCAAGCGTAAAGTCCCATAGTTATTCTGCATGCATGGCGCTCCTAAGGTTCAAATCACACCTCCCTACATGTGATTTCTGGAACCCACTATGGTCCACCGACCGACCTCTACCACGCCGCCTTCAGACCTTGGGCGACGTCCGAGGTCTGACCACTATGATATTTTCTATTTTTATGCCCTTTTTATTTTAAATAATAACATACTCAGAAATTATTTAAAATCTATCACTTCTATTCCAATTAATTTATAGGTCCTTACAACACCTTTGTATGCCCAAAAACTCTGGAGCCACCTGCCCTACTTACTCTCTGTTGCCAACTGCTCTAGGGACCCTTATTGTCTACGTGTCGCGCCTGCAGAACGCCTTCGCTGGGAGCCTGGGTCCTAACTTATCTGCGTGTAACAAGACCCCTCGATGACCAAGCACCGATGGCTGGTCTCTCGATGACTATCGACCGATGTCTCACCCTGGCAGACAACCGATGTCTCATTCAGGAAGATGACCGATGTGTCTCTCTGGCAGACGACCGATGCGTCCCTCATCCTGGCGATGACCGTGTGTCTCTCGTCCTGGCGATCTCTCATCATGGTCGATGACCGATGTCTCTCTCCTCCTGGCGATCTCTCATCGCCCTTGTGTGTGATGAGGACACATCGCCTCACTTTGGTCACCGATGTCACATCGTCACACCCAGCTGAGGGCTCGTCCTCCCATTACTCTAAGTCTGTGGTATCACTCCCACATGACTCGGTGACGTCGGTAGCTTCTCCTGCCCGAGGATAGGTCGGTACCAACTCCTCGCGCGCTAATGCATGCAACACTAAGGACAATCTCTTATGCCCCAGCATAGAGTTTCGCATGCATAGCGTATCTAAGGTTCAAATCACACCTTGGTGCATGTGATTTCCTGGAACCCACTATGACCCAACCGACCGATCTCTACCATGCTGCCCTCAGACCTTGGACGACGTCCGAGGTCTGACCACTATGAATTTTCTATTACACCACTTCTATTCCAAATAAATTTCTAGATCCTTACATTCTCCCCAACAAGAAAAATTTTCGTCCTCGAAAATGGACTTACCAGAAAAGAGATAGGGACAGGCTTCCCTCATTTCTCATACAAACATAGCTATTCATTAGTTAACCTTTCAGGCTACTTAAAGCAGAACCACCTCCAAAAAGGGGCCAACACTATACCACAAAGTTGGTTGACCCTTGCCTAACATGAGTGTTGCTTGCCTACTCCAACATTAAAACACCAATATATACCTGCAACAAACTGATGACTCACGGGGAAACTCAGCTTCCCACTCCAGCTATATGCTCCTTCATGTACCTAACCACAACCAGCTCATAACTTGACATACCCAAGCAAAATCCAACAGAATCCAAACGCTTGCTGCTCCCTCTTACTACTCCAATACTTCATCAAATCCCATTCTACATCCCTGCATATGGAATATGCTGCATTAATATCTTTCTAGAAATCAACTTCCGCGTCTTAATCAAAACCATCCATCAATTTCCCAACTGCAGATCTAATTTTCATGCTCCTTAAAGGAAAACACCTTTGGTGCACCACTATACTACATAATTCTGCATCTTATAAGGACAAGGTTCCTGCAAAAACTTCATATCTATATTAGTTAAAAAGTTGTTCCTGTTGCTGTTTACTTTCTAAATCATTATTATGACTTCTTTTGCCAACCTGGCTTCCTGCTCCCATTATTACCTCCTTTTTCAACGTATACATTGAATGCATTGATTTGGGTTCAGGTGCCAATCCGAAAAGGCATACGAGAACGAACGCACCCTATATATTTCAACCACAACCATACAAGTAGTGGAGCCGATTGGAAAATTTCCTCTGCATCCGGAATTTCTTGCTTAAAGACAACTCTATTCCTCTTCTCCCAGATACAACATACCATTGCTACCCACATATTCCACACCTGATTCTACTTGGATGACATACGTATAAAATAAAAGTTCTCAAGGTGGGACCTCAAATCCTTATGTTGAACAAATAGAACACCTAACCACCTGAAGCACCTAGACCAAACACGTTGCGCAATGGTACAATCCAAGAAAAGGTGTTGAGTGAATTCTTCTGACTCCCTACAAAGTGCACATGTAGAAGAATTTATTGCCACCCCTCTCCTGAGAAGGTTAAAACATAGTTGAAATTTTGTCCAGTAGGATTCTCCACCCAGTGATTATTGCTTTTGCTTGCCATAGGCTGGGGAAAACTCCATCCGTTGGTCCGTTGGTTTTGGTTAGCCAAGCGAACATAAGCTGATTTCACAGGAAAGACCCCTGTGGTATCCCCTCTCCCAACAAGACGATCCTTGGATTCCTTGTTGATGTTGCCCCTGTTTATGTACGTCAACAAATTTTCCTCCAAGCCCAATTCCCATTCAAATCTATCCCTCTTCCAATTTAGCCGCCATTGCCAACCAGAATCCTCCCAAAAACCTACCTCTCCCACCGTCTTGCCTTGGTCCATAGAAATGGAGTAAAGTCTAGGAAACAAAGATTTAAAGTTAGAGTTAGTGGCCCACGCATCCTCCTGAAATCTAACATTCTCTCCGTCTCCAACTTTCCAAACAATAACTTTTTGGAACCAACCATCATCTTCACCCTCCTCGCACACTTTACATACCTCTCTCCACCACCACGATTGATATTTCAAATGAGCTTGGCTTCTTCCAAGTTCCGAGCCATATTTGGATACAAGAATATCTTCCCATTTCCCTTTTTTTTTCATCACTCATCATCCACCATTTCCATTTCGCCAGAAGAGCCAAGTTAAAATTTCTGATATCTCTTCAATTCTTCATTTGTTGGTATGCAAATTCTACCATTAATCTCAATATCCCATCTTCACCCATTACAAAGTCCTTAGCTTGATTTGTACCTATTAACTCCACAGTACGTTTCAGACTAGAATCCTCTAACTGCTTTTTCTTTATTATTCCAAGAAAATCATTGGTTATAATTAACTTACTACAACTAATATGATCATCATGGAATTTCATTCCCAAACTTAGATCTCTGAACTGCTCAACTAGTTTCTGCTCTTCAATCCTCATCATTGACACCTGTACTGACTTCCTGCTAAGAGCATATGAAACTATATCAACCTTCCCTGAATAGTACATCAGTTGGAAATCATAATCTTTCATAAACTCCACCCCTTTTCTCTACCTCATGTTCAACTCTTTCTGATCAAACAAGTATTCATTGAACATCTGAAATTGAGCTTCATACAATTACTGTCTTCAAATCTTCAAAACAACACCACCACTGCCAACTCTAAATCATAAGTAGAATAATTTCTCTCGTGAAATTTGAGTTGCATTGAACATATGCAACTCCTGTCCTTTCTTGTATTAAGACACAATTCAATCTTTGATGTGAAGCATCATACTAAACCTCAAAAGGCTTGTCTTCTGCACATCTTCTGCCTTAGCAAAAATCTGGTTTTATCCAGATCTCAGATAAAACTTTGAGAACACTGAGGTTTCATGTAACTGATCCCTCAAATCATCAATTACGGGTAGAGGATAGTTGTCCTTGATGGTCAACTTATTCAACTTCCTGTAGTCCATACACAATTGAGACCCTTCATCTTCCTTTTTAACCAACAACACTGGAAACCCCATGGAGATATATTGGGCTTGACTAACTGCGTCTCTAACAACCCTTCCACTTGTTTTCTTCAATTTAATCAACTCAGCTGAAATTTGGAAACACTATCTTTTGTTGAGCATAACCTTTGAAAATGTGATTGACAGATAGCCAATCCATTCCTGGAATAACATCCAATTCATCTCCTACATACTTGACATAAACTAGTGTGCAAATTTCGAATCACATAATGCTTTCAAATCCAAATCAACTAAACAACATCCATTCTGCGTGAAACTTTCTCTCTTATCCAAGTAATTTCTCTGTCTGCTGCTTTTCAACAATTTTCTTTGTCTAATTGTAACTTTAAACACAATTAAGATATCTCATCTTTCCTCTTTCTCAATATCATTGATACTTCTCAAGATGATATAATCACTTGTAAACTTCTTTCTCCACCAAGTCTAAAATTTCCTTTTAAGCTTTGTTGTTCAGTTAGAGCCATCTTATGCTTTGTTATCGACATTAACAACTTCCAAGCTTCAGATAAAAGAAAATTCATACTTTCATCTTGGAACTTAACTCTGGTACTTCCCATGGATACACATGCTTAAATCTTTAAACCCTCAACATACTGCTTATGTCTTCTTCGTAACTTATATGTATCTGAAACTAAACCTTGGTACAACTAAATCTAACTTGCACTTACTCTACACTTATTGGTAATTACCCATTTTTACTTTCTAGAGATTTTTAAACTATCATTTTCTATTCATATTCCTATAAAATGAAATTGATAAAGAATCAATTCATTTAGAAGACAACATCTATATCTTACAAAGGCCAGCATCTCAAAATCATCTAGAATTTGAGTTTATCAACAAAATCATAATACTTATAATATAAAGTATAACACCAAAATAGTTATTGGTGTAAAACTATCAATCAAAAAGACAACTTTCAATCGAATACAAAAACACTTAATAAAATGAAATACATCACACAAGAATTTAATATATGCTAAACATCAAACTTTGAGAATTAAGATTGAGAACCATCTCGATCCAGTTATGAGTGTGCACCCTCACTACTTTATCAAGATCCTTCCACTCTTAATACTTAAATTTTCAGTTAGGGCATATATTCACTAGAGCACAAACAAGATTTCAATAAGAAAAACGTTTGCAAACCCTTCACTATAGTTTTAATTAAGACTCCAATAATTATTTATAAACAGAAGAAACATAATGAACCCACTATCCGCAGGTCATCCTAAGGACGAACTGCTCTGATACCATTAAATGTAACGCCCCTAAAAAATCTTATTCATTTTTATATAATAAAATAAAAGTAAAACAATAATATCCAAATTTACATAGATATAGATATATATATATATATATATATAATAAAATTAATCTATTCCATACATTGTATCTCAAAATAACATCCCTTTTCTAGGGAATTGTAATACATCTCCATCAGGAGTTTTCAAAATAAAACAAAATACAGCATTCAAGACAGACGATCCCTTCCTCCAAAATGCTCACTGAGGAGCTCTACTACCTGCAACATCATCTGCTCCCGTGTAAATTATACACGATCATCACAGTTTTAAAGAAAACAACCACAAAACAAAACACAGGGTAAGCTAACTATTTTAAAAACTTTAAATATGAAACTTGATATCATCATAAACCATCATTTTTCACACATTTCACAATTTCATCAAGTGTCTACCAATAATTTCAATATTCATCTTTCTCACGTCAGAATTTCCACTGACTCACAACACGTAGACACTTGACTCTACTTCCGGAAGACTCGTGCGTTGAACTTAGCATCCAGAGACCTGCACCTGTCATACTACACCACTGTGAATCCACACAGGGTCGCTGTGAATCCACACAGCTATGCGCATAAATAATCTCAATATCATCACTCTCCTAGTATGACAGGGTTAATCCATATAACAGGTCAAGTCAGTTATCTTTCAAACGACTTACCCATACATATGAACCTCCTTCGACTCTCACCACCTGAATAACTTCATCTATGTGATTCCATTATATCAGTAGAGTCAGGATCGTCTCATTCACAGGATACTCACAGATCAATACACCCTCATAACAGTCTCAACACGGTATTTCCTTTCCTGAAAATACTATGTCTTGACCACAATTTCACAGCATCCAGCATCTCATACGACACATCAATGACCAATTCAAACATATCTCAATCAAATCATACCAAAGTTGAGAATTTCGAAAATCATATACATTTCACATTTCAATCTCAAACCAATACAGATTTACACAAAACAGGGGATTGAGAAATAGAATTTAAAACTGGTGACCACGTCACCCCAACTTCAGAATCTGCTAGCCTAAGGTTTTTATTGAAAAAAAGAACGCTAGCTTCCCTTACCTGGACTTGAGCCGATCTCACTAAGAGCTCCAAACCCACCGAGAACTCAAGGATGCCTTAACCTGCACCATAGAGTCCCGATCACAAATCTAACGAGATTACTCATTTTCTGCGTTAACAGAGACGATTTCTGAAGCTAAAAGAGTCGTATGCACAACCTATGCAGAGACGACCCTCTCAAATTCAGACTCGACTCAAAGAACAGAGCAAAACGACTTACTCTCTTTTAGGGCTTTGATCAGAAAACTTGCAGAGTAACCTCCCAGGAGTCCAATGGCAGCCGCCGGTCTTCAACCTGATACTCCGATCGTCAACTGCTAATGGAGGGTGGCCGCGTCGTAGAGTGAAGGAGGAAAGGGTAGAAGGAAAACCGAAATGAACTTAATCCCTCAAAGGACCGTCCATAAATCTTCGCTGCCATCACCCACTCTCTGGGAGAACTTTGCGTGCGGGTTTCCTCTAATTGAATGCAAATCTGATAGAATGTCCACGTGGACACCTTTGTATGCCCAAAAACTCTGGAGCCACCTGCCCTACTTACTATCTGTTGCCAACTGCTCTGGGGACCCTTACTGTCTACGTGTCGCGCCTGCAGAACGCCTTCGCTGGGAGCCTGGGTCCCAACTTATCTGCGTGTAACAAGACCCCTCGATGACCAGGCACCGATGGCTGGTCTCTCGATGACTATCGACCGATGTCTCACCATGGCAGACAACCGATGTCTCATTCAGGAAGACGACCGATGTGTCTCTCTGGCAGACGACCGATGCGTCCCTCATCCTGGCGATGACCGTGTTTCTCTCGTCCTGGCGATCTCTCATCATGGTCGATGACCGATGTCTCTCTCCTCCTGGCGATCTCTCATCGCCCTTGTGTGTGACGAGGACACATCGCCTCACTCTGGTCACCGATGTCACATCATCACATCCAGCTGAGGGCTCATCCTCCCATTACTCTAAGTCTGTGGTATCACTCCCACATGACTCGGTGACGTCGGTAGCTTCTCCTGCCCGAGGATAGGTCGGTACCAACTCCTCGCGCGCCAATGCATGCAACACTAAGGACAATCTCTTATGCCCCAGCATAGAGTTTCGCATGCATAGCGTATCTAAGGTTCAAATCACACCTTGGTGCATGTGATTTCCTGGAACCCACTATGACCCAACCGAACGATCTCTACCATGCCGCCCTCAGACCTTGGACGACGTCCGAGGTCTGACCACTATGAATTTTCTATTACACCACTTCTATTCCAAATAAATTTCTAGATCCTTACACCATGCGTGTGATAGGGAAAGCACAGTTAGGTGCAGAGTCTTGGAGGGTTTGAGTGCCCATCAGGATTAGTTTTCCAAGTGAAGTTCATGCATGGCACGTGAATAGTGAGGGCACTCCCAGGACAAATGGCCCCAGAGATTAGGTGCACGAGGGGGTACCCAAGTGGCCATCCTGTTAGAATTTGCACTCTAGTTAAGGGAAGCCTTACGCGCTAGATTACCCTAAGACTAGGTAATAGCGGCACAACGGTATTCCTGCAGAAATCCTAAATATGGGTAGCGACGCAAAGGAAACCCTAGACTATATAGAGGGTAGTAAAACACTTCACAGGTACACAGTTCTTAGACCTAAACTGATATACTATACACTTGGTGTGCTTGCCCCAGTATTGACTTGAGCGTCAGAGTGCAAACGGCCTCTAGGGCGCCCCTTCTATCTTTGCAGGTGCAGATTTTTTTGATTCAGTGAAGCATTACCTAAGGAGAAGGAAGGAGGCGCAAGATTGTCGTAGAGTCAACCGATAGGAGAGTCAACCGACAAGAACATTTGACGCCCACCATGGGGCCGAAATAAAACAAGGTCCCATTCACAAGCAAGAGAGAAGAATCTAGTAACATGAGGAATACCAGACAAGGATCTGTCCCACCAAATGGGGGTGAAGGTGTCACCATGCAACAACTCATGGAAACGATGCGTGCCTTCCAGGAAATGGTGGCAGAATCTAGGACGGATCAGGTACGCATTCAGATGGACCTGGCCGCATTGTAGGCCAGGAATGAAGAGCTGCACAGGACAAATGAAGAATTGCACATGAATCTGCGGAATTAACAGCAGACAGGGGATTGCGTGGTGGATGATCGAGCCCCACCTACACCACCCAGGGTGTTTCCTATGCCCTTTTCCCAAGCGATCATGGACACTGTGGTGTCAGCCACCTTCGTGGGCCCTAAGACCATTTTTACAAGGGTGGAGGACCCAGAGGTGCATCTCACAATGTTCCACACTCAGATGATGTTGTCAGGAGGCTCCGATGCGGTGCATTGCAAACTCTTCATGACCACGTGGACAGGGACAGCATTGGAATGGTTCATCAGCCTGCCTGAGGGACACATAACATTGTTCACACAGTTTTTCACGTTGTTCAGGGAGCAGTTCATTGTTAATCGGGCTCCCACGCCAGTGTCTTATGACTTATTTGATGTAAGGCAGTATCAGGGAGAGTCCCTAAGGGATTATCTCAATAGGTTCGGGGTAATGGTGGTGAGGCTGAACACCAAGGACGAGGATATGGTGGTGCATGCCTTCAGGAAGGGGATTCTGCCAAAACCCTACAGCGAGTCACTCATCAGAAATCGCCCCAAGACTTTTGGCGATATCAGGCGCCAGGCTATCGCCCACATTGCAGGGGAGGGGGAACTCACTGAAAAACGTGAGAGCATGGCCCCCTTACGATCACATGTGCCCAGTCGTCCTCAACCCATGCAAGTGCATGAGGCGACAACAGAGAAGAGAACACAGGGTAAGCAGAAACCCTACGAGGCCTGGAAGCCCCAGACTAGAGCACGCGCAAAGGAGGATGTGCCTTCCAGACATAACTTCCTGGTGGAATTGAAGGAGCTGATCGCTATTCCTAATGTAGCAGAAAGATTGAAGATGCCCCCGAAAATAGATAAGAGGCTGGGACCCAGCAAGAATGCATGGTGCGAGTTCCACCAGGCGTTTGGCCATCCCATCCGCAACTACTTGGCCCTAGGTCACCAGTTGGATGAGTTGGTGAAGAGTGGCTTCTTGAATGACTACCTGCAGGAGTCGCAAGGGGGCGAGATGGTAGTGACCCTGAGGACTCATAAGGGGCACGAGGTGCCCATACATGGTGAGATCCACACCATCTCAGGAGAGTTCTCAAGGGGAGGGTGCACGGTCGGTGATGGCGGTGGAGGCATACGAGGAAAACCAGTTCCCAGATGTTGACCTCACCTTCACGAAGGCTGATCGCCAGGACGCTATCCCTCATGACAACGATCCAGTGGTGATAACAGTGGTAACTGTGGGAAGGAAGGTGCATCGGGTGCTTGTGGATCAAGGAAGTTCTGTCGATGTAATGTTCTGGTCGACCTTCAACAAGCTATAGTTTTCTCCAGACCAGTTAAGACCCTACACTGGTTGCTTATATGGATTTGCTGGAGACCAGGTCGAAGTGCGGGGGCACATAGAGATGAGGACCACCTTCACAGATGGAGTGACTTCCCGTACAAAGAACATCGGGTACCTTGTCGTAAACACCCCCTCAGCTTACAACATATTATAACGCAGACCAACCCTAAATAGGTTAGGGGCGGTGGCATCGATGAGACATATGAAGATGAAACTGCCTTCTAAGGAAGGAGCAGTGATTACCATCAGGTCAGATCAGAAGGAGGCAAAGAAGTGTTACGAGAATAGCCTCAAGACAAGGAGAGGAGTGTGCACCGTGACCACCCAACCACTAGGTGGGGTGTGCACCATTGTTGGCCTGCCCAGAGGAGGAGACGGGGTCACACGAGCACAGGTCGCCTGAGGGAGACAACCTAAGCCAGCTGAAGACGTCCTGGAGAGGGAGATTGAAGGTAAGGTGTTCAAGCTTGGCAAAACCTTGTGCCAAGACGCACAGGACCAGATTGCAGGAGTCATAGAGCGACACTTGGATGCCTTCGTGTGGTCCGCTTCAGACATGCCTGGCATCGACCCCGATTTCCTGTGTCATCGCCTTGCGATGGATCCCCAGGTCAGACCTGTCTGTCAGAGAAGGAGGAAGTTCAATGAAGAGAGGAGACAGGTGATTAATGAGGAGACGCATAAGTTGTTGAGGGCTAGTCACATCTGAGAGATCCAATATCCGGAGTGGCTAGCGAATGTGGTGCTGGTGAAGAAAGCCAATGGGAAGTGGAGGATGTGCATAGACTTCACCGACCTCAACAAGGCGTGCCCAAAGGACTCCTATCCCTTGCCAAGTATTGATGCCTTGGTGGACAGTGCCTCAGGCTGCAAGCTACTCAGTTTCCTAGATGCTTTTTCTGTCTACAACCAGATCAAGATGCATCCCAAGGATGAGTGCAAGACAACGTTCATGACCGAACTGTCTTGCTATTGTTACACAATCATGCCCTTTGGGTTGAAGAATGCAGGTGCCACCTACCAGAGGCTGATGGACAAGGTGCTTGCACCTATGATAGGACGCAACGTGCAAGCCTATGTAGATGACATGGTGGTGACATGGCAGGTGAAGGATCAACACTTCGTTGATTTGGAAGAGCTATTCACAACAATATCTAAGTACAGGCTAAAGCTGAACCCAGATAAGTGTATTTTTAGGATGGAAGCAGGCAAGTTTTTAGGCTTTTTACTCACATAAATGCTCTATAATCTTCGCTATAAGGAGCTCGACTTCGATGAAGGAGGTTCAGCAGTTGACAGGGCGGATGGCCGCACTGTCCAGATTCGTATCAGCTAGGGGAGATAAAGGCTACCCCTACTTTCAGTGCCTGAGGAGGAACAGTAGGTTCTTGTGGACCAAAGAATGTGAGGAAGCGTTCCTCAAGCTGAAGGAATACCTGGCCAGCCCATCAGTGTTTTGCAAACCACAACTCGGCATTCCGCTGTGCCTGTATTTTGCAGTCACTGAGAGGGCAGTGAGTTCAGTTCTTGTGCAGGAGCAGGACCAGGTTCAGAAGCCGATCTACTTTGTTAGCAAAGTATTGCAAGGGCCTGAGGTGAGGTATCAAGCCCTAGAGAAGGCAACACTGGCAGTGGTGTTCTCGGCAAGGAGGCTTCGCCATTATTTCCAGAGCTTCACAGTGGTGGTGATGATAGACCTACCCATTCGTAAGGTCTTACAAAAGCCAGATGTAGCGGGAAGGATGGTATGTTGGGCTGTAGAATTGTCAGAGTTTGACATACAGTACGAGCCTAGAGGCCCTATCAAGCGCCAAGTGTATGCTGATTTTGTAGCTGAACTATCCTTGGCAGAAACCCACCACGAAGAGTCTGACTTCAGATGGGTGCTCTCAGTAGATGGGTCTTCTAACCAGCAAGGTAGTGGAGCTGGCATGATATTGGAAGGACCAAGGGGGCTATTGATTGAACAGGCCCTGCGGTTCGCTTTCAAGGCCAGCAACAACCAGGCAAAGTATGAGGCCCTAATCGCTGGGATGCTGTTGGCCAAAGAGATGCGTACGCAGAGTCTCCTAGCAAAAAGTGACTCCCTATTGGTCACAGGCCTAGTAGCGGGGGAGTACCAGGCCAAAGACCCTCAGATGGCCTCTTACCTAGAATACGTCCAGGTGTTGTAGAAATCATTTGCAGCATTTGAGTTGGTGCATGTCCCTAGAGATCAGAATGCCCGAGCCGACTTGTTAGCAAAACTCGCTAGCTCGGGCAAGGGGGGCAGACAGAGGACAGTCATCTAGGAGACCCTGAGGACACCTCGCACCTACACTGCTGACAATTTGGTAGGAGTCCATCAGATTAGTAAGTCAGATGGTGGGAAGAGGAGTCATTGATCGTTGACTTAAGAAACCTTGAAGACGCCAAGGGTGAATGCGTATCCAACGTTGCGAGAAGAATCGTTGTAGGTTCTCCTAATGTAAAAAGGAGAAACGTGAATGATGCCTTATAAGCACTACCTAGCTGATGGGATGCTTCCAATGGAGCCAATGGAAGCAAGGAAAATAAAGAAGAACTCGACCAAGTACACACTCATTGATGGGGAGTTGTACAGGCATGGGTTTACCCACCCCATCCTGGTGTGTGTACATGGTGAGCAGTGCACGCGGATAATGGCGGAGCTCCATGAAGGAATATGCGGGAGCCATATTGGTGGTCGTGCTCTGGCATCCAAGGCCATTCGTGCAGGATACTATTGGCCAACCATGAGGGAAGATTGCATGAAGTACTTAGCAGTGCAAGCAGTGTCAACTACACGCTGACTAGCACAAGGTGCTGCCAGAAGAGCTCTGGTCGATATACAGCCCTTGGCCATTCCACACCTGGGGGATCGACATTCTGGGGCCCTTCCCTTTAGTTGTGCGACAGATGAAGTACCTCGTGGTTGCCATAGAATATTTGACGAAGTGGATAGAGGTTGAGCCAGTAGCACAAATCACAGCCCATAAGGTTCAGCATTTCGTGTGGAAGAACATAGTATGTCGCTTTGGCGTACCCAAGCGCTTGGTGTCTGATAATGGCACTCAGTTTGCAAGCCAAAAGTTGGGAAAGTTATGTACGGAGTTGGGAATCAAATAGGTGTTTGCGTCAATCGAGCACCCTCAGACTAATGGGCAGGTCGAGTCAGCCAACCGAGTCCTGCTCAGAGGGTTGAAGAGAAGGCTGGAGAAAGCCAAAGGAACTTGGCAGAGGAGGTTCCGAGAATTGTGTGGGCTTACCACACTACTCCTTAGTCCACCACCAAAGAGATACCCTTCAGCTTGGTGTTTGGTTCAGATGCTATGATCCCTGTAGAGATCCAGGAGAGCTCGTCGTGCTTTCAGAATTTTATGGCTGAAGAATCCAACGAAGAAAGAAAGGTGAACTTGGACCTCCTAGATGAAGTAAGGGAAGAAGCGGGAATCAAAGCTGAAGCATTAAAGAGAAGGGTGGAACTCAAGCACAGTTCCAAGTTGAGAGTTCGGTAGTTCCAGGTCGCCGACTTGGTGATGCGGAAAGCCCATCCCTACCAGATGGAGAACAAGTTGTACCCCAAGTGGACTGGTCCATTTAGAGTGACAGAGGCCCTTGGAAATGGGGCGTAGAGACTCGAGACTTTAGAGGGTGGGCCAATTCCTCGTACATGAATGCGACTCACCTTAAGTTTTATTTCAGTTAGGTTGTAACGTTGTACACAGATTAGGGGACACTCTTTTTTCCCTTATAAGGGGTTTTAATGAGGTCACCCAATAAAATTTTCAATTGAAGTATATTCTTGAGTATTTTGTATAATGCAGTTAAGAACCTGTCACTTGGGGTTAGAGGTCTCAAAAGTGGGAAGGCAGGTTCGCATAAAACACCTCCCCTTCGAGTGAGAACACCCAAGTCGAATAGAAGGGTTCGTCAGTTAAATCCTCCCTTGCCTGCGGGCGATGAGAGGTCAATTAAGAACCTGTCACTTGGGATTAGAGGTCTCAAAAGTGGGAAGGCAGTGATGTGAGTTGATTTTAGGTTCATTATATTTGTGACACTTTCTTAGAATTAGGATCAAGATTCTTAGTAATTTAGAGTGAGTCACCTAAGGAAAATCCCCACTGGACATTAACTTAATAAGTGTTAAGTAGATGTGAAGGTTCATTTCCAAAGGTCCAAGGTTAAAGCACAATTAATGGTGAACAAGGTGCTGAACTCAAAACAGAATAGGTACAGAATTTAAACACAAAAAAACAGAATGGAAACACAAATTAAAACAAAAGAATCGATTGAAATTCAAGAACAAGACATAGAATCAAAACTACCGATTGAAATGACTATGGAAGATGAAAGAAGATGAAACTTATGTGGTTGTAGCCATGGATTGGGAATGGACATGCCACTTGGAGGTGATGATCCAAGATAAGTGCAGATTTGCTACCACTTGGGAGCTCCCAAAGCTTCACAAGATGAGACAAGGAAGAGGAGAACAAGTCTCACAAAATTCACTCACAATTTGAGTATAGTAACTTTTCTTCTAATTTCAATCTTATTTTACAATGACCAAGCACCTCTATTTATAGTTTTAAAGGGCTGGAATGAAAGTTAAACAAATTCAAAAATTCCCTCCTAATTTTAATTCAAATTTGGAGCCAATCTTGAGTCACATGGGAGGTGTGACCTTTTTTCTACTTTGGCACCTCCTAAAAACTACACCTACTCTTTATGTCACATGGAAGGTGTGACCTATCTTTATAAATTGGCACCCCTTATTTTAATGTCTACACCTTCTTTATATTTTCTACTAAAACTACTCTAAAGAGATTACAACAAGTGACAACAATTGATGCCCATCTCTTTAAAGCTTTGGCCTTGCTCCTAATAATTCTTTGAGTTATGACTTGAGCTTCGGCCTTATGTTGGGCTTGGGTCTCATCTTTTTAAGAAGACTAATAGGAAGAACTTCAAATGTTTTGGCCCTTGTCCATTCCTCCTATTGAAGTCTTTTTTTGCTTGTTGAGATGACCCTTCAAGTTTAGCATCCTTGGTCATCTTCATATGGTCGTGGCTTACATCAGGCAGGTTCGCATAGAACACCTCTCCTTCGAGTGAGAACACCCAAGTCGAACAAAAGGGTTCATCAGTTAAATCCTCCCTTGCCTGCGGGCGATGAGAGGTCAGTTAAGAGTCGTCAGCTTGGGTTAGAAATCTCGGAAGCAGAAAAGGAAGGTTCACAGAGAATGCCTCCCCTTTCGAGTGAGAACACCAAGGACGACCCATACCAGTTAAAACCTCCCTTTCCTTGAGCGAGGAGAGGTCAGGTAAATACGAATTGGTGTTAGAAGTCTCGAGGGGGTAAAGGGAAGGTTCGCAAAGAGCACCTTTCCCTCGAGTGAGAACACCCAAGTTGGACAGCAGTGTTTGCCAGTGAAATCTTCCCCTGCCTATGGGCGATGAGAGGTCAGCTAAAACTCGTTGCTTGTGTTAGAAGTCTCAAAAGTGGGGAAGAAAGGTTCGCAGAAGAGCGCCTCCCTTTTCGAGTGAAAACACCAAGAGTGATTCACGCCAGTTACATCCTCCCTTGCCTTGAGCAAGGAGAGGTCAGCTAAGAAACAGTTTGTGTGTTAGATGTCTCGAGGTGGCAGAGAGGGGTTCACAGAGAACACCTCCCACTCGAGGGAGAACACCAAGGTTGAATGATGTGGTTCATCAGTTAAATCCTCTCCTGCATGGTGCGAGGAGAGGTCAGTGAAGAGTTGTCCAATTGGGTTAGAGGTCTCGAGGTCGGAAAGGGAGTCAGGAAGAACCCTTTCCCCTTGAGTGAAAATGCCAAAATGGACAAAAAAGCGACATACTCCACCATTACACCCGGTGAAGCATTCATCTGCGAGGAGGGTTCACCAATAATGGGTTCTCTTACCCCCGAGTGGTGATTACACCTATCAGTAAGAGTTAAGCTTGCTGCCTATAGGGTGATTCTATGTCGAAGAGGTTGTTAACCAAGTATGCTAAGGTAGTCAAACAGCAACCGAGTATTGAAGATTCAAGTCGCGCAAAGAAAACATGAAGTGCTCAATGAAGTGAGTTGCTCACAAAACACTTATATTCACAAGGTCAAATATTATAAATTAAAATGGTGATTACAAGAAGTTCAACTATTTAATACAACTGCTCAAGAGATCTACTTGGGGAAGATTTGTCCATCGACAACCTCCAGTAATACAGAGAAAGGCAAGAGGTCCATCTTAGGATGCGCGCAGGTAACCTGAGCAAGGCCATCGCCAAACCCCTCCCCATAGGCGTCGGCGACATCTTCAGTCAGCTCCGCCTCTGTCTTCTTAAGCAGTTCAGTTTGTTGGGCAAGCTCCTCCTCTACTTTACCCAGCTGAACCTCTTGGTTTGTGGCCCTCTCCTCCAGCTTGGCCACCTTCAGTTGGGCCCCCTCCAACTATTCTTCCAAATTGATGACTTTGTTGCAGAGGGGAAGGATCTTGGTCTCAAGCTGGAGGGCCTCCTGCCCCTTGTCGAAGAGGAGTTTCTTGGCTTCCTTCTCTGATTGGCGGAGATTGCTCAGCTCCTGATTCATGGCAGTCTCGCGCTTGGTAGCCATTTGGACCTGGAGGGCCAACTCCTTCTTCAACTGGGTCACTTCCTTCCTCAGCCCCACCTCTGCCTTCGCCTGGTTCAGTAGAACGCTAGAGGTAGCAAGGAATTCACCAACACTTAGACTCATTCAGTCCCTCAGTGAACCCCCGTCTAAAGCTTCCAACGCTTCTTTAGCAGGAATGTGTCTGAGGGCATGTTGGAGGATTGTGGGAAGCTCGGGAGCAGGAGGCGCCTGATCATCTTTGGGAGCATTCTCCCCCCCACCTTCTATTGCCAGGAGTTGCTCAGGACGAGAGGAGTGCTTAGGGGGTGCTCCCTGAAGGATGAGGATTGCACCTCGGTAGCGGAAGAGGTCACTACAGCAACCCCCACCCTGGCCCTCTTGAATATGAGGCCTGAATCAGTGTCCTCACCCTCAGAGATCACCACTACTGCTACCCTCTTTTGTTTGTTCTCAGAGATGGGGCATGGGGCAGTAACAACAAGGGAAGAAGGACCAGCAGGACCTGAGCCACCTGCCATACGGCGACCTAGTAAATCAGCCAACCTCTTCTTCTTCTCAACATCAAGTACCATATCTGCAACAAACAACAAGTATGAGTTATAGTGCAACGCAAAAAATTACTCAGCATAAACGAAGGTAAAAACAGTTAAAGAATGAAAAGCAAGTACCAATGTAGATGCTGAGTGTTTCGGTGTCGTACTCGTGCCTAATCAGCTAGGCAGTGTTAAACACTACTCCCCAGCTGGAGAGAAGATGGCACAAGTCGCGGTCGCAAGGGGACAGCTCCTCAAGACCCCGGGATTTCTTGAACTTCAATTTTTCAACCCAATATAGGGGAAACCCGTCGAGCAGAGTGGGGTCGTAGGAGCTACAGCAGATCCTAAAGAACTTCCCTTTGAAGCCCTTGTAGGACTGTTGGAAGAGAGTCAGGAGGACTCTCCCTGCCACCCCGTTGAGGCTTACCCAAAGCCTCTTCCCAGGCCTCTTCGCTTCGAAGAAGTGGAGGAAGATGTCCACGGAAGGAGGGAACACCAGGTGGTTGCACAGAATGGAGAAGGTCCTCATGAAGGCCCAGCTGTTGGAGTGCAGCTGGGCACGTGCCACCTTAAGCTCTGTGAGGAGGGCCCTCTCGAACCCAGTGAAGGGAGAGCGAACCTTTACCCGCTTGAAGATGGTGGCGTAAAGGAAGAAGAAGGGCTCTCCGTCGTTGGAGCGATCGTTAGCGCACACTGGTTCGCCCTCTGTGCAAGGTCGAACCGAGACATATGCGCACATTCCCTGCCAAAGACGCGCCCCTTGACCTCGTTCTCGTCATTCCTGTGTTTCCTCAGGTCTTCACAGGTGGTGAGTTTCGAGGTCTCAGCAAGGAGTCCATCTGCTCTAAGTGGCGTGAATCCCCTTCTTCTCCATAAGTCTTTTCATCTCTTCCCCCTTTTTAATTTCCTTTTGTGCTTCCATTCCGTTCATGTTCTTTATTGTCTTTCCCATGTTTGTCTTTCATTTTTTGGTTCTCTTTGACTTGCTATCTTAATTCTGCCCCTTTTTACATCCCACAACCTATATTGTGTTTTTCTCTTTGCCCTTCTGAAGTGAACCTTCACACTTACTTAACCACTTGGTTAAGTTTGTGTCCAGTGGGAATCTTCTTAGGATTCTCACCTTTAAATTGCTAAAATCCAAAATCTAAAGAAAAGTGAAACCTTTAAAATGTGCAATCTAAAATCAACTCACATCATGTGGTAATCAGAGCAAGGTTCTTTTGTGCTTATATTGTTGAGTTGATATTATGCCTTTAAATTTTTGCACATTCTAAATGCTCGCTTTTATATTCAAGCAATTTAAATTCCTCCTTTAAATTCCTGTAATTTACAGTTTCTGTCTTTTTATTCATTAAGCACTTTAAATTCTCCCTTTTGAATTTCCGTTTTCTGTCAAATTTGGTTCTTACCGTTTTTGTTTGTGTCTGATGTTCTTAGTGTTCTAGGAGTTTTTCATCTCTTCTGCTTATTTTTATTTTAATTGTGAAAAACTAAAACCAAATTAGGAATTGTTAGAGTAACAGTTGATTTAATTCCAAACATAAATTACAAGCGTTCATATAACTTGAATCCCAATATCTTATCTTTTTCAAAAATGGAAAAGTGAATCTCATCTGCATGCACAACATCATTTGAAAATTTCAATCTGTTAATTCAGGACAAAAAAAAAGAAAAATAAAAAACAACACAAAATTTTTAAATGCATTCACTTTCCAAATTTCATTTACAAAAAGGGTTCTAACTTTATGACAAATTGTTTTTGTAATTGTGGATTTTAATCCCACTTGCTTTCTCAATTTTTAAAACCTTTCACATCTTCTTAATTAAAGTTTAAGTAAGTTTCCTTGCGTCTTTTCATGTTTTTCTTGTTTGTCTTGTTCAAAGTTTTGTCTTCGCCTTAATTCCTTTTGGTTTCGCTTTCTTTTTTTTTAAAGCTTTTCTTGCTTGTCTTTCATTGTTTCTTAAGTTTTGTTTTGAGGGCTCTTTGGTGAGCAAGTGTAAAGAGCTTTGTCATCTTTCACTTGAGGTGTTACCACAAGTGTAGACCCTTTTTGCGGGAATATCTTTCTATTAGAATATATGGCCTTAAACAAGAGGGGGGCTGACTTGTTTAAGAAAATTTTTTGCAAACTTTGAAGGTATAATGAACTTCAATGTAGAATCACAGATACAGAAATCAGAGAAACAATCAAACAAAATTGTTTAAGTTGATTATCAGAAAATCAACCGGTTATTTTTGCGATTCAACCGGTTGTTTTTATCAATAGTGATTAAAACAACTTAAAAACAAAATGTAAATGAGCTCAGGGCAAGAGAAAAGCACACAAGCAATTTATACTGGTTTACTCTTATCCCAAGAGCTACATCCAATTCCCAGAAACCACTGGGTATCTACTATGCAATCAATCACAGATTACAAACACACCACCAAAGAAGTGACCTTGAACACCTCAAGCCACACACTTGCTTTGGCACAAATCACCACAAAAATTAGAACACCCTTTGATTCTACACTTACACAATAGTATTCAGAAATACAAGAGATACAGAAAGGATTACACCTGATGAAGATCAAAATAAAATATTATAGCAATCCTATTCCACTCCTTTGTGAAAATCCAAAAGCTTGAATGCAAATCTTGAAAACTCAAATCTGTTTTCACACTTTCACAAATGTCTAAACTGTTTCAAGTACCTTTAGGAGTGTATAACAACCTTTTAAATACTCCAAAGGTTTGTTAAAAAAATTTAAGGCAGGAGCCAAAACAGTTAGAAAAAATTTAAAGCTGATTTACAAACTTAACAGAAATTTTGTTATGGATTTTCAAAAAAATAATCGGTTGAAATATCGAAACAACCGATTGAATTGGTTTGACAGCAAAGTCAACCAAGTCAAACAGTTTCAAACCCTTTTCAAAAACCACTAAGTGTCAAACAACCAATTGAATCGATAAAACAATTGGTTGTTTTTCCACTTCTTTAGAAAACAATCTTTTTCAAAAAGGTTTTGATTCCAAACAGTTTTAGATTCAAACAAAGAGTGGATTACACTTTAATCTACCCAGATCCCACCCACACAAGCAGCAACTCTAGCCTTCCATCGAACACCACAGATTTAGAAACATCAAAGCTCCAAGATCAACCTTGATCAACACTTTCTTGAGTAATACACGAGAGTGAGAGTTTAACTTGCATTTTTTTTTCACTAATTTTTTGTTTTCCTTATGCAAAATTATGGCTATTTTGTCTTCAGGTGAATCTTCAAAGCCGGAATCACCTCAAAAGGCACACCTTTTGGGAGAGCTCGCGGATGCCAAGAGATGAATGGCCCACAAAGACAAGGAAATAAGACAACTAGCGAAAAAAATGTAAAGAATAGAAGATTAGAGAGTGCATAATTTTGAAAAACGACACCATCAACACCAACAACAACCAAAGAATTCCTTTAATTTTGTAAAGTTACCTAGTTTTAGTGGGGACAATGACCCTAATTTGTATTTAGAATGGGAAGCTAAAGAAGAAACAACTCTTTAATGTGTATGAGGTCACTGAGGACCAAAAAGTTAGGTTAGCTTCCCTAGTTTTTTTAGACTATGCCATACAATGGTGACAATAAACTGTCATGAACATTGGGCTAAACAAGAGGTCAGTCATGGTCTCTTGGAGTGATTTAAAGTTATGCATGGGCGCGCAGTTTGTTCCTCCTCATAGGAAGGAACTTTTGTTGAAGCTCCAACGACTTCATCAAGGATATAGGAGTGTAGATGAGTATTTTCAAGATTTGAAAGTAACTTTGACTAAAATTAATGTGCATGAATGTGAAAGTCAAAGATTGCTAGATTTGTGAGTGGATTATGGTGAGAAATACAAGATATTGTAAAATCATGAGTATAGTTCTTTGGACAAATGGTTCACCTAGCCATCAAGGTTGAATCACAAGTTTTGAAGAAAAAATCTTTTAAAAATACTCGTAATGATGGCTTTTACAAATCATCTTGGACGAGCAACCACAAATTTCAAAATCAAGATTCTCCTTCGAATTTCTCAAAAGACACCACCCCACATCATAAAGATTTTAAAGATCAACCTTTTACTCCTAAATCACCCACCAAAACCTCAAATAAAAAATGCTTTAAATGTCTAGGTTTTGGGTACATAGCTGCCAATTGTCCAAATAAAAGAACCATAATGATAAAAAAGGTAGATCAAGACCACATTAAAACAAAAACCAAAAGAGAAAATAAAAAATAAGAGGAAAGTACAACAAGTCTCATCTTGTTGGACTGTACGAAAATAATTGCGCCTCTTAGGTATACTTCCTCCTCTTTTTTTTTTTTTTTTTCATTCCCAAATAATTCTAAATACTTGACATCTTTGATAAAGAAGTTTAGAGATGATGTTTAAAAACTCCTAAAGGTTCTACCCTTCTAAGAGGATTTTCACAAGAAAATCATCTCTTCCCTAGATATTCTCTGCAAACATGGCCTGTATCTAGAATTCACCCATGTGAACTCCCCAAGATTCATAAACATAAGTTTGTTTCACATCCTAAAAATATCTTCTCTAGGAACAAACTAACTATACTTTTTGCAGGATTTTTAAATTCGAGAATGAATTCTTTCCAACCTAGGGTGCATGATACAAACTATAGCAATTAGCAAATGACTAAGGACACATCAAGCAATTCACAAAAAGGTCATTCTTCTCAGTATACAAAGTCGGACCCTACCAAACCTCGAAAAAGCATCAGTAGAAGAAGAATTAGCTATATACCAGAATATTAGAAGTTCTTCCTCCTGGTCTTTTCACAAGAGAAAAGTTATGTGAATCAATTGGGCTCACTTCGGGGGTCCAAAATAGAAAGATAGGCTAGAATAAGTGCCTATAGCATAATAGGAGGTATAGTTATCATTTTAGCTTGTTTCTAGCCCTTTAGGAAGGAAATTTGACCTAGTTTCTAGAAGAACAAGCCTAGGGTGCGGTTTTGACTTAGTCAAACACTAAAGGCAGCCCCTCACACATTTACCACCCTACCCTTGCCCTTCTTGCCCACCAAGGCACCCATTCCTATAAATAGGGTGCCTTACTCCATGTATTTACAAGTTGATTTTGAATAGAAAAGAAACTCTGCAGGAGTGATTTTGTGAGTCTGAGTACTCTAGGTTTTATGGGTCTTATCTTAGGTGGGTAGTATCCTAAGTGGCAACTTCGAGTCTTATCTTGAGGGAGTGACATCTCAAATGGTGGCTCTTGCACCACTCATCTTGGAGTCAATCTACTCTAAGTGGCGTGAATCCCCTTTTTCTCTATAAGTCTTTTCATCTCTTCCCTCTTTTTTAATTTCCTTTTGCACTTCCATTCCCTTCATGTTCTTTATTGTTCTTCCCATGTTTGTCTTTCATTTATTGGTTCACTTTGACTTTCTATCGTAATTCTTCCCCTTTTCGCATCATCCACACCATATATTATGTTTTTCTCTTTGCCCTTCTAAAGTGAACCTTCACACTTACTTAACTACTTGGTTAAGTTCGTGTCCAGTGGGAATCTTCTTAGGGTTCTCACCTTTTAAAGTTGCTAAAATCCAAAATCTAAACAAAAGTGAAACATCTAAAATGTGCAACCTAAAATCAACTCACATCACCGCCCCTCCTCCATGCCCCTTTTTACCCCTCCCTCTTCTTGTCTTCCAATGGACCCTTTCCTATAAATAAGGTGTCATACTCCATGTATTTTCATGTTGATTTTGAATGGTAAAGTTACTCTGCACAAATTGTGTGAGGTGTGTGTGAGGCTTGTTGTAAGGACCTAGAAACTTTAATTGGAAGGAAAGTGTTATATTTAAATAATTTCAGAAGATGTTATTATTTAAAGTACAAAGAGCTGGTAAATGAAGTTTCGTAGTAGTCGGACATCGGACGTCGCCCAAGGTCTGGGGTCAACTGGTAGAGGTCGGTCGGCTGGCATGTAGATCAAGAAGAGTAAAGGAAGAAAAGTGTAGCTAAGAAGTCTTCTACGAGATCGCCGTTATTGAAGACGGAGGCGATCTCCGACTTCTCTGGGACATAATCGCCTGTCGCCTAGAGGAGACATGACCGCCAATCGCCTATGGTGTACGTGATCGACGGGAGTGCACGTAGTATGTGGTCAAGATACTGGATCAACCAGAGTGGGTTCCAACAACCACGCATATCAAGGTGTGGGTTAAGCCTTAGATACGCTGTGCATGCGAAGCTCTATGCTTGAGCAAAAGAGATCGCCCTTAGTGTTGCATGCATGGGCGCACGAAGAGTGGTGCTGATCTACTCTTGGAAATGTGAAGCTACCGACGTCACCGAGTCATGTGGAGATGATACTTTGGACGTAACATAGTGGAATGAAGAACCTTCGGGAAGACGTGACGATGTGTCGTCGGGCATCGCCAGGGCGCGAGGCATGAGGGCTTCGCCAGGGCGCGAGGCATGTGGACATCGGTCGTCTTCCAGGGAGAGACATCGGTGGTCCACCAGGGTGAGACATCGGTCGTCCTCCAGGATAAGTCATCGGTGGATAGTCATCGCGCGAGAGGTCATCGGTGGAAGGTCATCGCGCGAGAGGTCATCGGTGGAAGGTCATCGCGCGAGAGGTCATCGGTGGAAGGTCATCGCGCGAGATGTCATCGGTGGATAGTCATCGCGCTAGAGGTCATCGGTGGAAGGTTATCGCGCGATGTCGAGTTTCACGCAGATAAGGTGGGACCCAGGCTCTCAGCATCAGACGTACTGCACGCGCGACACGTAGACAAAAAGGGTGGTTCAGAATAGTGACCTCAGAGTGTTAGCCTGCGCAGAGGCATGCGTAGTCGTACTGTTCAGGGAAGCGTACACGCAACCTTTCCTGCAGAGTGGGTGGAGGCAGCGGCATTCCTGGGCAAGTTGGCTTAGATTTAAACTCACTCCTGAGAGGTAAGAGACGTGGGGTGATTAGAAAGTGATTTAGAGAGTTAGCGTTGGCTCCTTCTCCTTCCTCTCCTTCACGCTGCGATTCAGGCATTCCCCAAGCACCAGTACGACGAGCGACGATTGCCTTTGGAGCACCTGGGAGGTTCTCTGCAAGTTCTACAAACCAGAAGCTAAAACAGAGCTAAGGCATCCTTTAAGCTCGGTGGATTGTGGAGCTCTTGGTGTTTTGCGCAAGTCCAGGTAAGGGGAGCTAGCCTTATTTTCAATAAAACCCGTAGATTAGCTGTTTCTGAAGTGAGGGCGACGTGGTCGCCGGTTTTCATTTTCATTTTCGTGATGCTCTGTTCTATGTGTGGGGCGACGTGGTCGCCGGTTTTAAATCCTTTTTCAATGATGTTCAGTTCTCATGCGTTTGGGCGACGTGATCGCCGGTTTTAAATACAGATTTCGAAATCCCCTGTTTTTGTGTTATTTGAAAACTATTTGAGATTTAAATGTGATACTCGAAAATCTGAACCTTTGAAATGATTGTTGCTGGGATTTGAATCATTCATTTGAGTGGTATGATGTTTTGAATGTCGTGAATGTGGGATCAAGACATAGTATTTTCAGGAAAGGAAATACCGTGTTGAGATTTGGTTATGAAGTGTATTGATCTGTGAGTATCCTGTGAATGAGGCGATCCTGACTCTGCTGAGATAATGGAATCATATAGAGGAAGTTATTCAGTTGGTGAGAGTCGAAGGAGGTTCATATGAATGGGTGAGTCGTGTGAAAAAGAACGAGCTCGGCCTGTTATATGGATTAACCCTGTCATACTGTGAAAGTGATGATATTGAGATTATGGTTATGTGCACAGCCGTGGGAACTTTACAGCAATGAAGTACGACAGGTGCAGGTCTCTGGATGCTAAGTTCAATGCATGAGTCTTCCGGATGTAGTGTCAAGTGTCATGTGTGATGAGTCAGTGGAAGTCTGACGTGAGAAATGAGAAACATTGAAAATTGATAGACACTTGATGGAATTATGTGAACTGAACGACTCTTGAGGAAATTGGGAAATATGTGATTTCTTGATGGCTGTGTGATATGAATGAGAAATTGATAGTTCTACGTGGGTATCTTGAATTTGTTTTATCTTGATTTTAAAGTTTCATATCTAAATTCTCTTTAAAAATATCTAGCTTACCCTTTATTTTGTATTGCTCTGTGGCTGTTTTCTCTTAAAACTGTGATGATCGTGTATTTTACACGGGAGCAGATGATCTTCCAGGGAGTAGAGCTCCTCAGTGAGTGGTCGCCGGAAGGAGATCGCCTGTTTCTGTCTCTATCGGGTGATCGCCTGTTTCTGCCTCTATCGGGTGATCGCCTATTTTTTTGTCCTGATAGCAGATCGGCTATTTTGGGTCTTCTGATAGGAGATCGCCTATTTTGTCCTTTTTATGCTGCATCTGGTTTTATTTCGAAAGAGTTGATGGAATGTATTAAAACCTTATAAGAGGGACGTCTCTTTTTGAATATGATGTACGGGATGATGTATTTTCAATATCTATATACATATGTTGATTTTATAAATTTAATATCTACGCTTTATTCTATTATATAAATATGGAAAGGTTTTGGAGGGATGTTACACTTGTGTCCTCTTAGCATTAGGTCTTATCTTGTGGGAGTTGAGAGCTCTCAAGTGGTGACCCTCTACACGTATCTTGGAGAAAGCACACTCCAAGTGGCTTGTTCCTTCTCATCCATCACCATAAGCATTCCTTTCCTTCATCTTTTCCTTCATTTCACTACAACAATTATTACTTTAGGCAACAGCGTAAAACCGTGGTCTAAAGCATTAAAACCATGGCCTAAAGTTTAGACAACAATTTTTTGGCCATGGTCTAGGTGAGCGTGGCCGTTGGTAATAAGCCATGATTTTTATAAAGACAACAATTCTAAAATCGTTGCCTAAAATCTTGATAACAGCCACAATTTTAAAAGCGTGGCTTAAAGTATTAACAAAAACAACAATACATTTATTTAATTTTAGAAGAGTTACTCATACAAAAGTTCAGGATAGCAAGAATAAATATTGAAGGATAATGTGTATTGAAATAGAAGTGACTCAACAAGAAATCTCACATATTTCAATAGATGTGTTCCAACTACAAAATCAAAAAAAATTCTTAAAGTATAATGATAACGATCACGTCTTCAAAGTTAAAACTATAAACTTAGTTAAAAAACATAGTCTATTGTTTCTTTACTACATATCAATAATGTCATTCTTCTTCAAGATTGTCTTCGTAGTCTTCATTGCCTTCAAGCTGCAAAAAATACATAAATATATACTAATTAAAATCTAATTCAAACAAAATAAAAATAGCAACTGCCAAAATATAATTGTATAAATAATCAATAACATGTCTTAATCAAATCCATTAAACTTTGATGTAACACTAGACAATTGCATGTATGTATTTACAACACAAAATCACGAGTACCACATATTCCAATCCATATCACTAAACTTATTAACATGATTGAAATTCCAATATGATTATGTATGTGTTTATATCTCCGTGATCCAAGCAAAAAAAAAATGAAACTTAAGGACAAAACAGTAACTTCTAAATGTACTTCTCCAACATCACAAATCAAAGCAATTTCATGTGTAACTTGAAAACATTTCTCAAAGTCTAGTAAACAATTTTCAATTATATATACCTGCTCATAATGAGGATCATGGGTGGATGCAAATGAATGTAGTCCCACTCCACTACTTTCTTTAGTTAAAACACGTGTCATCATATTATTTATGTCATCCGCTTCTAAATCTGGATTTTGCTGCTTTACCATAAATTTTACCATTTCCTCTAGAACTTCAATTTTCTTTGCCATGCGACTCACTTCATTTGCATGTTCCTCTATAACTCTTCTTTTGCCTCATTAATCAAATTATAGAATGTTTTTGCTTCCTCGTTAGGACCATCATTTCCACCATTTTCTTCTATAACATTTCTAAATGTATCATGCAATAGGCCGTCAATATCATCTTCCATGTCATCATCATTTTTATCATCATTTGCAATAGGCAACTATGATATTTCCTCCCCATGGTTTACCCAAATATTATATCCTTTTAGAAAGCCTATAGCTATTAAATGATCATAGACCACATCTCTTCTTACCCAACAATGATTTCTACACTTAGAACAAGGGCATAAAATCTCAGTAATTTGCTGATTGTTGTGGTTTGTATCACTTGGTAAAAGCCTTGTTTAGATCAGTGAAGTCGACGCACATTCTCCACTTCTCGTTGGCCTTCTTTACCAACACAACATTCGCCAGCCACTCAGGTATTGGATCTCCCTTATGTGGCCAACATTCAAAAGCTTTTGAGTCTCTTCTCGGATGACGAGACGCTTATCCTCGTTGAGCTTTCTTCTCCTCTAGACCACGAGCTTGATCCTTTCATCGATGGTAAGTCGGTGGCATAGAAAGTTTGGGTCTACCCGGGTATGTTTGTAGATGACCATGTGAAAGCATTCATGTTTTCCAATATCACTTCGGCTATCTTATTATCTTCTAGCTATTTGCACAAAGAGGTGTCGAGCTTTAACTTCTTCCCTTTTATCTCCCTTTCCTAAACCTCTCCAGCAAGTCCAAGTCGTCTCTCATTGTCGACATCCACCTCCACAATCCATCCTGGCTCTCCTTCCTAGATAGTGATTGCGTAAGCTCCCCTTCAATTCTTCAAACTACTCTCGTAGCATTTTCACGTCGTCTTCAGATCGACCTTTATGGTAATCACTCCTCCCTCAGTGGAGGGTAGCCTCATCTTCATAAGGGTCGTTGAGGCCACTGCTCCCAACCTGTTCAGGAAGGATTGCCCTAAAAGTAAGTTGTAAGCAGAAGACGCGTTAACAACAATGTACCTGATAGTGGTCGTCCTGGTCACGCTTTCATCGGAGAAGGTTGTTCTCAGCTCAACATACCCTCGTACTTCTACCTGATTTCCCGCGAAGCCAACCAAACACCCATCATATGGTCTCAACTAGTCAGGGGATACCTGCAAGTTGGTGAACGTTCCCCAGAACATCACATCAGCCGAGCTCTCCTAATCGACCAAGACTCTGTGCACCTTCTGTCCTACAGTGATGACTAATATCACCACCAAATCATCCTCGTGAGGCACCACATCTTCCAGGTCAACACTCGTGAAGCAGAGAGTCAGCTCCATAAGATGATTAGGTTTCCTCGTCTCTAGAGACATCACCGCTTTTGCATATCGTTTACATTTGGACGCCGAGCTTCCTCCTCCCGAGATGGTGTTCAGCTCTCCATGGATTGTTGTCTCATGTGCTTGGTCCCTGATGGCAACTTCTCCCTTTTGTTCTTCCTGGTTATCCTCAAGAGACTCCTTGAAGAATCCTTCCTTGACTAGGCTAGCCAGTTGGAGAGCCAAGGCTATGCATCGTTCGACATTATGCCCAAATGCTCTGTGGAACTCGCACCTGGCATCTCTTCGCGATCCTTAGTTCCGATCAGTCTTCTAAGGGAACTTTAACTTGTCTGCCACTCTTGGCATACTTAGGAGCTCTTTGTAGGATAATCAAAATTTGGGCCAAGTTGTTGACTCTCCCCTAGCCTTCATCTTGGACTCATCTTTCTTGGCTACATATGGTACATACCTCGAATCCATTCTCTTTTCAACGGAGGTTTCATTGACCTGCAGGGGCCGATCTCGATTGCTTTCCTTATACTTAGATTTTCTGAGCGCGAGCTGCCATTCTTCTTGAGCACGGCTTTTTTTGCCTCGGTGTGGGCAACAACTCACTCATGTACCTCGGAAAATGTCTCCACTAGATTCCTAATCAACGAATTGCTGAATGATCTTGCTGCCATCCCATGCTCAAAAACGGCGATCATCATCTCTTCATCATGTGCTTGAAGTCTTACCATAACAACCCAGAACCTATTCAGATAATCTTTCAGCGCCTCTCCTTCCTTCTATCTAACGTTGAAAAGGTCATACAACCTTAGGGGTTTTACCTTGTTGACTGAGAACTATTTTCTCTAAACATCCTAGAGAACTGAGAGAAAGAGGTGATTCGACCATCGAGGATGCCGCTAAACCATTGTAGGCCTGTACTTATAAAAGTGCCCATGAACATCTTACACCGGACGACATCTGATCCTCTAGAGATGATCATTTGAGCATTGAATGTTGTGAGATGATTTTCAGGGTCCTTTATTCCTGTGAAAGAGGCAATTTTAGGTGTGATGTAATGAGGTGGTACGACCTCGTCCATGATTTCCTATGAGAACGGCTAGGGATTGTCTTTCAGTGACAAGTTCAAAGATCGTTCCCTGGTGGAAAGTTGGTCATGTCAGTGCAAGCTCTTTCATAATTCCTCATTAGTTTTGTGCAACTCGTTGTTGGTTTGCGCATGCTCCTCCATAGCTATCCGGGAGGCCTTGATTTCTGCCATCAAATGCTCCTGTAAAAGTTCTTGCTCAGCTTGGACTTCCGCTCGTAGCCTCTCCTGCTTAACCTTGGGCTTCCGCTCATAGCCTCTCCTGCTCAACCTTGGCTTCTTCTTGGATCCACTCTTGCTCTCGTCTGTGCTCCTCGTTTTTTTTTTTTGTTTTTTGATCGGCAAAAAACAAATTAATAAATGGAGGTATTTCAGGGATACCTCAACCCTTATACAAGATCACCTAAAGCCAACAACAAAAATCTAGCAATAACCAAGCACATACCACCAAACATTTTCTAACAGATTTCATACACATCAAAGGTTCAAGACACCAATCAGAATAGGAAAAACACACCCTGCTAACTTTGAAAGTTATCCATGACCAAACTTTCATTTGCACCGTAGTAAAAATTTCTATATGATCTATCCTACTGCTCCTAAAAATCTTCTTATTCCTGTGTTTCCATAGCTCATCTACCACCACTACCCACACAAAACCCGAAATATGATTTACGTTTTTTTTCATCCCACATACCTTAAAATTAGAGAAATGCTCCTTTGGCTCACGATGTACCGTCGAAACCACCCCCAACCATTCTTTACACTTTGACCACATTAACCAGGCCTCTTTGCAAGTACAAAAGAGATGAGATGTAGTTTCTTCTTCCTCCCCACACAAACCACATTGGCTACTATCCATACCAATACCTCTTTTGACCAAATTTGCTTTTGTCGCTATTTTGTCCTCCAGAACCCTCCAAGCAGTGAAAAGGGCTGAAGGTTGGACCTTTAGCTTCCACAAACCCGCATACCAGTTTCCCACGTCCTTCTGACCTTCTTCCTTGAGAATTCTATATGCTGATTTGACAGTGAATTCTCTTGTCTCATCAACTTTCCAAACCCATGTATCTTCTTTCTCGACATTGACTTTCACCTCTTCCAACTGACCCATCATCACTTGTTCCTGGGTCCTTTCCCAATCAAACAGATTCCTTCCCCAATCTATCTTCCAGACTCACCCATTACTATCTTTCACCTCCCCTGCTTGCCACAGGAAAGATTCCTTAGCTACACAAATAAAGTACAACCTTGGAAATTGAGCCTCTACACTTGTGTTACACGTCCATTTGTCCTCCCATAACATTATCTCCCTACCATTCCCAACCTCCCATGTACAGTTATCCTCAAAGCTGCCTCTCCACCCCTCAAGTGCCCACACTTCCTTCAAATCCCTCCACCATAGAGAATCTAAGCTACAATGCCTTTGATTCCTGAGGTCCCTCCATCTGCCATATTTTGATTCCATCACCTCTTTCCACAGACCCTTCTTCTCATAACCCAACCTCCATATCCACTTTCCTAGCAAAGCAAAGTTAAACCGCCTAATCTCTAGCATTCCCAATCCTCCCTCTTCCTTCGACTTACACATATCTTTCCACGATGCCCACGCTATTTTCCTTCCCTCCGAGCTCCAACCCCACAAAAAGTTTCTCTGTAATCTCTCCACTTCCTTTGCCACCACAGCTGGAATTTTGTAAAACGACAAATAGAACAAAGGTAAAGAGGATAAAACCGATTTTATTAGACAAAGTCTTCCAGCCATGGAGATAAACTTGCCTTTCCATCTGCCTAAATTGTTCCTCACCCTATCCACCACCCCTTCCCAGAACTTGCTTCTTTTGTGACATCCCCCTATAAGCATTCCCAGGTACTTAAATGGAGTCTTCATTATCGAACAATTCATAATAGTCGCACAACGTTGTACCATAAGTTGATCGCCTCCCACCATGCCAATACTGCTTTTCACAAAATTAACTTTTAAACCAAAAGCTAATTCAAAACAATTAAGAATTGCTTTGATCACAAACACACTTTGCACTTTCGCCTTATAGAAAAAGAGAGTATCGTCCGCGTACTGAAGCATGTTTACCTTAACTGCCCTGTCTCCAACCTCCATACCTTCTAGCATCTCTTTCTCGACCATCATCCTAACTACTCCATCCAATCCTTCTGCCACGATGAGAAATAGAAAATGGGCTAGGGGATCCCCTTGTCTCAACCCTTTCCTCAACTTAAACTCTTGCGTAGGACTCCCATTAACTAGCACGGACACCGAGGAAGATACTAGGCATGCCTTGACCCATTCAATCCATTTTCCACAGAAGCCTAACCTATCCATCATGTAATATATAAAGTCCCAGATGACTGAGTCATAAGCCTTTTCGTAGTCAACCTTGAAGAAAACACAACTGGTCTTCCTCCTTTTCACTTCTTCCAGAGCTTCATTTGCCACTAGAACGCTGTCCATCAACCCCCTACCTTCCAAGAATGATGATTGCCTACCATCAATAACTTTATGCAAAACCTTCTTCAATCTCAGGGATAAAATTTTTGTTATGATTTTATAGAGACAACCAACCAAGAGATTGGTCTAAAATCATTCAACTGTTGCGAATTGTCCACTTTAGAAATCAGGGAGATGAACGAAGCGTTCATCCCCCTTGCCCATCGTCCTCCTTCTTCAAAATCAAGAATAACTCTAAAGATGTCAGCCTTTATAACCTCCCAACAGCACTTGATGCACCCAAAGTTAAATCCATCCAGTCTAGGACTTTTATCACTATCACAACACTAGACGACATCTTTTATCTCGTCTTCTGTTATTCTTCCTACCAACATATCATTATCTTCTTCTGTAATCTTGTTGAATCCGACATTATCCATCCTGATCTGATTGCTAACGACACCGTCGAACCTCTTTTGGAAGAACTCTCTAACCTTTTTCTTGACCTCTTCCTGCTCCTCAACCCAGTGACCATTGTCTCTCAAACCACTAATATCGTTCCTTGCTCTCCTCAATTTAATTACTGAATGAAAATATCTTGTATTCGAGTCCCCCTGTTTCAACCATCTTTGTCGTGCCTTTTGTTGAAGGAGAGCTTCTTGTTTATCATTATTCCTTCTCTGTTCTGCTAAAAGCCACTTTTTTTCCTCCCTTGCTTCCTCTTCCAAGTCGTCCTCATCATCTTTTGCATCTAACTCTTGGATTTTCTTTTGTAACTCCTCTCCCTTCTGATTGATGTTACCGAATACGTCTCTATTCCAGATTTTAAGATCAGCTTTCAACAATTTCAGTTTCTCTTTAAAGACGAAAATTCCACTTCCTTGCACATTGTAGCTTCCCCATTTCACTTTAACAAAGTCTAAAAACCTTCCGTCTTTTTGCCAAATATCCAACGACCTAAACGGTTTCGAACCTCAATCTGTTGCAACTGTTTTTAACACCAAGGCACAATGATCAGACACCAATCTATCAAGGATTAGGAGTTTACTGTTCGGCCACCTATCCAACCATTCCGTGGACACCAAAATTCGATCAATTCTGCTCTTGATTAAGCCATTTGGCTTATACCATGTAAACTTTCTTCCCATCATCGGTATATCGACCAACTCGGTATTTTCAATAAAGTTGTTGAAGTTTCTCATCTCCCTGCTACGATCAACATCCCTACTTGCATTCCTCCTTTCACCTATTCTCCTGATAGAGTTAAAGTCCCCTACCACACACCACGCCTTTGGGCCTTGCTCCTTTCTCCTCTCTGTAATCTCTTCCCATACCACTATTTTTTTTGATAAGGAACCAGAATTATACACATTGACTATACAAATCTGAATGTGTTCTCCTATCCTTTACTCCCCTTCTATTATACTATAATTTTTCCCGATGACAAATTTAGTGAGAAGAAAACAACTTCTCCTCCACATAGTGATTACCCCTCCTGCATTATTGTCAGTTCCATTTTCTACCCAATCCACTTAATTAGTCCCCCACATATTAAAAATTTGTTCCTTACCCAGCCCTTTACATTTGGTCTCCTATAAACAAACCCAATCTGCTTGTTCTTTCTTAATTAGCTCGTGCAGATACTTCTTTTTAATACTTCCCCCCACTCCTCTTATATTCATGCTAATTAGCTTCATCATCTGACAAAATATTCTCCACCCTGCTTAGCTCCTCCCTCATACCTGCAGATTTATCTCGAATTTCCATGACTTGTAATTGGCCAATAACAACTTCATTGTCTCCTTGAAAAGAAAACCCTACCTCCTTACCAATATTCCAAATTCTAACTGCTTCTGAGTATTCATTTTTCATCCAAAACAGCTTATTGCAATTTCTAACTACATTATAGGTTAAGCAGTTAATCGGGCTTTGAGAATCTAACCTTAATTCCATTTGATTCTGCTCCGCAAGGTTTGCCCGTGAGTCACTTGTCCGTATTCTCGCTTCCGCTTCTCTGTTTGAAAATTATCCCTTTCTATTGATTCCTCTTCCATTTCTGCCAATCTTTGTCATTAATTTTGTTACTCCCTTGCACCGACGACTGCCGCGCCAGCTAGTCTATCCCAACATCCTCTTTATTTTCTATGATGATTATACCTTCTCCTCCACAAGCACCCAGCTGCGATAAAAGCTTCTTTTTACCCCGCACTAGCTTTCCTCCCTTACAAGTATGCGACGCCGCGCTCCAACCCTCTCCAACGTGAACCCTAATCTCGCTGCCATTTTGTGGACTGCTTCGTGGGATGTGTGTTTTCGAAACCCCCCTGAATGTTCATCTTCCATCTCCCTTGGGCCCAAACCAGAAAAAACGCTTTGCAAACACCCTTCTCTCCGCTGGGCCTTTAGTGGCGCAATAACCATTAGGTCTACCTCTACTTCATTATGGAGCGTTGCCATGTCATCCTCTGATAAAACAAAAACCTCCTGCTGCACTGACACACCCCTAGCATGCGTTGCCGTGGTTTCCGTTACTTTTGCATTGACCTTCTGTTGCACTGACTCACCCTCAAAGAATGCCCTTCCAAGACCTTCTTTTTTCAAGCTTCCAACGTGTTGTTCTATATTCATGACACTTCCTTCATGTCTCGAAATATTGCCTTCACTCGAGTCTCCTATGCACGCGCCACCCCCACCTTCTCTGTCTCCCTCTGTCGGGAATTTCACAGAGGTATCTTCACCAGCGTTCCTTTTTGCGTTGCAATCGTCTCCATAGTCAGAGCCTTCAGACTCGAAGAATTCCTCTCTAAACTTCTCCTCCGACCTCCGATGTGACTACCACAAATTCCTTCATGGAGCTCTGCCATTATTCTCACACACTGCTCGCCATGCACGCAGACTAGGATGGGGTGGGTAGACCCATGTCTGTACAACTCGCCTTCAATGAGCGTGTACTTGGCCGAGTTCTTCTTTAACCTCCTTGCTTCCGTCGGCTCTACTGGGAGCATCCCATCAGCTATGTAGCGCTTATAGGGCGTCATCCATGTCTCTCCACTCTGTAGCAGGCAGACTTGCGATGACCCTACCTCCATTAGCATGCATGCGTTGACTCGTGGTTTCTTCAGAGTTTCTTGAGTCAACGAGCAATGACTCCTCTTCTCACCGTCTGACTGGCTGATCTGATGGACTCCCACCAAGTTGTCAGCTGTATAAGTACGAGGCACCCTCAGGGTCTCTTGGATGACTATCCTCTGCCTGCCCCCCTTGCCTGAGCTGGCGAGTTTGGCTAACAAGTCAGCTCTGGCATTCTGCTCCCTGGGCACATGCACTAGTTCGAATGTTTCAAACGAACTCTTCAATCGTTGGACATACTCCAAGTAAGAGGCCATCTGAGGGTCTTTGGCCTGGTACTCTCCTGCCACTTGACCAGTGACCAACAGTGAGTCACTCTTCGCCATAAGGCTCTGCGCTCCCATCTCCTTAGCCAACAACATCCCAGCAATCAAAGCCTCATACTCTGCCTGGTTATTGCTGGCTTTGAAGGCGAATCGCAGGGCCTGCTCTATCAACAACCCCTTGGGTCCTTCAAGGATCACCCCCGCTCCGCTACCTTACTGATTCGAGGACCCGTCTACTGACAATACCCACTTGAAGCTGGGTTCTTCCTACTGGGCCTCGGTCGAGGACATCTCGGCCACAAAGTCAGCGTAGACCTGTCCTTTGATCGGGCCCCTGGGTTCATACTGGATGTCGAATTTTGACAACTCGACTGCCCAACGCATCATTCTCCCCGCCACATCTGGCTTCTGCAAGACCTTGCATATTGGTAGATCTGTTATCACCACCACTGTGAAACTTTGAAAATAGTGACGAAGTCTCCTGGCCGAGAACACCACTGCTAAGGCTGCCTTTTCTATGGCCTGGTACCTCGCCTCCGGCCCCTGCAAAACTTTACTGACAAAATAAATGGGCTTCTGGCTTTGTTCCTGCTCTTGAACCAAGACGGAACTCACCACCCTTTCCGTGACTGCAAAGTACAGCCGCAGGGGTGTGCCAAGCTGAGGCTTGCACAAGACTGGCGGGCTGGCCAGATACTCTTTGAGCTTGAGGAAAGCCTGCTCACATTCTGTAGTCCAGGCAAATCTACTATGTCTTCGTAAGCATTGGAAATAAGGGTGGCCCTTGTCTCCCCCAGCTGATACGAACCTGGAGAGGGCAGCCATCCGACCTGTCAACTGTTGCACTTCTTTGACCGATGTCGGGCTCCTCATGGCTATGATCGCTGCACACTTGTCTGGGTTGGCCTCAATCCCTCTTTCCGTAAGTAAAAAACCAAGGAACTTGCCTGCTTCTACCCCAAAGACGCACTTCTCTAGATTCAACTTCAGCTTGTACCTTGCTATCGTATTAAATAGCTCCTCCAAGTCGTCGACGTGCCGATCTCAAGCCTGGGACGTCACCACCATGTCATCTACATAGGCTTGCACATTGCGCCCTAGCATGGGCGCAAGGACTTTGTCCATCAACCTCTGATAGGTGGCACCCGCGTTCTTCAAGCCAAATGGCATGTGTAACATCCCGCCAAAAACTATTCATATTTATATAATGAAAATAAAGGTAAACAAATAATGTTGAAGAGAACATAATTATATATATAAGTAATGAAGTTGCTCCTCACAGGGAGTTTAATACATAACCAGTCAAATGTTTTTCAAAACTTAACGAAATCAATCAAATACAACGAAAACGGCGGTCTCCACACATAAACCGGCGATCTCCTAACAGAAGACCCCAAAACAGGCGATCTGCTATCAGGACATAAATCCGGCGATCACCACCAAGAGATAGAAACAGGCGATCTCTTCCCTGGCGACCACTCACTAAGGAGCTCTACTTCCTGGAAGATCATCTGCTCCCGTGTAAAAATTACACGATCATCACAGTTTTAAGAGAAAAACAGCCATAGAGCAGAACACGCAGGGTAAGCTATATATTTTAAAGAGAGTTTAAATATGAACATAAAAATCAGGATAAAACAAATCCAAGATACCCACATAAAACTATAAAGTTTCTCATTCCCTTCACCTGATCGCCAAGAAATCATACACTTTACAATATTTGCACAGAGTCATTCTATTTAACAAACTGCATCAAGTGTCTATCAATTTCAAGGTCCCTCATTTCTCACGTCAGACTACCACTGACTCAGCACACAAGACACTTGACACTACTTCCGGAAGACTCGTGCATTGACTAGACTCAGAGATCTGCACCTGTCATACTAAACTGCTGTAATGTTTCCACAGCTATGCGCATCAACACATTCTCGATCTCAAGTTCATCATTCTCATAGTATGACAGGGTTAATCCATGGAACAGGCCGAGCTCGTTCTTTTTCACACGACTCACCCATTCATATGAACCTCCTTCGACTCTCACCAACTGAGTAACTTCCTCTATGTGATTCCATTATCTCAGCAGAGTCAGGATATCTCATTAGGAATCACCGATCAATGCACATCCTACACGATCTTACACGGTATTTTCTTTCCTGAAAATACTATGCCTTGATCCCACATTCACCACATTCAACACATCACATAACACTTAAAGGAATGATTTCAATCACAGCAAAACTCACTCCAAGGTTCTTATTTTCGAATATCTCATTTAAATCTCAAACAGTTTCAAAGCAACACCAAAAACAGGGAGTTCGCAAACAACGCTAACACCGGCGATCTGGTTCAAAAATAAGGTATTTCGAAGTCTGTATTTAAAACCGGCGACCACGTCGCCCAAACACATAGAACAGAGCATTCACGAAGATGAAAACGAAACCGGCGACCACGTTGCCCTCACTTCAGAAACAGCTAATCTATGGCTTGTATTGAAAATGAAGGCTAGCTTCCCTTACCTGGACTTGCGCAAAACACCAGGAGCTCCGAAACCCAACGAAGCTTAAAGAATGCCTTGGCTCTGTTTTTGCGTCTGGTTTGAAGGACTTGCAGAGAACCTCCCAGGTGCTCTAATGGTGGTCGTCGCTCATCGTACTCTTGTGTGAAGGTGCCAGAATCGTAGTGCGAAGGAAAGAATGGAGGAGAAGGGAGGTAAACTCACTCTTTCGCGCTTTTGAACAACTGCAACGTTCCCCTCTCTCAGAAGTGGGTTTTTGCATCTTAAACCAGCTTGTCCACAAAAGCAGCTGCCACCACCCACTCTGCAGAGAAGTTTGAGTGTACGTTTCTCTGAACAGTACGACCATGTTTGTCTCTTGCGCATGCCAACCACTTCCTGAACAGTACGACCGCGAGTGTCTCCTGTGCATGCCAACATTCTGATGTCACTATTCTGAATCATCCTTTTTGTCTACGTGGCGTACGTGCAGGACGTTCCATGCTGGGAGTCTGGGTCCCACCTTCTCTGTGTGCAACTCGACATCGCGCGATAACCTTTCGTCGATGACCTCTCGCGCGAAGACAATCCACCGATGACATCTCGCGCGAAGACAATCCACCGATGACCTCTCGCGCGAAGGCTATCCACCGATGACCTCTCGCGCGAAGACAATCCACCGATGACCTCTCGCGCGAAGGCAATCCACCGATGCCTCATCCTGGCGGACGACCGATGTCTCCCCCTGGAAGATGCCCGCATGCCTCGCGCCCTGATGATGCCTGCATGCATCGCGCCCTGGCTACGTCTGCATGCCTCGCGCCCTGGCGATGACGTGTAGTCTAGGCGACCGGCGATTATGTACTAACAAGGAAATCTTATAATCTTCTAAACTACACTTTCCTTCCTTTTTTTTATTTTAAATAAAAACATACTTAGAATTCATTTAAAATATATCCTTTTATTCCAATTTAATTTTTCAGGTCCTTACATTCTCCCCATCAAGAAAAATTTTCGTCCCCGAAAATTGAATTACAAGGAAAGAGGTATGGATAAGCTTCTCTCATGGGTTCTTCTAACTCCCAAGTTGAATCCCCCGATCTCTCATCCCACACCACTTTCACCATGTCGATGGTCTTGCCTCTGAGCTGTTTACTTTGCCGATTGTCAATCCTGACTGGTTTTGCTTCAAAGGACAAGTCATCCCTGATCTGCACATCGTCTACTTCCAGCACATGACTAGGGTCTGCCATGTACTTCCTCAGCTGTGATACGTGAAAGACATTGTGCAGATTCGCTAGATGGGGAGGTAGGGCGATCTCATAAGCCACTGGACCAATCCTTCTTAAGATCTGATATGGTCCCACGAACTTAGGGGACAACTTCTTTGACCTGATCGCCCGTCCTACACCCTTGGTTGGTGTCACTTTCATGAACACGTGGTCTCCAGCAACAAACTCCAAAGGTTTTCTCCTCTGATCTGCATAGGACTTCTGCCTACTTTGAGAAGCTTTCATTCTGCTTTGTATCTGTTGCACTTTCTCGGTCGTCTGCTGAATCAACTCTGGCCCAACCAAGACTGCTTCGCCCTCTTGGTACCAACATAAGGGAGTTCTGCATTTCCTCCCATACAGGGCCTCATATGGTGCCATCCCAATACTGGCGTGGTAACTATTATTATAGGTAAACTCCACCAGCGGCAACACCTCATCCCAACTTCCCAATTGATCCAAGACGCACGCCCTCAGCAGATCTTCCAAGGACTGGATCGTTCTTTCTGACTGACCATCTGTTTGGGGATGATATGCAGAGCTCATCCTCAACTTAGTTCCCAAGCACTCTTGTAAGGTCTGCCAAAACCGTGAAGTGAACCTGGGATCTCTATCTGAAACGATGCTGGAAGGCACTCCATGCAACCTCACTATTTCTTGGATGTATAACTGTGCCAGCTTGGCCATAGGCATCTTCATATTCACTGGAAGAAAGTGGGCACTCTTCGTCAGCCTATCAATGATGACCCAGATTGCATCATGACCCTTTACCGACCTGGGTAAATGGGTGACAAAATCCATGGCGATGCTGTCCCATTTCCACTCAGGGATATCCAGTTGCTGTAACAACCCGCCAGGTCTTTGATGCTCTACCTTCGCCTTCTGACACGTTAAGCAGGTTGCAACATACTGGGCGATGTCTCTCTTCATGCCCGAACACCAAAATGACTCCTTCAAGTCATGGTACATCTTGTTCATGCCTGGATGAAGGTTAAGGCGACTCTTATGACCTTCATCTAGGATCATTTTCTTCAACTCTCCATTTGCAGGGATGCAAATTCTGCCATTAAATCTCAAGATCCCATCATCGCCCATCACAAAGTCTCTAGCCTGATCTGTCCCTAGCGACTCCACAGTACGCTTCAGACTAGGGTCCTCCAATTGCCTATCCCTTAACATCCCAAGGAAGTCATTAGTTATAGCCAGCTTACTACAACTAATGTGATTTACGTGAAATTCTACCCCAAGGTTTAAGTCTCTGAACTGTTCGATCAGTTTCTGTTCTTCCATCATCATGGTGGCTACTTGTATTGATTTTCTACTCAAAGCATCTGCCACTACATTGGCCTTCCCTGGATGATACATGAGTTGAAAATCGTAGTCCTTTAGAAACTCCATCCACCTTCTTTGCCTCATGTTTAGTTCCTTCTGATCGAACAGGTATTTCAGGCTCTTATGGTCACTGAACACCTGGAACCGAGCTCCATATAAATAGTGCCTCTAGATCTTCAAGGCAAATACTACAGCTGCCAACTCCAAATCATGCGTAGGGTAGTTTCTCTCATGAACCTTGAGTTGCCTTGAAGCATATGCAACCACTCTTTTCTCTTGCATCAAAACACATCCCAAACCCTGATGTGAAGCATCACAGTAGACGTCAAAAGGTCTTCCTACCTCTGGGATCACCAGCACTGGAGCACTGGTCAACCTCTCCTTTAGTTCCATGAAGCTCTGTTCACATCGGTCGGTCCAAGCAAAAGGTTGGTCCTTGCGGGTCAGCTGTGTTAAAGGAGCCACTACCTTGGAAAAGTCCTCAATAAACCTCCGATAGTAGCCCGCCAACCCCACAAAGCTCCTTATCTCGGTGACTGTCTTAGGACGTTCCCACTGCAGCACTGCCTCTACCTTGGCTGGATCCACCGAGATCCCCTGGGCAGATATCACGTGTCCTAAGAAGTTGACTTCCTTCAGCCAGAACTCACACTTAGAGAACTTGGCATAGAGTTGCTTCTCCCTCAGTATCTCCAATACTGTCCTCAGGTGTTCCTCATGCTCTTCCTCGGTCCTTGAATAAATGAGTATGTCATCTATGAAGACCACCACAAACTTATCCAAGAAAGGGCGAAAAATCCTATTCATGTAGTCCATAAACAGGGCTGGTGCATTGGTTACTCCAAACGGCATCACCACATACTCATAGTGCCCATACCGAGACCTAAAAGCTGTCTTTTGAACATCTTCAGCTTTTACCAAAATTTGGTGGTACCCCGATCTCAGATCAATCTTGGAGAACACCGAGGCCCCATGTATTTGGTCCATCAAATCGTCAATTCTGGGTAGGGGGTACTTGTTCTTGATGGTCAACTTGTTCAACTGCCTGTAATCTATACACAGCCGAGACCCTCCATCCTTCTTCTTGACTAGGAGCACTGGAGCCCCCCATGGAGATACACTGGGTCTGATGAATTGTTTCTCCAGCAACTCTTCCACTTGCTTCTTTAACTCTACTAACTCGGCTGGTGCCATCCTGTAAGGTGCCATTGACACTGGTCCAGCTCCAGGTACCAAGTCAATAGAGAATTCCACTTCTCTCTTAGGGGGTAACCCAGGTACCTCTTCTGGAAATACATCCGTGAAATCTTTCACCACGTGTATTCTGCTTACGTTCCCTTCATTCTCCACTTCCAACCGAGCTAGCATCACGAAGCACCTCGCCCCTTCTTCCAACTCTGACCACCCGTGCTGAACTGATATCACCTCTAATTCTTGGGGGTCTGGAAACGCTACCTGCTGACTACCGCAGTCTATGAGAACGTGATTGGCAGCTAGCCAATCCATTCCCAGGATAACATCCAGGTCCTGAAGAGGTAGGCAGATCAAGTTCACTTTGAATCTGCGTCCCTCTACTATCACTGGACATTCGGGGCAAACTATAGAGGTCGACACCTGTCCTGACGCAGGTGTAGAGACCAACAGTTCGGAGGGTAACTCCTTCACTAGAAGGCCCAACTCGGCTACACACAGGCTTGACACAAAGGAGTGTGTCGCTCCAGAATCAAACAAAGCTTTTAGACCCCTACCAGCTATAAAACATATACCCTGCACGAGGTTACCTGACTGAGACGCCTCTGCTCCTGACATGGCAAACACTCTCCCTGTTGCCTGAGGTCTGCCCCCTTCGTTCCTCATCTGCTGAGAGCCACTGGGTTGGGTCGCCCCATTCCTGCTAGGGCACTCTCTAGCAACGTGTCCTGTCTTTTGGCAGGCAAAACATCTTCTCTCTGAAGTCTTCTTGCAGCATGCATTGGAGGCGTGTGGTCCACCACAATGGAGACACTTGTGTTTCCAAGGTTGCTGCTGCTAAAACTGGGGAGGCGCTACTCCTGCCCGATGTGGTGGAGGTCTCGCATAGGGTTTGCTTTGTGGGTGCTGTGCCTTAGCTTTCCCACTGGAAGAACCTCCTGGGTGTGACCTGATCACCCGAGAATCACCCTTTTCCAGGGTCTCCACCATCTTCGCCTTTTCTACTAAGGCGTGAAATTCCTTGATGCACATCGGGGCTATGGTCCTCTTCAGCCCATGCTTCAGCCCCTCTTCGAACTTCCTACACCTCCAGGCCTCGGAGGTCGCCTGGGTATAGAATCGGGCGAGGTACTCAAACCGAGCAGCATAGGCGTTTACTGACATATCCCCCTGCTCCAACTTTAGGAACTCAGCTTCCCTCGCAAACTTGGCGTTGTCTGGGAAGTATTTCTCCAAGAACCTCACCCTGAAGCTCTCCCAATCCAATACATCCTCTCGGGCCTCCATCATCTGCTGAGCTCCCATCCACCAGAACTCAGCTTCTCCAGATAGCAGATAGGTGGCAAACAATAGTTTCTTCTCTTCAGGGCAGGAGGTCGCCCTAAAGATTTTCTCCAACTCTCTGACCCACTGATCTGCCTGATCAGGGGTAGCATTCCCACTGAACTTGGGTGGGTTGTGCCTCATGAACTCGGTCAGTCCCATCTGTTCTTAAGGCTGACCGACGTGGGAGTTTGTTTCAGCAGATCGAGCTGTTTCCCAGTGGTGCATCGCAGCTTGGTGATTCTGTGCCATCGCTGCATTCTGTTGTTGGATGGCAGTTGCCATCATCTCAATGGCCTTAGCAATCTGGCTCATCTCCGAAGAAGGTTGGGGAGGGGTAGAAGGTCTACGTGCCATCTCTCTTCGTTTCAGATTTTGAAACTATAGGTTTTCTATGTTCCCTACAACTACAAGAATGATATCGATAAGAAATCAATTCATTCAGGAGGTAACATATAGACCTTACAAAGGTCAGCATCTCAAAATCATTAAGAATTTGAGCTCATCAACAGAATCATAATACTTATAACTTCAAACAAAACACCAGAACAGTTACTGGTGTACAATCATCAATCCAAACAACCACTTTCAGGCAATTACAAGAGCACTCAATAAATCACACCAGAATTCAATGTAGGCTAAACATCAAACCTTTGGAATTAAGATTAAGAATCATCTCGATCCAGTTATGAGTGTGCACCCTCATTACTTTATCAAGATCCTCTCATTCTTAATACCAAGATTTTCAATTAGGGCATACATTCACTAAGGCACACACAAAATTTCAATACCAAAAATGTTTTGAAAACCTTTCACTATAGTTGTTATTTAAAACTCATATAGATTTTATGAGCAGAAGAAACACAATGGATCCACAGCCCTCAGGTCATCCTAAGGATGAACTGCTCTGATACCATTAATGTAACATCCCGCCAAAAACTATTCATATTTATATAATAAAAATAAAGGTAAACAAATAATGTTGAAGAGAACATAATTATATATATAAGTAATGAAGTTGCTCCTCACAGGGAGTTTAATACATAACCAGTCAAATGTTTTTCAAAACTTAACGAAATCAATCAAATACAACGAAAACGGCGGTCTCCACACATAAACCGGCGATCTCCTAACAGAAGACCCCAAAACAGGCGATCTGCTATCAGGACATAAATCCGGCGATCACCACCAAGAGATAGAAACAGGCGATCTCTTCCCTGGCGACCACTCACTAAGGAGCTCTACTTCCTGGAAGATCATCTGCTCCCGTGTAAAAATTACACGATCATCACAGTTTTAAGAGAAAAACAGCCATAGAGCAGAACACGCAGGGTAAGCTATATATTTTAAAGAGAGTTTAAATATGAACATAAAAATCAGGATAAAACAAATCCAAGATACCCACATAAAACTATAAAGTTTCTCATTCCCTTCACCTGATCGCCAAGAAATCACACACTTTACAATATTTGCACTGAGTCATTCTATTTCACAAACTGCATCAAGTGTCTATCAATTTCAAGGTCCCTCATTTCTCACGTCAGACTACCACTGACTCAGCACACAAGACACTTGACACTACTTCCAGAAGACTCGTGCATTGACTAGACTCAGAGATCTGCACCTGTCATACTAAACTGCTGTAATGTTTCCACAGCTATGCGCATCAACACATTCTCGATCTCAAGTTCATCATTCTCACAGTATGACAGGGTTAATCCATGGAACAGGCCGAGCTCGTTCTTTTTCACACGACTCACCCATTCATATGAACCTCCTTCGACTCTCACCAACTGAGTAACTTCCTCTATGTGATTCCATTATCTCAGCAGAGTCAGGATATCTCATTAGGAATCACCGATCAATGCACATCCTACACGATCTTACACGGTATTTTCTTTCCTGAAAATACTATGCCTTGATCCCACATTCACCACATTCAACACATCACATAACACTTAAAGGAATGATTTCAATCACAGCAAAACTCACTCCAAGGTTCTTATTTTCGAATATCTCATTTAAATCTCAAACAGTTTCAAAGCAACACCAAAAACAGGGAGTTCGCAAACAACGCCAACACCGGCGATCTGGTTCAAAAACAAGGTATTTCGAAGTCTGTATTTAAAACCGGCGACCACGTCGCCCAAACACATAGAACAGAGCATTCACAAAGATGAAAGCGAAACCGGCGACCACGTCGCCCTCACTTCAGAAACAGCTAATCTATGGCTTGTATTGAAAATGAAGGCTAGCTTCCCTTACCTAGACTTGCACAAAACACCAGGAGCTCCGAAACCCAACGAAGCTTAAAGAATGCCTTGGCTCTGTTTTTGCGTCTGGTTTGAAGGACTTGCAGAGAACCTCCCAGGTGCTCTAATGGTGGCCGTCGCTCGTCGTACTCTTGTGTGAAGGTGCCAGAATCGCAGTGCGAAGGAGAGAATGGAGGAGAAGGGAGGTAAACTCACTCTTTCGCTTTTGAACAACTGCAACGTTCCCCTCTCTCAGAAGTGGGTTTTTGCATCTTAAACCAGCTTGTCCACAAAAGCAGCTGCCACCACCCACTCTGCAGAGAAGTCTGAGTGTACGTTTCTCTGAACAGTACGACCATGTTTGTCTCTTGCGCATGCCAACCACTTCCTGAACAGTACGACCGCGAGTGTCTCCTGTGCATGCCAACATTCTGATGTCACTATTCTGAATCATCCTTTTTGTCTACGTGGCGTACGTGCAGGACGTTCCATGCTGGGAGTCTGGGTCCCACCTTCTCTGTGTGCAACTCGACATCGCGCGATAACCTTTCGCCGATGACCTCTCGCGCGAAGACAATCCACCGATGACATCTCGCGCGAAGACAATCCACCGATGACCTCTCGCGCGAAGGCAATCCACCGATGCCTCATCCTGGCGGACGACCGATGTCTCCCCCTGGAAGATGCCCGCATGCCTCGCGCCCTGATGATGCCCGCATGCATCGCGCCCTGGCGACGTCTGCATGCCTCGCGCCCTGGCGATGACGTGTAGTCTAGGCGACCGGCGATTATGTACTAACAAGGAAATCTTATAATCTTCTAAACTACACTTTCCTTCCTTTTTTTTATTTTAAATAAAAACATACTTAGAATTCATTTAAAATATATCCTTTTATTCCAATTTAATTTTTCAGGTCCTTACAGCATGACTGTGTAGCAGTAGCAAGACAGTTCTGTCATGAACGCAGTCTTGTTCTCGTCCATCGGGTGCATCTTGATCTGATTATACCCAGAGAAAGCATCCAAGAAGCTGAGCAACTTGCACCCCGAGGCACTGTCTACTAACGCATCTATGTTGGGCAGAGGGTAGGAGTCCTTCGGACAGGCCTTGTTGAGATCTGTGAAGTCTACACACATCCTCCACTTCCCATTGGCCTTCTTTACCAGCACGACATTCGCAAGCCACTCAGGAGACTGGATTTCCCGTATGTGGCCTGCTTTGAGCAATTTTTGTGTCTCCTCCCTGATGACCTATCTTCGTTCATCATTGAACTTCCTTCTCCTCTGGCGGACTGGTCTGACTTGGGGATTCAGTGCCAGGCAATGACATAGGAAGTCAGGGTCAATACCTGGCATGTCTGAGGGGGACCAGGCGAAAGCGTCCAAGTGCTTTTCTATGACCCCTGCTACCTGGTCTTGGGCTTCTTAAGGCAGGGACTTACCCAACTTAAACATCCTGCCTCCGATCTCCTTCTCCACCACCTCCTCTACTGGTTCTGGTCGCCTTGCCCGGGCGACCTCTGCTGGTGTAACCCCGACGTCACCTTGGGGCATATCAGCCTCATCGTCGCCCCCCCTGGTGGTGAGGTGGTCACCATGCAGACTCCCCTTTTCGTCTTGAGCCTATTCTCGTAGCACCTTTTAGCCTCTTTTTGATCTGATTTGATGGTTATCACCATCCCCTCCATCGAAGGTAACTTCATTTTCATGTGCCTTGTGGACACTACGGCCCCTAACCTGTTTAAGGCTGGTCTGCCCAGCAGCATGTTGTAGGCAGATGGGGCGTTTACCACGAGGTACCTGATGTTCTCTGTGCGGGAGGCCACTCCATCAGTGAAAGTGGTCCTCAGCTCGATGTATCCCCGCACTTCCACTTGGTCTCCTGCGAACCCATACAAGCAGCCAACGTAGGGTCGCAGCTGATCAGGAGACAACTGCGACTTGTTGAATGTCGACCAGAACATCACATCGGCCGAACTTCCTTGATCTACTAGCACTCGGTGCACCTTGCGTGCGGCAGTGACAACTGAAATTACCACCGGATCGTTATCGTGGGGGATAACATCTCGGCGATCAGCCTTTGTGAAAACGAGGTCGATGTCTTGGAAGTGATCTTTCTCGCAGGTCTCCACTGCCATCACAGAACGTGCATACTTTTTGCGTTGCGAAGAGGTGCACCCTCCTCCTGAGAACCCACCTGATATAGTGTGGATCTCACCATGTATGGGCACTTCATGCCCCCGGTCTATCCTCGGTACACCTACCACCTCGCCCCCTTGTGCCTCCTTCAAGTAGTCACTCAAGAACCCACTCTTCACTAACTCGTCCAATTGGTGGCCCAAGGCCAGACAGTTGCGAATGGGGTGACCAAAGGCCTGATGGAACTCGCACCAGGCATTCTTATTAGGCCCCAACCTCTTATCACTCTTTGGAGGCATCTTCAACCTTTCCGCCACATTAGGAATGGCGATCAGCTCCTTCAGCTCCACCAGAAATTCATGCCTAGGGGGCACGTCATCCTTGGCTCGTGCCCTAGTTTGGGGCTTTCGGGGCTCGTAGGGCTTCTGTTTCCCTTGAGCTTTCTTCTCTGTGGTCGCCTCGTGCACCCGCAGGGGTTGAGGTCGACTAGGCACTCGGGGCCTTGATGAGACTGTGCTTTCTCGCTTCTCATTGAGCTCTCCCTCAGCGACAATGTGAGCCACGACACGTCGTTTTATGTCGCCGAAGGTCTTGGGGCGGCTGCGGATCAAAGACTCGCTGAAAGGCCCTAGCAATATGCCTTTCCTGAAGGCGTGCACCACCATATCTTCATCCTTGGTGTGCAATCTTACCACCATCGCCCCAAACCTGTTGAGGTAATCTCTAAGGGACTCCCTCTGGTGCTGCCTTACATCGAAAAGATCGTAAGACACTGGTGGAGGGGCCCTGTTGACCAGATACTGCTCCCTAAACAGCACGGAGAATTGCGCGAAGGACGTGATATGTCCCTCGAGCAAACTCACGAACCATTCTAGCGTTGTTCCTGTCAACGTGGCCATGAAAAGCTTGCAGTGCACTGCATCAGACCCTCCTGACAACATCATCTGCGTATGGAAAGCAGTGAGATGTGTTTCAGGGTCTTCTTTCCCGGTGAACACGGTCTTAGGCCCTACAAAGGTGGCTGGGACCACCGTGTTCATAATCGCCTGGGAGAAAGGCATGGGAAAGGCCCTTGGGGGCGTTGGTGGAACCCGATCATCTTCCCCATAATCTCCAGCTTGTTGCATGTGTTGCAGATTCAAGGGCAACTCCTCATTCGCTCGGTGCATCTCTTCATTCCTGGCCTGTGAGGCGGCCAGGTCCTCCTGCATACGCGCCTGATGCGCTCTGGACTCCGCCACCGTCTCCTGGAGGGCGCGCATCGTTTCCATGAGTTGTTGCATGGTAACGCTGTCGCCTCCATTTGGTGGAACCGACCCGTGTCTTGTATTCCTCATCTTCTGTGGTTTTTTCTCTCACTCTCGTGTATGGGACCTTGTTTTACCCTGGCCCCACGGTGGGCGCCAAATGTTCTTGCCGGTTGACTCGCCTGTAAGTTGACTCCACGACACTCACACGCCTCCTTCCTCACGTTGATACGTGCTTGATTCTTGCGAAACAATCAGCACCTGCAAAAGAGAAAGGGGCGCCCTAGAGGCCGTTTGCACTCCGACGCTCAAGTCAATAGTGGGCAAGTAACACCAGGTGTATTGAGTCTCTCTGTGTTTAGGTCTAGAAATGCGTACCTTTGTGAAGTATTTTACTGTCCCTTATACAGTCTAGGGTTTACTGCGCCGCTAGCCCTAATTAGGGTTTACTGCGCTGCTAGCCATATTCAGGGTTTACTGAAATACCCTTGCGCCGCTATTACCCAATCTTAGGGTAATCTAGCACATAAGGTTTCCTTCTCTGGAGTGCAAACTCTAACAGGGTGAACACCTGGGTGCCTCCTTGTGCACCTAGTCTCTGGGGCCACCTGTTCTGGGAGTGCCTTCACTGTTCACGTGCCATGCATTTAGCTTCACTGGGAAACCCTAGGTCTGATGAGTACTCGACCCCTCAGGATTCTGCACCTCACTGTGCTCTCCCTGCTACCCGCATAGGCTCTTCGTGATTCAGGCCTCTCCCTGCCTCTGGGTATTTAACTGGTTATTGGCCCACTCTGGGGACCAATCTTAGCTATCCTGGTTACGTTGTTCAAATCGCCCAAGACCGATGTCACCTCGTCACACTCTATTGCCGAGGACTGATCACCCTGCGGAGTGACGAGGACACATCAGCCCTTTCTGGTGATCGTCACGCTGATGACTAATCACCCCTCTCTGTGGGCTGATGACTAATCACCCTCTCTGTGGGAACATGCTGATGACTAATCACCCTCTAATTAACACCACCTACGGGGTCCATTCCACGTGGCTTTAGCCCATGCTGTGGGACCCAGTTGACATGGTTCACCCCCTTTACGAACTGTCCTCAGCGTCCGAGGACTGGTCGGTACACAAATAAATGCTAATTAATTGACAGTTTGTTGGTTATATATATATATATATATGATCCAGCCTCTTGACCAAAGCGTTGGAACTTCTCCTTTTCAAATCTCATCCTCTCCAGCTTCACGCCAAGTACACCGATGACCTTCACCTGATAATCCTCAAAGAGACCTGAAAAAACAGTATGGCGCCTCTGCGGCCGGTTGCGCTCCGACGCTCAAGTTAGTGATCGAATCAACAAATAATTTCAGAGAAAACTCAGAACCGTGTGCAAGTGAATCACCACCAATGAAAAGAAAAACCTCCCCTGAATTTCGTTAAGAATTCTATATATATACCTGAGTCTTTCTCTCTCCTGACGGTTATTCCTCTTGACAAGTGGATAACATCTGGTCATACACGTGTCACCATCTGGAGTACCTGCAGCTGAAACGTTACTTTCACTTTGCTCCTGCGACTAAGTTATCCACACAGGGACTAGCTTAGTGCACAGGCTACTCTGGGCACAACCTTAATATGGTGAGCTGGTTAACACTGGGTATCATGGCTCACACTACACATGGTGGCAGATATGCCACTTATCTTCTCTACTTTGGTGGCAGACATGCCACTTATCTTCTGTATTTAGACCATATAATAAGTGCTTACCAAGTCTTCTCAAATACTCGGCGATGTGCTCCTTTCGGTGACTTGTTGACCACCTGATCTCCTAATCTCCTAATCTCCTAATCTTCACACACAGCGATCATGTGCAATCTAGGCGATTACTGATTACATACGAGAGAAATCGGAGACCGCCGCCTTCTTCAACAAACGACAATCTCATCGACTTCTAATCTACACTTTCCTTTCTCTTACTCTTCTTGATCCACGTGTCCTCCTCAAGCATGCCCACAGGATTACCTCACAATTACGTCATCACACCTGACTACTTGGTCAGTACCCACCGATCACCCTTCTCTGAGGGAACACACCGATGACTGATCACCCCTCTCTGAGGGGACACACTGATGACTGATCACCCCTTTCCGAGGAGGCACACCGATCACCCTTCTCCGAGGGAACTCACCGATGACTGATCACCTCTCTCTGAGGGAACACACTGATGACTGATCACTCGCTAATCCAGGCTGCCTGCGAGGTCCACTCCACGTGGCTTTGGCCCATGCTGTGGGACCCAGCTGACGTGGTTCACCCTTTACTATCTGTTCTCGACGACCGAGGTCTGGCCACTACACAAGCCCCCCAGGCTGGAGTTGTGACTTGTCTCAACGAAGAGCCTTACAACTCGCCTGATCGCTATTGGCCTTACCGGGCTTACAGGCTCTCACCTCTTGGCCGACGACCGAGGTCTTGCCACTACATAAATGTTCCTACTTCTGCCCCTTTCCTTCGATGACCATTATCTGCTTGTAATGAATGAATTATAAATCTTATCTTTACAATTCGAATCACTCTTTCTCCTTTACAGCTCAACTTTCACCTTGTTTGGGTTGTGCTTGGTGACCGTGCTAACTGATGTGTGCATCTCACCCTTCAATCCACAGCAGAAACCTTTCTTGAGCTAACTTGATGTGGTGCTAACTTTACTTCTTGACTCATGCTGGTTCCCTTGACTGATTAATCTTTGAAGTCCCCCTTCTCGACTGATAAGCTCCAGAATACCTCTTGTTTATACTCTGGTGATGGGAGATTCCTCTTGAGTCGACCTTGGCTGATAAGCTGAGGAGGACCTCTTCAGTGGATGTCTTCTTATTCTTGTTCGAAGCCAAAAATCCTAGAGATCGCCTCTGGGTAAGCCTAAACGAGATTGCTGGAAGGTCCTTCTTCTCGATATTCCAGCAATCTTATAAGGATTGGAAGGGAAAGTTTGTAAAGGTTTGTAAAAACGACGAGGACCCTTCTTTGCTCGATGGCTTTCCCTTGTACTGGGTGGACAAGGGAAATAAAGGCTCCAAGGATGGCTTCAGGAGGGCAAGGAGCCCTGACAACATGGGAGCACTGGACAGAGACCTCTGCCTTTTCTGGAAAAGCGTAGCCGCCTCCAACATCACCCTTCCCACAGCGTCTATCATTAGCTTTGAGTTTCTCGAAGACCAGCTAGACAAGCATATAGGTTATCTTTCGTTCTCTTCACTTAGCCTTGTTTCTTTGTGCGTTTAACTGACATGCCAAGTGTTCTGCATCATCGCCAAAAATTCCTCTGATCTGGTACTCGCCGAATTAATTTTGGGCAATGTTGCCTTCTTTATCCAAATAAGGCGTCCTTTGTGGGATCACCTTTTGCAACCTTCTATTTGCTTTTTCACCTGTCGTTCCTTTATATGAACCCTTCTTGCCTGCACCTGCTCGAAGGCAAGGAGGACTTCCTCTGTCGCCTACACTTGCTCACAGGCAAGGAGGACTTCTCCTTTCTTTCCTGCACTTGCTCAAAGGCAAGGAGGTCTTTCTCTGTTGCCTACACTTGCTCGAAGGCAAGGAGGTCTTCCTCTGTTGCCTACACTTGCTCAAAGGCAAGGAGGACTTCCTCTGTTGCCTACACTTGCTCGAAGGCAAGGAGGTCTTCCTCTGTTGCCTACTGATCTCGCCGCGGACTCAAGCGTAGAGAGATTGCCTCGGCACTCCTTCGTTTGACTTTCTATCCGCTGCGCGCTCTGCAAGGAGGCTCCAGGAACCTTCACCGGAACTCCGAATGGTGCCTGCAAAACACACAGACGGCGCCTCTAGCGGCCGTTGTAGCTCCTACGCTCAAGTCAGGCAATGGGAACACCAAAAGGTCTCTCTTAGGTTTCTCTGTGTGAGACCGTGTGTGTGTGCCCTCAGTCCTCCTTGATTCGAAGACTGAGTGCTCTAGGATTTGTGTTGTGTCTGAGGTAAAGATTCCATACCTGGTTTGGTGTTCTTCTTCCTCATATAAACCCTGCGTAGCCCCTACAGGCTACCTCTAGGTTCACTTAATTACTCTGCAGTGCCGTTTCCACTCCCCAGGGTGCTTTGCGTGCCAGCCTTCTTCACTTGAGTGCCAGGTCTGACAGGGGAGGCCGCGTGGGTACCTCTGGACCCCTCGACTTCTGTGCCTACCTGCCTTACCTATTCTCTGGGAACATCTTCACCATCCACGTGGCAGACATGCAACCCCACTGGGAGACTCTAACTTTGATGGGTTCTCGTCCAGCAGGATTCTGCACTTAACTGAGTCTTCTCATCTTCATGTGTGGTCGTCTCGCGACTAAGCCCATTCACTGTCTCTGGGCGCTTTGCTGATCATCGGTTGCGTTGTTCACATCGCGCGGCCGATGTCACCTCAACACACACCGATGACCGATGTGCTTCTTCACATCCTCGTGCTCTGCTTATGGAATCAGGCGAGGTCCTTGAGCAACGTTCTCGCTGGGAGCCTGGGTCCCAGTTTAACACGTGTTGACAAGGAACCCCGACGACTGATCATTCTCCATGCACCGATGACTGATCACAATGCATGTACCGATGACAGATCACTCTGAACGCACCGATGACTGATCGGTGCTTCGTCCCTTCTCGCGCTCTTCTTCCAGGCGCTCAAGTAGGAACTGATCTGCTGGTGGCGGTCACTCGGTAGCTGACCACTGATCGCCGTTCTTGAACGATCTCCACCCTGGTTTATCTGCCTTCACGTGCCACGCGTCACTCTGTGATTGGCCCACGTGGTCATCTGCTTTTGACGTCATCGCCTACCGATGACCGACCGGATCACAAGCCCCCCAGTCTCGAGCTGTGAACTTGTTCTCAGCGAAGAGACTAAGTGGTCTTCGTTGCCAAAGGGAAGAAGGAGCTCGAAGCTGATGTACCTGAGACCACGGCTGTTGGTGCTGAGGTTCTGATAGATGGGTTCCATGGGCTTGCAGCAGGTTCACTGCGTCCTACCAGACTCGGACTCTACCCAACCTAGCCTCCACCATTCAGTGGCCGATGGCGGGCTCATTCCTCCTCCTTGAGCTTCTTCCCTTGCCACTTCTCCTTGTGTGTAATTTCTCTTGCTGCTACAAACTTTGTATATAATCTTGTATGCATAAGTTCGTGTTGGATGACTGACCTGATGGCGTCTAAATGCTTCGACTGATCGTCCAAGACCTTGTTTGGGCAAGCTTTCATACTAAGAGCTTTGCTACCGACCACCGACTAGCATGTTAGCGCACCACCGATCAGTCATCGCGCTTCATGCTTCGCATTACTTCCGCGTCACTCCAGCGCTAAGTGCATAGAGGACCCGACCTCGGAAGTTGATGCCTGTGTTTTGGGGAAGAGGACTGCTTCTTGATGACCCCTCTTGCCTTAGCCTCGCTTTAGGAAGTTGAGGTGAGGTCTTTCTCCTCTCGCCCCAGCCTCGCTGTAACAAGTCGAGGTGAGGACTTTTTATCTCGCCTCAGCCTCGCTGTATAAAGTCGAGGTGAGGACTTTCTCTGTAGTCTTAACCTTGCTGTATGGAGCAGAGGATAAGGACTTGGTTCCTTTGCCTCGACCTTGCCGTAAGAAGCAGAGGAAGAGGACTTTCTCTGCCTGCACCCTGCTGTATAAAGTCGAGGGCGAGGACTTTTCTCTGCCTGCACCCTGCTGTATAAAGTCGAGGATGAGGACTTTCTCTCGCCTGCACCCCGCTGTATAAAGTCAAGGGTGAGGACCTTTTCTGTTGCCTTAACCTTGCTGTATGAAGCAGAGGATAAGGACTTGGTTCTCTTGCCTCAACCTTGCCACAAGAAGCAGAGGAAGAGGACTTTCTCTGCCTGCATCCCGCTGTACAAAGTCGAGGATGAGGACTTTCTCTCGCCTGCACCCCGCTGTACAAAGTCGAGGGTGAGGACTTTTTCTACTGAGTGGGTGCATGCTCCCAGGGGAGCACCAGGGGTGGCTGTCTAAGCGCACTCGCTAGGCGCATCCCTGCCTGCATGGTATCACCGCATGCCCTTTGAGTGGGCAACTCCTCTTCTTCTGGTTTGGAATCATGCGGGGTGCATGCGTAACGCTCTCGCTGGGAGCCTGGGTCCCAGCTTAACACGTGTTAACAAGACCCCGATGACAAACCTTCTTCTGGAATCATGCGAGGTGCGTGCGTAACGCTCTCGCTGGGAACCTGGGTCCCAGCTTAACACGTGTTAGCACGACCCCGATGACCAGCCTTATTTTGGAATCATGCGAGGTGCATGCGTAACGCTCTCGCTGGGAACCTGGGTCCCAGCTTAACACGTGTTAACATGACCCCGATGACCAACCTTATTTTGGAATCATGCGAGGTGCATGCGTAACGCTCTCGCTGGGAACCTGGGTCCCAGCTTAACACGTGTTAACATGACCCCGATGACTAATGGACCGACCGAGTACTTACCCCGACATGCACCGACGGCTGATCTTGCTTTGGGTGCACCGATGACTGATCGAGCCCTGCTTCTTGGTGCTTAAACGCGAAGGTGATGTCTTGCTACGGGGAAGGAGAGTTTTACTTGTTGACCCCTCTCGCTTGCCCCGAGGTCATCGACCTTTAGGTCTGGTTCCTATTGGACGTTTCTCGAAATCTTCCCTTTCCTCTCTTGGTTTTACTAGAACTCCCGAGTTCCCAAACTTTGGCCACCTGCACTCACTCCTGGGGTGAGGAGAACATAGGTCAGTGGTCCGTACTCGCGCCTGGGGCGAGCAGGCTCCAACTGATCCCTTGAACTTGTATTTGGGGCAAGCAGAACTTGAAACTGGGAAACATGTGCACACTTGACATACTGAAATCTTTTTTAATGGGTGGCCTCGTTAAAAACCCTCATTAGGGAAAAGAGTGCCCCCTGATTTGCTCAACTATTTAACAGTATATACATTGAGTGTGTTCAGTGCAAGAACGCATCTACCTTACAACTTAACTGAAGTAGAAACTTAAGTGTGTAGCGTTCCACGTCTATGGGATAGGTGCTCCATCCAGGGTCTCCAGCCGATAGGCTCCATTCTCCAGCGCCTCAACCGCTCTGTATGGGTCCTGGCGATGACCGACCTGGCGAGCACACCATTCTCCCAGCAACGACGAAAAGCTGTCCTTAACTTCAAACTTGTTCGCGCATCCCAAGTTCTCCATAAGCTCGCTGCTTCCCTTTCGCTACACCATCGCGAGGTGTGTTAAAGCGAACTGGCTGGACTTCCTTGAACTTGTGTGGGAAACTCATGACTTTAAGCGCTTCTCCAACGGTTCATCCACTCTGGATGGGCGATTACCGACCTGGGATGCCTTACTCATGAGGGGTGATCACGCCCTTAGCTTCAGCTCCCACCTGAGCTACCTGGGAGCCCCCCCAGTGTGGCATCTTCTATCATCTGACTTCCCCGAGCACAGGGATTTCATGCTGCTGATCGCCTGCCTGGGACCCTGAAGGGCGATCACCTTGTGTCCCTCGCAGGTAATCGATCAGGAGTCCTGCTTTCACCAACTCAGCAAGTTGACGCCCCAACGCCAGGCATGTGTGGAGTGTGTGTCCATAAGCCTGATGGAACTCACACCACTTGTCCTTCCTCCTTCCAAGTACCATGTCAGTTTTCTCTGGTACTCGGAGTCTTGCAGCCATGGCAGGGATGGCGATCAGCTCTGCCAACTATATCACGAAATCATACCTAGGGGGTGTGTTGTTCTCCCTTGCACGCCCCCTGGGCTGGTCCTTCCTGGGTGCATAGGGACGAGGCCTTCTCTGCGCCTTCCTCTCCTCCCTAGTCTCATACACCCGCGCCTGCTGCTGTTGCTTCCCCTGACCTCCGCGAGGCTTCGTCGGCACAGTGCTGCCTCTCTTCTCAGAGACCTCCGTCTCTGCTACTATGTGCGCCACCGCTCGTCGCCGGATCTCAGCAAAGGTGGCGAGGTGGCTCCTGATGAGGGATTCACTGAAAGGACCAGGCAGCATGCCTTTCTTGAACGCGTGCACTAACATGTTCTCGTCCTTGCTGGGCAATCTCACCACCTGCGCAGCGAAACGGTTGAGGAAGTCCTTCAGCGACTCCCCCTGGTACTGGCGCACGTCGAACAAGTCGTAAGTCACCACCGGCGGCGCTCTGTTGACTATATACTGCTCCGTGAATAGCCTTGAGAACTGATGGAAGGAGGTGATGCGGCCCTCCGGCAAGCTCACGAACCACTCCATAGCCACTCCGCTTAGCGTGCTCATAAACATTTTGCAGTATACTGCGTCTGAACCTCCAGACAGCATCATCTGAGTGTGGAAGGCTGTCAAATGTGCTTCTGGGTCTTCCACCCCCGTGAACGACGCCTTCACTCCCACTAGGTTGGGGGGCACCACCGTGTTCATGATCTCGGGGGAGAAGGGCATAGGAAATGCTCTAGGGGGCGACGGCAGCTTCGACGTTCTGTCTTCGAATACGCGCTCATTCTGCGCCTGCAGCTCCCTACGCAACTCCTCGTTCACGTGGTTCAACTCTTCATTCCTGCTATGCGATGCAGTCAGCTCTGCATGCATCTTCTCCTGCTCAGCTCTCGATGCCGCGACGTTCTCCTGCAACGCGCGCATCATCTCCATGACCTGCGCCATGGTCACAGTTCCTTCACCAGCAGGTGGTGGAGGTGTCGTTTGTCTGGTTCTTCTACTCATCTGTGCGATTTCTTTCCTCGTTCTAGTGTATGGGGGCTTCGTTTTACTTTGTGCCCCACGGTGGGCGCCAAATGATCTCGCCGCGGACTCAAGCGTGGAGAGATTGCCTCGTCACTCCTTCGCTTGACTTTCTATCCGTTGCGCGCTCTGCAAGGAGGCTCCAGGAACCTTCACCGGAACTCCGAATGGTGCCTGCAAAACACACAGACGGCGCCTCTAGCGGCCGTTGTAGCTCCGACGCTCAAGTCAGGCAACGGGAACACCAAAAGGTCTCTCTTAGGTTTCTCTGTGTGAGACCGTGTGTGTGTGCCCTCAGTCCTCCTTAATTCGAAGACTGAGTGCTCTAGGATTTGTGTTGTGTCTGAGGTAAAGATTCCATACCTGGTTTGGTGTTCTTCTTCCTCATATAAACCCTGCGTAGCCCCTACAGGCTACCTCTAGGTTCACTTAATTACTCTGCAGTGCCGTTTCCACTCCCCAGGGTGCTTTGCGTGCCAGCCTTCTTCACTTGAGTGCCAGGTCTGACAGGGGAGGCCGCGTGGGTACCTCTGGACCCCTCGACTTCTGTGCCTACCTGCCTTACCTATTCTCTGGGAACATCTTCACCATCCACGTGGCAGACATGCAACCCCACTGGGAGACTCTAACTTTGATGGGTTCTCGTCCAGCAGGATTCTGCACTTAACTGAGTCTTCTCATCTTCATGCGTGGTCGTCTCGCGACTAAGCCCATTCACTGTCTCTGGGCGCTTTGCTGATCATCGGTTGCGTTGTTCACATCGCGCGGCCGATGTCACCTCAACACACACCGATGACCGATGTGCTTCTTCACATCCTCGTGCTCTGCTTATGGAATCAGGCGAGGTCCTTGAGCAACGTTCTCGCTGGGAGCCTGGGTCCCAGTTTAACACGTGTTGACAAGGAACCCCGACGACTGATCATTCTCCATGCACCGATGACTGATCACAATGCATGTACCGATGACAGATCACTCTGAATGCACCGATGACTGATCGGTGCTTCGTCCCTTCTCGCGCTCTTCTTCCAGGCGCTCAAGTAGGAACTGATCTGCTGGTGGCGGTCACTCGGTAGCTGACCACTGATCGCCGTTCTTGAACGATCTCCACCCTGGTTTATCTGCCTTCACGTGCCACGCGTCACTCTGTGATTGGCCCACGTGGTCATCTGCTTCTGACGTCATCGCCTACCGATGACCGAGGGAGATTCCTCTTGAGTCGACCTTGGCTGATAAGCTGAGGAGGACCTCTTCAGTGGATGTCTTCTTATTCTTGTTCAAAGCCAAAAATCCTGGAGATCGCCTCTGGGTAAGCCTAAACGAGATTGCTGGAAGGTCCTTCTTCTCGATATTCCAGCAATCTTATAAGGATTGGAAGGGAAAGTTTGTAAAGGTTTGTAAAAACGACGAGGACCCTTCTTTGCTCGATGGCTTTCCCTTGTACTGGGTGGACAAGGGAAATAAAGGCTCCAAGGATAGCTTCAGGAGGGCAAGGAGCCCTGACAACATGGGAGCACTGGACAGAGACCTCTGCCTTTTCTGGAAAAGCGTAGCCGCCTCCAACATCACCCTTCCCACAGCGTCTATCATTAGCTTTGAGTTTCTCGAAGACCAGCTAGACAAGCATATAGGTTATCTTTCGTTCTCTTCACTTAGCCTTGTTTCTTTGTGCGTTTAACTGACATGCCAAGTGTTCTGCATCATCGCCAAAAATTCCTCTGCTCTGGTACTCGCCGAATTAATTTTGGGCAATGTTGCCTTCTTTATCCAAATAAGGTGTCCTTTGTGGGATCACCTTTTGCAACCTTCTATTCGCTTTTTCACCTGTCGTTCCTTTATATGAACCCTTCTTGCCTGCACCTGCTCGAAGGCAAGGAGGACTTCCTCTGTCGCCTACACTTGCTCACAGGCAAGGAGGACTTCTCCTTTCTTTCCTGCACTTGCTCAAAGGCAAGGAGGTCTTTCTCTGTTGCCTACACTTGCTCAAAGGCAAGGAGGACTTCTTCTTTCTCGCCTGCACTTGCTCAAAGGCAAGGAGGTCTTCCTCTTTCTCGCCTGCACTTGTTCAAAGGCAAGGAGGTCTTCCTCTGTTGCCTCAAGATGCGCGAGAACATCGAGGACTTTGAACTTTGCTGGATGCCTCCGATCGCCAAAGGACGATGAGGACTTTAAAAACTTTTCACTTGTGCCTCTAATCGCCTAAGGGCAATGAGGTCTTAAAAACTTTTACTTAAAACGTGCGCAATCAGTTTACTTCTACCTCGAATCACTTTAGGTGATAAGGTTTTTCCAAAAACTTCTTTAAACGATATGCACACAAACTTTAGTATACTTCAAAATTTCAATTTTGAATATCTTATTTCTTGGGTGGCCTCGTTATAAACCTTCCTTAGGGAAAAAAGAGTGCCCTTGTAACTGTGTTTACAAAACTGTTTATGATTCCCCTGAGTTTGTACTACTTACGAAGCTTTAACTGAAATAAAATATGAGGTGTGTGGCGTTCCAAGTATGAGGAATCCCCCCTCCTTCTAGTGTCTCCAAGCGGTAGGCGCCGTTCCCGAGTGCTTCGGTTATTCTAAACGGTCTTGTCCACTTTGGTGACAACTTATTCTCCATCTCGTACCGGTGGGCCTTCCTCATCACCAGATCGCCGCTTCTGAACTGCCTCGGTATTACTCTAGAATTGTATCTTCGTTCAATTCTTCTTTTTACCGCTTCAGCTTTCACTCTTGCTTCCTCTCTGACCTCATCCAGTAAATCTAGGTTCATTCTTCTCTCTTCATTTGATTCTTCTACTGCAAAGTTTTGAAATCTCGGCGAGCTCTCCTTGATTTTCAACTGGAATCATCGCGTCACAGCCATGCACTAAACTAAAAAGGGGTTTCGCAGGAGCCATATTCCCTCTCTTCTCTATCACTTCATTCTCAGCGGCGATGTGAGCAACAGCACGTCGCCGAATCTCTGCAAACGTTCCAGGGTGGCTCCTGATTAACGATTCGCTGAAGGGTCCAGGTAGCACGCCCTTCTTAAAGGCGTGCACGAACATCTCCTCATCTTTACCCGGTAGTCAGACTATCTGAGCTCCAAACCTATTCAGATAGTCCTTCAAAGATTCCCCCTGGAATTGCCTTACGTCGAACAGATCGTACGACACCATAGGCGGCGCCTTATTCACAATGTACTGATCGACAAAAAGCTTGGAGAATTGCTGGAAACTGGAAATGTGTCCAGTAGGTAGGCTTACAAACCAATCCAACGCTGTGCTGTGGAGAGTGCTCATGAACATCTTGCAATAGACCACATCCGATCCTCCCGACAGCATCATCTGCGTATGGAACGCGGTAAGGTGAGCCTCTGGATCTTCCACTCCAGTGAAGGAGGCCTTCACCGCCGTGATGTTTGTAGGAATCGCAGCATCCATGATCGCTTGCGAAAATGGCATTGGAAAAACTCGTGGCGGAGACGGTGGCGCACCTCCACTGGTCGCAGCACTCTCCCTCTACTCGTGAAGAGCCTTACGTAACTCTTCATTAACCTTACTCAGCTCTTCGTTCCTAGCCTGAGAAGCGACCAGGTCGTTGTGCATCTTCGTCTACTCAACGCGCAATGCTACCACATTTTCTTGCAAAGCACGCATCATCTCCAGCATTTGCGACATCGTCATGTTATTCTCTCCGGATTGTGGTGCAACTGAACTAGATCTGGTTGTCCTCATTTTTCTCATGAAACTTCTACTAATTTCACACAGTTACCTTTCAACACGCAAAAGTTATCTCGCAACAACGCTCAAGAAACGTTTCAACTTCCTTCGCACAACGATTGATCCAGGAATCAATCGGTAGAAACCTCTAGAAAACCACTCTTCACCAATTGAACTTCGATTCAAACGGTCAAAACTTCCAGAAAACCACTCTTCACCGATTGAACTTCAATTCAAACGGTCAAAACCTCCAGAAAACCACTCTTCACCGATTGAACTTCAATTCAAACGGTCAAAACCTCCGAAAAACGATTGCGGCAGCAAGCAATCGAACAGAAACTACCGAAAACCTCACAAACTCAACTGTGGATGGGAATCACAGTTTACACGGCCCCACGGTGGGCGCCTAATGATCCAGCCTCTTGACCAAAGCGTTGGAACTTCTCCTTTTCAAACCTCATCCTCTCCAGCTTCACGCCAAGTACACCGATGACCTTCACCTGATAATCCTCAAAGAGACCTGAAAAAATAGTATGGCGCCTCTGCGGCCGGTTGCGCTCCGACGCTCAAGTCAGTGATCGAATCAACAAATAATTTCAGAGAAAACTCAGAACCGTGTGCAAGTGAATCACCACCAATGAAAAGAAAAACCTCCCCCGAATTTCGTTAAGAATTCTATATATATACCTGAGTCTTTCTCTCTCCTGACGGTTATTCCTCTTGACAAGTGGATAACATCTGGTCATACACGTGTCACCATCTGGAGTACCTGCAGCTGAAACGTTACTTTCACTTTGCTCCTGCGACTAAGTTATCTACAAGCTACTCTGGGCACAACCTTAACATGGTGAGCTGGTTAACACTGGGTATCACGGCTCACACTACACATGGTGGCAGATATGCCACTTATCTTCTCTACTTTGGCGGCAGACATGCCACTTATCTTCTGTATTTAGACCATATAATAAGTGCTTACCAAGTCTTCTCAAATACTCGGCGATGTGCTCCTTTCGGCGACTTGTTGACCACCTGATCTCCTAATCTTCACACACGGTGATCATGTGCAATCTAGGCGATTACTGATTACATACGAGAGAAATCGAAGACCGCCGCCTTCTTCAACAAACGACAATCTCATCGACTTCTAAGCTACACTTTCCTTTCTCTTACTCTTCTTGATCCACGTGTCCTCCTCAAGCATGCCCACAGGATTACCTCACAATTACGTCATCACACCTGACTACTTGGTCAGTACCCACCGATCACCCTTCTCTGAGGGAACACACCGATGACTGATCACCCCTCTCTGAGGGGACACATTGATGACTGATCACCCCTTTCCGAGGAGGCACACCGATCACCCTTCTCCGAGGGAACACACCGATGACTGATCACCTCTCTCTGAGGGGACACACTGATGACCGATCACCCGCTAATCCAAGCTGCCTGCGAGGTCCACTCCACGTGGCTTTGGCCCATGCTGTGGGACCCAGCTGACGTGGTTCACCCTTTACTACCTGTTCTCGACGACCGAGGTCTGGCCACTACAATATATATATATATATATATATATATATATATATATATATATATATATATATATATATATATATATATATATTTAAGGTTGGACTTATTAATCAGCTGAAGAGGTGAGACGAATTAAATCAAATAGTCTAATAAAGGTTCGAACTTATATTAACCTATTATTTACAACATGAATCAATAAATATAAAAAGAAGGTTTAATCAATAATTTAAGTTTAAATTAGGCAATAATTTTAAATATTTAACACAAAAGTTTTGTTGTAGATAATGATTCTGTCTTATTTATGAATTAATCGTTTGATGCTAGTTTTATCTTATATATTGCACATAACAATTTGTTAAGACGGCCATATAAAATCAAATTAGCGGTCAAAATCTTGATATCATGCTCAATATCCTATATATTCAAACTCAATTTTATATCATAAAAAATTTTGTTATTCTTTATTTTTAAATCATACATGATAGCCTATTAGGTTTATCTTACATCATCATATATGCTAGTAGTTTGTTTTAGTATTTGTCTTATGTTCAAATTTTTATTATTATTTTTTTTATTAGCAAAAAATAATGAATAAATAAGAGGTATTTATGGAATACCTCAACCCTTATACAAAAGAATTGCTTAGGCTTTTATCTTCTAACCTCCTTACAACAACTGAAAAACCTAAATGCAAACACCTTCTATTCGAGCTAACTATCTTCTAGAAACATTAACTGACATCATGCAAATCAGAGACTCAAGGCACCAATCTGAATATGAAAAACTTACGTCGCGTTCTTTAGACAGAAACCATGATCAAGCCTTCATCTGTGTTAGAGTGAAGATTTCAATATGATCTACCCTACCACCTCGAAAAATCCTCTTGTTCCTATGGAACCACAACTCTCCTACAACTGTTATCCATACACCACCCCAGGTCTAATTAACACTTTCCTCGACACCACTAAATCTTAAACGCTTAATAAATAAAATTCAAACTCTCATGCAACTTTTACAAGGATAAAATTGCACACTCATGCATGACACCCAACTACCTAAGTCCCATATAGACTTGAGAGACTTATTGAGTTGTGGTGAGAAAACTCAAATCAACTATTCACTTTTATAATACTTTCCTACACTTTGTTCTTCAAAATATTAAGAACTACGTATTCTCCTTCACCAAAAATCCCACATGTTAAAACAAGTAACTTTAGAACAAAGCTTCAGTATTATCTAATTCCACATCAGCACTTTCACACTCAAAGCAATGTTTAGATGACATCAACACCATGTTCCTCTGATACCATATTTTTTTTTTTTTTTTACTTTGTGCTTTGATGTGAATGTCTAACACACTACCAATAGATTATTTGCACCTCTCTCATCACTGGGGCCCATACAGACTCAATGACGGTGATAATCATTCCTCATCTTAGTCCTCATAGTCTTGCACCTCGAACTCATCGTCGACAACTTCCATGTCATCACTCCTGCAATTCATCGATACTTAGCAGCACAAGCCAAGCATTGCACAATAAAAAACCATCAACACTAACCTCTCTCCAAAGCACAAAATAAAACATTGACTCTACTCATGCGAAACTCCTCCTCTCCCTCCCTTGATTAGAACTTTAACTCTGATGTCACTATTGGGAATCACACAATAGGAAATAATCTCTTCTAGCGGAAGCACACTTACACATAAGAGTAAAAATAAAAGAGCACAAAGAAAAACACACAATAAAATTTAACATGGTTCAGTAGCTAAAGTTTTACATCCATGAATGCTAATCAAAAATATTTTATTACTCGACATACAATTTTTACCAGGAAAAGAATTGTACACCCTCTCATGCAATTTTTACAAGGATAAAATTGTAAACTCTCTCATACAACGTTTACAAAGATTACATTACAAGCCATCTCATGAAAATTTTACAATAAAATTGTAAACTCTCTAATGACTCAACTACTCAAGTCTCTTATACACTTGAGAGACTTATTAACTTGTGGTTATAACACTCAAATAAACTTATCAATGGATATTATCGACGCAAATACGTTCTAGATAAATTAAAAAATCTTTTTTCATTTAGGCAAAAATTTACTGACGTATATATTATTTAGACATTATAAAATATGCGTCTATTTTTGTGCTCACTCCCACCAATTTACAGACAGATGCTGCTATTTAGGAAAAATGGAAAATTGCTTCTTAGTTTGGCACTCGTTTACCAACGAAAATTATCGATGAAACATATTATCATACTTAATGGAAAGTAAGCGTGCATTTTGGCGCCTACTCCCACCAATTTACCGACAAGATTATTGACAAACATTTTCAACCTATGAATAATTTTTGTGTTTCTCTTATATGTCGGTAAGTTCACATTACTGAGGGATATTAATCTGTTAAAAACATATTTTTCTATAAGTGATATTTCTTGTATACAAGCAATCTTACATTCAAAGAATAGTTGATAACTAATTCTTCAATATCCCCATCCAACACAGCTGGTATCAGTTAGTGTAATGGGTTTATGCCTAAAATTTTCTCTTGTGGCTACACTATTAACACTCATTCTCTAAACAAAGTGGACAACATTAGGTACAACTTTAAATTTCCAAATCAATTTATAGAATTCACTATTAACCCCACTATTATTTCTATTAAGGATGTTATGTGTAGATTTAACTGGTAACTACCATTTTGATCTCCTTTCCATGTATAGGAATCGTCCTCATTTTGTGTGGCTTTGATAATGTTAAATCCTTCATAAAATTATTGACCTATGCTAATTCTCATTGGAACCACTCTCCTCCATCTCAACCATCATTCCCATTGTGTTGAAACTCAATCTTCTTATGTTTTTTTGACTAAAGCTCCAGTTGATGTTTTGATGACTTGGAGGTGTTTTTTTATGCTTTGTACATTTCTTCATCCTAGAGTTGTCCTCTTGATTAAGCCTACAAAAGATAAGAAAAAGCCCAATTAGGCCCATATGTGATAGTAAACAGACCTTCCTTCTTATTCTATGGATGCTTGTGGCTGGACAGTTTCCATCACTTTATACCACCTATCACTGACAACAATTTCATTAATTTTTGTTTCCTATAAATACTCTTTCTTTTTAAACTTTTTATTACCACTTATAAACACATCAGATGTCAAAAATTTGGGCAAATGCACAAAACAACAAATAACACAATTAAAACAAATTATACCATTTATAACAATCACAAACTACAACTAATATTCATTCCATACATAAACCTCACCTTTAGAGCAATGCCAACATGGTTTCATCCTCCACACCAAAACTCTTTACATAACATCGAGACCAGCTAATTACAATCACAATATGTCATCAAAATCAATACGCACTAGAATTTTTTAATGTACTAAATCTTAAATGTAAGGACCTAGAAACTTTAATTGGAATAAAAATGTTATATTTAAATAATTTCAGAAGATGTTATTATTTAAAATATAAAGAGCTGGTAATAGAAGTTTCGTAGTAGTCGGACCTCAGACGTCGCCCAAGGTCTAGGGTCAGCTGGTAGAGGTCGGTCGGCTGACCATTGTATTAACCAAGTAGTCAGGTGCGATGACTTTATCGTGAGGTAATCACGTGGGTGTGCTCGAGGAAGACATGTGGATCAAGAAGAGTAAAGGAAGAAAAGTGTAGCTTAGAAGTCTACGAGATCGTCGTTGTTGAAGACGGAGGCGATCTCCGACTTCTCTAGCACATAATCGCCTGTCGGCTAGAGTACACATGATCGCCAATCGCCTATGGTGTACGTGATCGACGGGAGTGCACTTAGTATGTGGTCAAGATGCTGGATCAACCATAGTGGGTTCCAAAAACCACGCGTATCAAGGTGTGGGTTAAGCCTTAGATACGCTGTGCATGCGAAGCCCTATGCTTGAGCATAAGAAATCGTCCTTAGTGTTGCATGCATTGGCGCACGAGGAGTAGTGCTGATCTATTCTTGGAAATGTGAAGCTACCGACGTCACCAAGCCATGTGGAGGTGATACCTTGGACGTAACATAGTGGGATGAAGAACCTTCAGCAAGGCGTGGCGATGTGTCATAAGTCATCGCCGAGATGAGAGACATGTGGGCATCGCCAGGGCGAGAGACACGCGGGCATCGCCAGGGCGAGAGACATGTGGGCATCGCCAGGGCGAGAGACACGCGGGGATCGCCAGGGCGAGAGACAGACGGTCATCGCCAGGATGAGGGACGCATCGGTCGTCTCCCAGGGAGAGACATCGGTCGTCTTCCAGGGAGAGACATCGGTCGTCTTCCAGGGAGAGACATCGGTCGTCTTCCAGGGAGAGACATCGTTCGTCTGCCAGGATGAGACATCGGTGGATAGTCATCGCACGAGCAGTCATCGGTGGAAGGTTATCGCGCGATGTCGTGTTTCACACAGATAAGGTGGGACCCAGGCTCCCAGCATGAGACATCTTGCATGCGCGACACGTAGACAAAAAGGGTGTTTCAGAATAGTTAGCATCAGAGAGTTGGTATGGAAAGTGACCCAGAGTTGGTGCGCAGAGACCCACGTGGTCATACTGTTAGAGGAAATGTATACGCAAGCTTCCCTACAGAGTGGGTGGTGGCAGCGGCATGCCTGGGAAGGGTGGCTTAAGTTCAAACTTCAGTTTGGATAGGCAGGGTTCGAACGCTGCTTGAGTAGAGAGAAATTGAGTGAGTTGGTTTTAGCTCCCTGTTTCTTCTTCTCCTTCTCCATACGTTCAGACGTCCTAGCGCATCAGTTGGCTATCGGCGACTACCATAGAGCACCTGGGAGGTTCTCTGCAAGTTCTCCAAGCCGGACGCTAAAACAGAGTTAAGGCATCCTTGAATCGCGTTGGGTTGGAGCTCTTAGTGAAGTTTACGCTAGTCCAGGTAAAGGAAGCTAGCATTTTCGTTTATAAAAACTTTAGACGAGTAGGTTCTGAAGTGAGGGCGACGTGGTCACCGGTTTCATATTCTTTTTCACGATGCTCTGTTTTTATGTGTGGGGCGACGTGATCACCGGTTTTAATGTTGTTTTCGAAATCCCCTGTTTTAGTGTCGCTTTGAACTTGTTTCAGATTGATATGTGAAATGCATGTGATATTGGAAAATCTGAACCTTGGTACGATTGTTGCTGTGGTTGGAATCGTTCATTTAAGTGTTGTATGGTGCATTGGGTGAATTGATGATATCGAGCTGTCCTGTGTGGACTTTACGAGCTGTCCTGTATGGACTTCACTAGCTGTCCTGTGTGGACTTCACGAGCTGTCCTGTGTGGACTTCACTAACCGTCCTGTGTGGACTTCACGAGCTGTCCTGTGTGGACTTCATTAGCTGTCCTGTGTGGACTTCACGAGCTGTCCTGTGTGGACTTCACTAGCCGTCCTGTGTAGACTTCACGAGCTGTCCTGTGTGGACTTCACTAGCTGTCCTGTGTGGACTTCACGAGCTGTCCTGTGTGGACTTCACTAGCTGTCCTGTGTGGACTTCACGAGCTGTCCTGTGTGGACTTCACTAGCCGTCCTGTGTGGACTTCACGAGCTGTCCTGTGTGGACTTCACTAGCTGTCCTGTGTGGACTTCACGAGCTGTCCTGTGTGGACTTCACTAGCTGTCCTGTGTGGACTTCACGAGCTGTCCTGTGTGGACTTCACTAGCTGTCCTGTGTGGACTTCACGAGCTGTCCTGTGTGGACTTCACTAGCTGTCCTGTGTGGACTTTACAGTGGTGTGGTATGTGTCTATGTGTGGTGAGTCAGTGGAAGTCTAACGTGAGAAAGAGAATTATTGAAATTTGATAGACACTTGATGGTTTATGTGAAACAAATAACACTTGATGAAATTGTGAAGTGTGTGAAATGAATGGGAAAATTGATGGATTTTACGTGGGTGTTTTAAATCTGTTTTATATTGATTTTAAAGTTTCGTACTTCAAGTTTTAGAATAGCTAGCTTACCCTGTGTTTTGTTCTGTGGCTGTTTTTCTTAAAACTGTGATGATCGTGTATTTTACACGGGAGCAGATGATGTTACAGGTAGTCGAGCTCCTCAGTGAGCAGTTGGAGGAAGAGATCGCCTGTTTTCTTTTTATGCTGTATTTTTGGTTTTATTTCGAAACAGTTGATGGAATGTATTAAAACCCCTATAAGAGGGACGTTTCTTTTTGAGATACAATGTATGGGATGATGTATTTTCAATATATATACATATGTTGATTTTATAAATTAATGTCTACGCTTATTTTATTATATAAATATGAAAAGACTTTGAGGGGCGTTACATTAAAAGTCACCTTTACCTTCAGGATTTCAACATCACCCAAGAACATTTACCTCAACCAAGACAATACTTCTTATGCCTCCTCACAAACACCTTCTCAACGACCTTGCACTTCAACATTGCAGACCCCATATGTTCTCGCCGGTTGACTCTCCTGTCAGTTGACTTCTATGATCGCTCACACCTTCTCCCTTCCCTTCGACTGGAACAGCTAACCCTGCAAAGAAAGAAAGATGAGCGCCCTAGCGGTCGTTCGCACTCCAACGCTCAAGTCAAAACTAGGACAAGAAACACCAAGTGTATAACAAAGAGTTCTAGTCTCAAAAGTTGCATACCTTTGTGAATGCCTTACTACCCTTTATATAGCCCTTCTAGGGTTCCTGCCGCGCCTATCCTTGTGCCCAAGTGTTGCCTCTTAGAGAATTTAGGGTTACTTTTCTGGGATTCTATCACACAATCTTGGTGTGCGTACCGTGGCAACCTTCTATTCTTAGAGTGCAACTCTCGTGGCAATCTTCCTTTTCTGAAGTGCTTAACTTGGGCGTGGGCGCTTAGGCATATGCTGTAACCCTAGCGCCGCATGGCCAAACCTTCAGTGTTAAGCTAATCACTCACGTGCCTCTTTATGTGTTTATAGGCATAGATCTTCTATGCCAGACCCTTACGTCACACATGTACCCTGCATGCATGGCGTATCTGTGAACCTATTTATATTCTTACACGTGTGATTTTGTGGACCCCTCTGCGAGCCCTACCATGCCGACCTCTCTATGTGCCGACCTCTCACTCAGTGGCCGACGTCTGAGGTTTGGCCACTACACAAGCCCCCCAGGCTCGAGTTGGGACTTGTCTCAGTGAAGAGCCTCATTGCTCGCCCAATCGACCTCTGCAGTACTGGCCCACGTGTCCTTTATTACAGTCCTAAGTGATTTGACGCGTTCTGTACCAAGAAGTGACACTTTCGCGCATTTTTCCTGAAGCGTAAACGTGGCAATCTCAACGGCTATAATGGCTCGTCGCTTCATGTTTCCCTTTATACGTTACTCCTTTGTCTCTTACGCTCCCTACTATTTCATTCCCTCTCGTTCTGCTGTTTCAAAGCCTCTTCTCTTCAAACTGTTCTTCGAGTCCTCTCACACTTCGATCTTTCATCCCTTCATCTAACAAAGGTATGTTCTTTCAGCCTCTTTTATCTTCGTTTTGCTACTGCGATGTTCTTTATCTACCTGTAACTGCCAGGGATTGCTTTTGATTCTTGTTTTCATTTCGCTATGCCCTACCTTACTGCTCTGCTGCGTTCACCTGGAACGCGCTATCCTTTTCTCCTTTCTGAGCTTGTCTTTTTTGCCTACCCTTGTGTTTTAGCCTTCGAAGTGGACCAGTCTTCTTCTTCCCCTTCAGGGTCTGAGTCGAACTCCTCCCAATCTTCTGCCCGTCCAGTAGTTCTAGGGCTCCACTCGGACTTCTATCAACTTCTGTATCCCTAGGTCCCTGAAGGGCTCCTGAAGGAGTCTTCCGATTTTACCTCCTCCGAGTCCATCATGACCTACAAGAAGGCCGAGGTGCAAAGCAGAACCAGCCATGCCTCTCGCGTCTTTGGGAAAGACGACAACAAATACATCGGGGTGCTCCCTTGCACGGTAGGCGAGCCCGTGTGCTGCGACGAGACTTCGGGCCAGGAGGGCCCTTTTTGTTTCATTTACTCCACCATTTTTAAAAGGGTTTGCCTTTGCCTACCCCTCAGTGGCTTCGAGTGGGCGTTGCTGACGGAGATAAACGTGACTCTAGCCCAGCTTCACCCGAATGGCTGGGCCTTCGTGAGCGCCTACGCCATTCTCTACAACTACTTTGGGCGCCTGCCCTCAGTAGATTCCTTCCTTTACTTCTTTGAGGCCAAGAGCCCTTGGAAGAACCTCTGGGTTAGCCTCAATGGGGTTGCTGGAAGAGCACTCCTAACCCTCTTCCAGCAATCTTATAAGGGATTCAAGGGAAAATTTCTGAAGATTCGCTGCCTCCCCACCGACCCCACCTTCCTGGATAGATTCCCCCTATACTGGGTGGAGAAGCCCAACCTAGCCAAGCCTAGGGCCCTGACGGACCTGCACCCGCAGGACAGGGAGGTGTGTGAGTTTTTGTCCGGCCTCAAGGCAGTGTTCAACACCTCCAAACTCATCCAGTACGAGTACCTACCCTAGAGCTTGCGGGGGTACATCGGTAGGGCCTTAGCCTATCTTCCTCACAATTCTTCTTTTTCCCTTAACTGCTTTCTGTTATATTTCTTTCACTATTGTTCTTACGGTGACCTAACCTTACACTTGTTGCAGAGATGATAATTGGGGCCGAGTGAAGAAGGAAGCTGGCTGCGTGTGCCCTAAAGAAGAGCGGCGTGAGCTCTTCCCGACCAGTCCAGGAGGAAGCCCCTCCTTCTACCGACGACGTGGCTCTCGAAACCGCACCTCTAGCAGTCGCGGCTGCCACAGAAACAACTGCCTCTCCACAAGGCGCAATTGCGGCGATTGAGGTCACTCCTTCCGACGACGACGGCACATGCTCTGTGCTGGTGTTCAAGCGTAGGCGCACGCAGGACATAGTCGTGCTTCCCTCATCCGGCTCGGAGGGAAAGGGTTCTCGGGCCCCCTTGGGCACTTCCTCCTCCCCTCATGTCACCGTAGAGCGGGGAGAGAGCATTCCTGGGGAAGGGCAGCTGAGCCCCCTACCTCCTTGGCACCTTTCTTGCAGCATACCCTAAAATCCTCTCAGGAGATAGAAGAGGTGGAGAGTTTGGAGGTAGGACCGCTGATGGACCAGGTGGCCCAGGGCTTCGGCAAGGCTCTTGGGAGTGCCAACCTTCTCTTTACAAAGATGATGAAGGCCCACCAGGAAGCTGAGCATCGGGCCCTGACCGCTATTGGGGCAGAGCGTCGCATCACGAGCCTCACCCTAGAGGTGGCCGAGCTGCGAAAGTCAGATAAGGAGGTCGGGGACCACGTGTTCTCTAAGTCCTTGGAGGCCCTGCGGGCTCACGCTAAGTGCAATGACTTTCTCCTGGCAGTGGAGGACCTAAAGGGTGAGGCGAGCCGCCAAGAGGAAACAATTGCCGATCTTAAAGAAGAATTGGCACGGCGTGATGATGACCTGGCCCAACGGGACGTCGAGCTGGCCAGGGTGAAGGAGGAGGCGGCCAAAACTGAGGCAGAGCTGAGGACAGAGATGGCCCGAAGGGAGGATCTCTATCAGAAGTCCATAGAGGAGCTTAGCGATGAGGCAGCTGAAGCCTACAACGCGGGGTTTGGTGATGCCATTGCCCAAGTTGCCTGCGCGCATCCGGGGGTGGACCTCTCCCAAACTAGTCTGGAAAAGGTCATTCGCGATGGGCAGCTGGTGGATGCTCCTGTCGATCCTTGAGCCTTCCTTTCTTCTTTTTTTCTTTAACATAAACAGCCTCCCCTAAATATTTGTACATTTCATCTTAATGACTTTATCCTTCAACACTTTAGCCTTCTCTTGGTAACTTGATGTTTTTGTGTATAGCTGAATACTTTAACTCATGGGGCACTTGCACCCTTCTCGTCTTCTGCTCCTGCATTTTCTGCTTCTTTATCTATGCATATTTCCTTTGCCGATTGCGCCAACGCATCTATACCCTTTTGCTTGGATTTCTATTTCTCGAGTACCTTCTAAGTGACCTTCTTGTCGCAATCCCGTTTGGTCGGTGTTTATGACTTTGTACGCTAGCTGTGGGCGAGGTGGTTTTTCCCTGTCGACCTTGTCTGATAAGAAGAGGAGAACCTCTTCCTCTGCCGACCCCAACCATTGAGTCACGAGAGATCTCTTTCACTGTCAACCTCATCTGATGAGACGAGGAAGATCACTTTTTCTGTCGAGCTCAACGGATAAGTCGAGGTAGACTTGTTTCTCTGTGGACCTCGGCTGGCGAGCCAAGGAAGACCTCTTTCTTGTCTTACTTCTTGCTACGCAAACTGAAAACTCCTCCTGTCTTAAATCTTGCAAAAATCAGGGAAAGGGATTGTTGTGAACCATACTAATCTTCCCCTTTCTTTAACAAGGTAGAAGAGGCTCGTTTTTCTCGCCCCCGCCCCTACTGTAAGAGGAATTTTACTGTGAACCATACTATTCTTCCCCTTTCTTTAACAAGGTAGAAGAGGTCCATTTTACTTGCCTCAACCTTGCTGTAAAAAGTCAAGGAAGAGGACTTTTACTGTGAACCATACTATTTTTCCCCTTTCTTTAACAAGGTAGAAGAGGTTCATTTTACTTGCCTCAATCTTGCTGTAAAAGGTCAAGGAAGAGGACTTTTACTGTGAACCATACTGTTCCTCCCCTTTCTTTAACAAGGTAGAAGAGGTTCATTTTACTATTTAACACAAATATATCTTTCTTAATTCTTTTTCTTTTCTTTTATTGGGTGACCTCGTTAAAAAACTTCGTAGGGAAAAAGAGTGTCCCCTTTAACTGGATGATACAATTGTGTTCAAATACAACTTTACTAATTGAAATAAAACTTGAGGTTGGCACCGTTCCATGTGCGGGGAATCGCACCGCCCTCTAAGGTTTCCAACCTGTATGCCCCGTTTCCCAGGCCTCTGTTACTCGAAATGGGCCTGTCCACTTGGAGGATAGTTTGTTTTCTAACTGGTAGGAGTGGGCTTTTCGCATTACCAGGTCGGCGACTTGGAACTGCCGATGATGGCCTTCACATGTTGAGCTCTCCTTGGATGTTGAAGATGGTACGGAAGCAATGGTTGAAATGAGCAAGACCCTCCTAGGAGTGATGGTGATCTTGAAGGTGCCTGATGTGTATGGGAGTAGGGAGGTTCGGCCAACCCTTGGTGAGGTGAAGGAGATGAAGATCAATTCCTAGAAACTAGGAGAGAGCAAACCTTGGCACAAATTTGGCAGCATAACTTTACTCATATTAATCTTAAGTTTCATGAAGGAGGCTACCCCTTTTATAAGCTAAGGAGTACCTTAAATGTTACCCTAGATGCTAACCAAATGTGTTTGAAATGAAATGCAAAAGTGGGCACAAACTTGCCAAGCAAGATAGGTCAAGTCTTGAAAGAAAAATGCTATTTACACCACATAAACTAAGCTAATTTCATGATGGGCCTTCTTGCAACATGTATAGGTATCTTTCTCTCCCATCCTTAGCTTGGGCTATCTCCTCTTGGATTTGTTTGGCCATGGACCTTGTGATAGGTCCTAGACGCTCCATGCAAGGTGCTAGACGGTCTTCCTCTTGGTCTAGAAGCTCTTGATCTATCCTTTCAAGCTCACGTCTTGGCACTAGAGGGGGTGTGACTAGTCGTCCTCCATTATCCCCTCCCCCTTGAAAAGGATTTGTCCTCAAATCCAAGTCTTCATTGGTACCTACAAATGGAGATAAGTCAGTTACATTGAAAGTATCATGTACTCCATATTCTAGAGGTAGGTCCAACTTATATGCATTTTTGTTGACTCTCTTGAGGATTTGAAAGGGTCCATCTCCTCGGGGACTTAGTTTGGACTTCCTTTGAGTGGGAAATCTATCTTTGCGAAGGTGAAGCCAAACTAAGTCTCCTTCTTCAAAAATGATTTCTCTCCTCCCCTTATTGTGGTATTTTGCATACTTTTCATTTTGTTGTTGGATTTGGAGTTTAATCTTCTCATGCATTTTCTTAACAAAATCAACTTTGATTACTCCTTCCTTATGCACAAATTCTTGTGGATTAGGTAAAGGTAACAAATCCAAAGGTGTGAGAGGATTAAACCCATATACAACTTCAAAAGGAGAAGCATTAATAGTCTTGTGGACTACTCTATTGTAAGCAAACTCAATATGGGGAAGATACTCATCCCAAGATTTGTGGTTTCCCTTCATGATAGCCCTAAGCATAGTTCCAAGAGATCTATTGACTACTTCAGTTTGACCATCCGTTTGAGGATGACAAGAAGTTGAAAATTGTAGTCTCGTACCAAGTTTGCCCCAAAGAGTTTTCCAAAAGTGGCCTACAAACTTGGGATCTCGATCGGACACTATACTTCTAGGTATACCATGGAGTCTCACCACTTCTTTAAAGAAGAGTCTAGAAATATTTTGAGCATCATCTATCTTGTGGCATGGAATAAAATGGGACATTTTGCTAAAACGGTCCACCACCACAAAGATAGAATCATGGCCTCTTGCAGTCCTAGGGAGTCCTAAAATGAAATCCATGCTAATGTCTTCCCAAGGAGCATTTGCAATCGGCAAAGGGGTGTAGAGTCCACGAGGCATTGCTCTAGACTTTGCTTTCAAACATGATATGCATCTAGAACAATGTCTTTGGACATCCTTTCTCATGTGTGGCCAATAAAATTTTTCTTTTAAAAGATCTAAAGTTTTATCAACTCCAAAATGGCCCATGAGACCCCCTTCATGTGATTCTTTTACAAGGAGCTTCCTATGTGTGCCTTGGGGAATACAAAGTTTTCCTTCTTTAAAGAGATACCCTTCAGCCACATAGTAACCTCCTTGTGCTCTATGTTTGCACTTAGCATAGATGGATGAGAATTCTTGGTCTTCTTGGTAAAGTTCTTTTATGTGATCAAATCCAAGAATTTGGGCACCCAATTTTGAAAAGAGAATATGCCTCCTTGAGAGAGCATCGACTACTATATTGGTGCTTCCTTTCTTGTATTTGATTACATAAGGAAATTGTTCAAGAAACTTCATCCATTTAGCATGTCTTTTGTTGAGCTTGTGTTGGCCTTTTAAGTACTTTAGGGACTCATGATCACTATAGATAACAAACTCTTTTGAAATGAGATAATGTTCCCAAGTCTTTAAGGCCCTCACAAGTGCATATAGCTCTTTGTCATAAGTGGGGTAGTTAAGGGTGGCACCATGTAGCTTTTCACTAAAATATGCAATGGGGTGTCCACCTTGTAACAACACCGCACCTATGCCCACTCCCGATGCATCACATTCTATCTCAAAAGTTTTAGAAAAATTTGGGAGAGCTAGAATGGGAGCATGGGTGAGTTGAGCTTTTAGCCTTTGAAAGGCTTGTTCATGCTTTTCATTCCAAAAAAATGCAACATCCTTTTTAACAAGTTCATTGAGAGGGGAAGCTAAACTTGAAAAATTAGGCACAAACCTTCTATAGAAGCTAGCTAACCCATGAAAACTTCTTACTTGACTTACATTTTGTGGAGTGGGCCACTCTTTGATGGCTTGGATTTTCGCAGGATCAACATGCACCCCCTTTTGGTTAACTATGAAACCTAAGAAAACTACACTATCTACACAGAAGGTACACTTATCCTTATTGGCAAACAAACTATTTTTCCTAAGCACTAGAAGGACTTCCCTAAGGTGACTTAGATGGTCTTCTAGGGTTTTGCTATACACTAGGATATCATCAAAGTAAACTACTACATATTTACCAATGCAATCCCTTAAGGTATGATTCATGAGCCTCATGAATGTACTAGGAGCATTAGTAAGGCCAAAAGGCATCACTAACCACTCATATAATCCAAATTTGGTCTTAAAAGCAGTTTTCCACTCATCACCCTCTTTGATCCTAATTTGGTGATAACCACTTTTAAGGTCAATCTTGGAAAATATGGTGGATCCATGTAGTTCATCAAGCATGTCATCAAGCCTTGGGATTGGGTGCCTGTACTTGATGGTGATGTTGTTGATTGCTCGGCAATCACAACACATGCGCCATTTTCCATCTTTTTTTGGCACCAACAAGACAGGTACAGCACAAGGACTAAGGCTCTTTTGAACCCAACCCTTATCCAACAAGTCTTGAACTTGTGACTCTATCTCCTTGGTTTCCTCGAGGTTAGTTCTATAAGCTGGCCTATTTGGTAGGCTAGCCCCCGGGATAAAGTCAATTTGATGTTCTATACCTCTAATGGGAGGAAGACCATGGGGTCCCTCACTAGAGAATACATCATCAAATTTACTCAAAAGATTTTCCACTTGAGGAGGTAGACTCATAACTTCACAACTTGTGACAGTGCATGCAAGTGTTCCCTTACAAAAAACAAGGCTTGGTTGTTCAACAAGAAGCAAGTTTTCCAAAATGTTTTCAAAAGATCTTTCTTGTTGAGCAACCATGTGGGAAGGAACACTCTTCTCCCACTCCTTTCTATCCTTAAGAACTTTCTCTTTTTCTATCTCTCTTTGTTTTTCTTTCTTCTTTCTCTTATTTTCTTCATCCCTCTTTTCTCTCATTTGTATTTGGTCTCTCACCACTTGAGAATGTGGTAAGGGACTAAGTACAAATCTCTTTTGCCTATGGGTGAAGGAAATCTCATTAGTTAGACCATCATGCAAGGTTTTTTTATCAAATTTCCATGGTCTACCTAACAAGATATGGCAAGCTTCCATTGGTACTACATCACATAAAACTTTATCTTTGTAGTTACCTATGGAGAACTTGATTTCCACTTGCTTATCTACACTTAGTTCCCCATTCTCATTGATCCATTGCAACTTGTATGGCTTAGGATAAGGAACTAATTGTAGATTGAGCTTCTCAACCATCCTAGAGCTACAACAATTGCAACTTGATCCACTATCCACAATAAGAGAACATATATTTTCTAAAACATTACACCTTGTGTGAAAGATGTTCTCTCTTTGTGTTTCCATGGATGTGCTAGGATGATTGTTGAGGGTTCTCCTAATCATGAGTAATTCTCCTTCTAAAGGACTAACCCTCTCATCCTCTCCCCCTTCTTCTTCTTCTACACTAGGCTCATCCTCACCACTAGTGTACTCATCCTTGCCTATTAAAAACATGGTCCTTTGGTTTGGGCATTGGGATTGCACATGTCCTCTTCCAAAACACTTAAAGCACTTGATGTCCCTAACTCGGATGGGTGGGGTAGAGGTGTCTTTGGTTATGGGCTTGGTATTTTCCTTTGGTTTTTCTCTAGATGTACTACCCTCCCTTTTATATTCTCTCTTGGGATAGGAGTTAGAGTAGATTCCCACCCTTTGGCTTGAAGTTTTGCGCAAATTTTGTTGTTCAACTTTAATGCAAAGTTGAACCAAATCATTCAAGTCTTGGTAGGGAAGAAGCTCTACTTTATCTCTTATCTCAAGGTTGAGTCCACTTAAAAACCGAGATATGGTGGTGACCTCTTCCTCTCTAATAGAGGCTCTCATCATGTATAGCTCCATCTTTTGCCTATACTCTTCCGCACTCATGTTCTTTTGTTGGAGCCTTTGGAGCTTGTCCATTAGCTCCCTATGGTAGTAGAAAGGTATGTGGTGACGTCTTAGGGCTCCCCTAAGGTCATTCCAATACTCTATGGGAGGGTCCCTATGAAGACGTCTATCTCTCTCTAGAGAGGTCCACCAATACATGGCATTTCCTTGAAAACTAAGGGTGGCTAAGGGTACCTTTCTCTCTTCACTCACCCTATGAAAAGCAAAGAGTTGTTCCACTTTCATTTTCCAATCTAGGTAAACTTCTACATTGTCCTTACCATAGAAATGTGGTAGGTCTACCCTTACTTCCCTTGGGGCTTCTTCCTCTCTTTGCCTAAGTCTTCTAGGTGGTGGTTGGTAATTGTAAGGACCTGTAAAATTAACTTTGGAATAAAAAGGGATATATTTTAAATGAATTCTAAGCATGTTTTTATTTAGAATAAAAAAAAAAAGAAAGGAAAGTGTAGTTTAGAAGACTATAAGATCGTCGGTCGCCTACTTCACATGATCGCCAGGGCGCGAGGGGCGTGCAGGCATCGCAAGGGCGCGAGAGGCATGCGGGTGTCGCCAGGGATAGGCATCGGTTGTCTCCCCGGGAGAGACCTCGGTGGATAGTCATCGCGCCATCTCTCATCGGTGTATAGTCATCGCGCTATCGGTCATCGGTGGATAGTCTTCGCGCGAGAGGTCATCGGTGGATAGTCTTCGCGCGAGAGGTCATCGGTGGATAGTCTTCGCGCGAGAGGTCATCGGTGGATAGTCTTCGCGCGAGAGGTCATCGGTGGATAGTCTTCGCGCGAGAGGTCATCGGTTGATAGCCTTCGCGCCAGTGGTCATCGGTGAAAGGTTATCGCGCGATGTCAAGTTACACACAGAGAAGGTGGGACCCAGACTCCCAGCATGACACGTCCTGCACGCGCGCCACGTATACAAAAAAGGGTGGTTCAGAATAGTGACCTCAAAGTGTTAGCCTGCGCAGAGGCAGGCTTAGTCATACTGTTCAGTGCAGCGTACACGCAAAACTTCCCTGCAGAGTGGGTGGTGGCAGCGGCTTTTGTGGACAAGTTAGTTTAAGATGCAAAAACCCACTTCTGAGAGAAAGGAACGTTGCAGTTGTTCAAGAGCGAAAGAGTGAGCTACCTCCTTTCTCCTCCATTTCTCTCCTTCGCGCTACGGTTCAGGCATCTTCACACAAGAGTACGACGAGAGACGACCACCATTAGAGCACCTGGGAAGTTCTCTGCAAGTCCTACAAACCAGACGCAGAAACAGAGTGAAAGCATCTTTTTAGCTTCGTTGGGTTTTGGAGTTCTTGGTGTTTTGCGCAAGTCCAGGTAAGGGAAGCTAGCCTTCATTTTCAATACAAGCCATAGATTAGCTGTTTCTGAAGTGAGAGCGACGTGGTCGCCGGTTTCGTTTTCATCTTCGTGAATACTCTGTTCTATGTGTTTGGGCGACGTAGTCGCCGGTTTTAAATACAGATTTCGAAATCCCCTGTTTTGGACAAGATCGCCGGTTTTGGCGTTGTTTTACGAACTCCCCTATTTCTGGTGTTGCTTTGAAACTGTTTGAGATTTAAATGAGATATTCGAAAATAAGAACCTTGGAGTGAGTTTTGCTGTGATTGAAATTATTCCTTTAAGTGTGGTATGATGTGTTGAATGTTGTGAATGTGGATCAAGGCATAGTATTTTCAGGAAAGAAAATACCGTGTAAGATCGTGTAGGATGTGCATTGACCGGTGATTCGTCATGATATCCTGACTCTCCTGATATAATGGAATCATATAGATGAAGTTGTTCGGGCGTTGAGAGTCGAAGGAGGTTCATACGTATGGGTGAGTTGTTTGAAAGAGAACGAGCTCGGCCTGTTGTGTGGATTAACCCTGTCATGCTAGGATGGTGATGATATTGAGATTCATTATACGCTTGTGAATGTGTGTGATTTCACGGCGACCCTGTGAATGTGTGTGATTTCACAGTGGGCAGTATGACAGGTGCAGATCTATGAGTCTAGTCAATGCACGAGTCTTCCGGAAGTAGTGTCAAGTGTCTCGTGTGCTGAGTCAGTGGTAGTCTGACGTGTGGAATGAGGAACTTGATATTGATAGACACTTGATGCAGTTTGTGAAATAGAACGACTCTTGAAAATATTGTGAAATGTGTGATTTCTGGGCGATCAGGTGAAGGGAATGAGCAACTCTATAGCTTTACGTGAATATCTTGAAAACTGTTTACCTTGATTTAATGTTTTATTTAAACTCTCTTTAAAATATCTAGCTTACCCTGCGTGTTTTGGTTCTGTGGATGCTTTCTTAAAACTGTGATGATCGTGTATAACTTACACGGGAGCAGATGATCTTCCAGGATGTAGAGCTCCTTAGTGAGTGGTCGCCGAGGAAGAGATCGCCGGTTTTCTATCTCTTGGTGGTGATCGCCGGTTTTATGTCCTGCTAGCAGATCGCCTGTTTTAGGGGCCTTCTGTTACCAGATCGCCAGTTCATGTATGGAGACCGCCGGTCTTGTTGTATTTGATTGAATTTCGTTTAAATTTTGAAAACATTTGACTGGTTATGTATTAAACTCCCGAAGAGGAGCAACTTCATTACTTATATATATATATATTATCATGTACTCTTCAATATTGTTTGTTTACCTTTATTTTCATTATACATGTATGTATGGTTTATTTTGGCGGGATGTTACATTAATGGTATCAGAGCCGTTCGTCCTTAGGATGACCTGAGGGCTGTGGATCCATTGTGTTTCTTCTGCTCATAAAATCTATTTGAGTTTTAAATAACAACTATAGTGAAAGGTTTTCAAAACGTTTTTGTATTGAGATTTTGTGTGTACCTTAGTGAATGTATGCCCTAATTGAAAATCCTGGTATTAAGAATGAGAGGATCTTGATAAAGTAATGAGGGTGCACACTCATAACTAGATCGAGATGATTCTTAATCTTAATTCCAAAGGTTTGATGTTTAGCCTACATTGAATTCTGGTGTGAGTTATTGAGTGCTCTTGTAATTGCCTGAAAGTGGTTGTTTGGATTGATGATTGTACACCAGTAACTGTTCGGGTGTTCGTTTGAAGTTATAAGTATTATGATTCTGTTGATGAGCTCAAATTCTTAATGATTTTGAGATGCTGACCTTTGTAAGGTCTATATATGTTACCTCCCGAATGAATTGATTTCTTATCGATCTCATTCTTGTAGTTGTAGGGAATATAGAAAACCCATAGTTCCAAAGTCTGAAACGAAGAGAGATGGCACGTAGACCTGCTACCCCTCCCCAGCCTTCTTCGGAGATGAGTCAGATTGCTAAGGCCATTGAGATGATGGCAACTACCATTCAACAACAGAATGCAGCGATGGCACAGAATCACCAAGCTGCGATGCACCACTGGGAAACTGCTCGATCTGCTGAAACAAACTCTCACGTCGGTCAGCCTCAAGAACAGATGGGACTGACCGAGTTCATGAGGCACAACCCACCCAAGTTCAGTGGGAATGCTACCCCTGATCAGGCAGATCAGTGGGTCAGAGAGTTGGAGAAAATCTTTAGGGCGACCTCCTGCCCTGAAGAGAAGAAACTGTTGTTTGCCACCTATCTGCTATCTGGAGAAGCTGAGTTCTGGTGGATGGGAGCTCAGCAGATGATGGAGGCCCGAGAGGAGGTATTGGATTGGGAGAGCTTCAGGGTGAGGTTCTTGGAGAAATACTTCCCTGACAGCGCCAAGTTTGCGAGGGAAGCTGAGTTCCTGAAGTTGGAGCAGGGGGATATGTCAGTGAACGCCTATGCTGCTCGTTTTGAGTACCTCGCCCGGTTCTATACCCAGGCGACCTCTGAGGCCTTGAGGTGTAGGAAGTTCGAAGAGGGGCTGAAGCATGGACTGAAGAGGACCATAGCCCCGATGTGCATCAGGGAATTTCACGCCTTAGTAGAAAAGGCGAAGATGGTGGAGACCCTGGAAAAGGGTGATTCTCGGGTGATCAGGTCACACCCAGGAAGTTCTTCCAGTGGGAAAGCTAAGGCACAGCACCCACAAAGCAAGCCCTATGCGAGACCTCCACCACATCGGGCAGGAGCAGCGTCTTCCCAGTTTCAGCGACAACAACCCGGGAAACTTAAATGTTTCCATTGTGGTGGACCCCATACAGCCAACATGTGCCCTAAGAGGGATTCAGAGAGAAGATGATTTACCTGCCAAAAGCCAGGGCACGTTGCTAGAGAGTGCCCTAGCAGGAATGGGGCGACCCAACCCAGTGGCTCGCGGCAGTTGAGGAATGAAGGCAGCAGACCTCAGGCGACAGGGAGAGTGTTTGCCATGTCTGGAGCAGAAGCATCTCAGTCAGGTAACCTCATACAAGGTGTTTGTTTTATAGCTGGTAGAGGTGTAAAAGCTTTGTTTGATTCTGGAGCGACACACTCCTTTGTGTCAAGCCTGTGTGTAGCCGAGTTGGGCCTTCTAGTGAAGGAGTTACCTTTCGAACTGTTGGTCTCTACACCTGCGTCAGGACAGGTGATGACCTCTACAGTGTGCCCCGAATGTCCAGTGATAGTAGAGGGACGCAGATTCAAGGTGAACTTGATCTGCCTACCTCTTCAGGACCTGGATGTTATCCTGGGAATGGATTGGCTAGCTGCCAATCACGTTCTCATTGACTGCGGTAGTCAGAAGATAACGTTTCCAGACCTCCAAGGATCAGATGTAATATCTGCTCAGCAAGGGCAGTTGGAGTTGGAAGAAGGGGCGAGGTGCTTCGTGATGCTAGCTCGGTTGGAAGTGAAGAATGAAGGGGACGTAAGCAGAATACACGTGGTGAAAGATTTCACGGATGTATTTCCAGAAGAGGTACCTGGGTTACCCCCTATGAGAGAAGTGGAATTCTCTATTGACTTGGTACCTGGAGCTGGACCAGTGTCAATGGCACCTTACAGGATGGCACCAGCCGAGTTAGTAGAGTTAAAGAAGCAAGTGGAAGAGTTGTTGGAGAAACAATTCATCAGACCCAGTGTATCTCCATGGGGAGCTCCAGTGCTCCTAGTCAAGAAGAAGGATGGAGGGTCTCGGCTGTGTATAGATTACAGGCAGTTGAACAAGTTGACCATCAAGAACAAGTACCCCCTGCCTAGGATTGATGATTTGATGGATCAAATACATGGGGCCTCGGTGTTCTCCAAGATTGATCTGAGATCGGGGTATCACCAAATTTTGGTAAAAGCTGAAGATGTTCAAAAGACAGCTTTTAGGTCTCGGTATGGGCACTATGAGTATGTGGTGATGCCGTTTGGAGTAACCAATGCTCCAGCTCTGTTTATGGACTACATGAATAGGATTTTTCGCCCTTTCTTGGATAAGTTTGTGGTGGTCTTCATAGACGACATACTCATTTATTCAAGGACCGAGGAAGAGCATGAGGAACACCTGAGGACAGTATTGGAGATACTGAGGGAGAAGCAACTCTATGCCAAGTTCTCTAAGTGTGAGTTCTGGCTGAAGGAAGTCAACTTCTTAGGACACGTGATATCTGCCCAGGGGATCTCGGTGGATCCAGCCAAGGTAGGGGCAGTGCTACAGTGGGAACGTCCTAAGACAGCCACCGAGATAAGGAGCTTTGTGGGGTTGGCGGGCTACTATCGGAGGTTTATTGAGGACTTTTCCAAGGTAGTGGCTCCTTTAACACAGCTGACCCGCAAGGACCAACCTTTTGCTTGGACCGACCGATGTGAACAGAGCTTCATGGAACTAAAGGAGAGGTTGACCAGTGCTCCAGTGCTGGTGATCCCAGAGGTAGGAAGACCTTTTGACGTCTACTGTGACGCTTCACATCAGGGTCTGGGATGTGTTTTAATGCAAGAGAAAAGAGTGGTTGCATATGCTTCAAGGCAACTCAAGGTTCATGAGAGAAACTACCCTACGCATGATTTGGAGTTGGCGGCTGTAGTATTTGCCTTGAAGATCTGGAGGCACTATTTATATGGAGCTCGGTTCCAGGTGTTCAGTGACCATAAGAGCCTGAAATACCTGTTCGATCAGAAGGAACTAAACATGAGGCAAAGAAGGTGGATGGAGTTTCTAAAGGACTACGATTTTCAACTCATGTATCACCTAGGGAAGGCCAATGTAGTGGCAGATGCTTTGAGTAGAAAATCAATACAAGTCGCCACCATGATGATGGAAGAGCAGAAACTGATCGAGCAGAAACTGATCGAGCAGTTCAGAGACTTAAACCTTGGAGTAGAATTTCACGTAAGTCACATTAGTTGTAGTAAGCTGACTATAACTAATGACTTCCTTGGAATGATAAAGGATAAGCAGTTGGAGGACCCTAGTCTGGAGCGTGCTGTGGAGTCACTAGGGACAGATCAGACTAGAGACTTTGTGATGGGCGATGATGGGATCTTGAGGTTTAATGGCAGAATTTGCATCCCTGCAAATGAAGAGTTGAAGAAGATGATTCTAGAAGAAGGTCATAAGAGTCGCCTTAACCTTCATCCAGGCATGAACAAGATGTACCATGACTTGAAGGAGTCATTTTGGTGGTCGGGCATGAAGAGAGACATCGCCCAGTATGTTGCAACCTGTTTAACGTGTCAGAAGGCGAAGGTAGAGCATCAAAGACCTGGCGGGTTGTTACAGCAACTGGATATCCCTGAGTGGAAATGGGACAGCATCGCCATGGATTTTGTTACCCACTTACCCAGATCGGTAAAGGGTCATGATGCAATCTGGGTCATCATTGATAGGCTGACGAAGAGTGCCCACTTTCTTCCAGTGAATATGAAGATGCCTATGGCCAAGCTGGCACAGTTATACATCCAAGAAATAGTAAGGTTGCATGGAGTGCCTTCCAGCATCGTTTCAGATAGAGATCCCAGGTTCACTTCACGGTTTTGGCAGACCTTACAAGAGTGCTTGGGAACTAAGTTGAGGATGAGCTCTGCATATCATCCCCAAACAGATGGTCAGTCAGAAAGAACGATCCAGTCCTTGGAAGATCTGCTGAGGACGTGTGTCTTGGATCAATTGGGGAATTGGGACGAGGTGTTGCCACTGGTGGAGTTTACCTATAATAATAGTTACCACGCCAGTATTGGGATGGCACCATATGAAGCCCTGTATGGGAGGAAATGCAGAACTCCCTTATGTTGGTACCAGGAGGGCGAAGCAGTCTTGGTTGGGCCAGAGTTGATTCAGCAGACGACCGAGAAGGTGCAACAGATACAAAGCAGAATGAAAGCTTCTCAAAGTAGGCAGAAGTCCTATGCAGATCAGAGGAGAAAGCCTTTGGAGTTTGCTGCTGGAGACCAGGTGTTCATGAAAGTGACACCAACCAAGGGTGTAGGACGGGCGATCAGGTCAAAGAAGTTGTCCCCTAAGTTCGTGGGACCATATCAGATCTTAAGAAGGATTGGTCCAGTGGCTTATGAGATCGCCCTACCTCCCCATTTAGCGAATCTGCACAATGTCTTTCACGTATCCCAGCTGAGGAAGTACATGGCAGACCCTAGTCATGTGCTGGAAGTGGACGATGTGCAGATCAGGGATGACTTGTCCTTTGAAGCAAAACCAGTCAGGATTGATGATCGGCAAAGTAAACAGCTCAGAGGCAAGACCATCGACATGGTGAAAGTGGTGTGGGATGAGAGATCGGGGGATTCAACTTGGGAGTTAGAAGAACCCATGAGAAGAGCTTATCCATACCTCTTTTACTTGTAATTCAATTTTCGGGGACGAAAATTTTTCTTGATGGGGAGAATGTAAGGACCTGTAAAATTAAATTTGGAATAAAAAGGGATATATTTTAAATGAATTCTAAGCATGTTTTTATTTAGAATAAAAAAAGAAAGAAAGGAAAGTGTAGTTTAGAAGACTATAAGATCGCCGGTCGCCTACTTCACATGATCGCCAGGGCGCGAGGGGCGTGCAGGCATCGCAAGGGCGCGAGAGGCATGCGGGTGTCGCCAGGGATAGGCATCGGTTGTCTCCCCGGGAGAGACCTCGGTGGATAGTCATCGCGCCATCTCTCATCGGTGTATAGTCATCGCGCTATCGGTCATCGGTGGATAGTCTTCGCGCGAGAGGTCATCGGTGGATAGTCTTCGCGCGAGAGGTCATCGGTGGATAGTCTTCGCGCGAGAGGTCATCGGTGGATAGTCTTCGCGCGAGAGGTCATCGGTTGATAGCCTTCGCGCCAGTGGTCATCGGTGAAAGGTTATCGCGCGATGTCAAGTTACACACAGAGAAGGTGGGACCCAGACTCCCAGCATGACACGTCCTGCACGCGCGCCACGTATACAAAAAAGGGTGGTTCAGAATAGTGACCTCAGAGTGTTAGCCTGCGCAGAGGCACGCTTAGTCATACTGTTCAGTGCAGCGTACACGCAAAACTTCCCTGCAGAGTGGGTGGTGGCAGCGGCTTTTATGGACAAGTTAGTTTAAGATGCAAAAACCCACTTCTGAGAGAAAGGAACGTTGCAGTTGTTCAAGAGCGAAAGAGTGAGCTACCTCCTTTCTCCTCCATTTCTCTCCTTCGCGCTACGGTTCAGGCATCTTCACACAAGAGTACGACGAGAGACGACCACCATTAGAGCACCTGGGAAGTTCTCTGCAAGTCCTACAAACCAGACGCAGAAACAGAGTGAAAGCATCTTTTTAGCTTCGTTGGGTTTTGGAGTTCTTGGTGTTTTGCGCAAGTCCAGGTAAGGGAAGCTAGCCTTCATTTTCAATACAAGCCATAGATTAGCTGTTTCTGAAGTGAGAGCGACGTGGTCGCCGGTTTCGTTTTCATCTTCGTGAATACTCTGTTCTATGTGTTTGGGCGACGTAGTCGCCGGTTTTAAATACAGATTTCGAAATCCCCTGTTTTGGACAAGATCGCCGGTTTTGGCGCTGTTTTACGAACTCCCCTGTTTCTGGTGTTGCTTTGAAACTGTTTGAGATTTAAATGAGATATTCGAAAATAAGAACCTTGGAGTGAGTTTTGCTGTGATTGAAATTATTCCTTTAAGTGTGGTATGATGTGTTGAATGTTGTGAATGTGGATCAAGGCATAGTATTTTCAGGAAAGAAAATACCGTGTAAGATCGTGTAGGATGTGCATTGACCGGTGATTCGTCATGATATCCTGACTCTCCTGATATAATGGAATCATATAGATGAAGTTGTTCGGGCGTTGAGAGTCGAAGGAGGTTCATACGTATGGGTGAGTTGTTTGAAAGAGAACGAGCTCGGCCTGTTGTGTGGATTAACCCTGTCATGCTAGGATGGTGATGATATTGAGATTCATTATACGCTTGTGAATGTGTGTGATTTCACGGCGACCCTGTGAATGTGTGTGATTTCACAGTGGGCAGTATGACAGGTGCAGATCTATGAGTCTAGTCAATGCACGAGTCTTCCGGAAGTAGTGTCAAGTGTCTCGTGTGCTGAGTCAGTGGTAGTCTGACGTGTGGAATGAGGAACTTGATATTGATAGACACTTGATGCAGTTTGTGAAATAGAACGACTCTTGAAAATATTGTGAAATGTGTGATTTCTGGGCGATCAGGTGAAGGGAATGAGCAACTCTATAGCTTTACGTGAATATCTTGAAAACTGTTTACCTTGATTTAATGTTTTATTTAAACTCTCTTTAAAATATCTAGCTTACCCTGCATGTTTTGGTTCTGTGGATGCTTTCTTAAAACTGTGATGATCGTGTATAACTTACACGGGAGCAGGTGATCTTCCAGGATGTAGAGCTCCTTAGTGAGTGGTCGCCGAGGAAGAGATCGCCGGTTTTCTATCTCTTGGTGGTGATCGCCGGTTTTATGTCCTGCTAGCAGATCGCCTGTTTTAGGGGCCTTCTGTTACCAGATCGCCGGTTCATGTATGGAGACCGCCGGTCTTGTTGTATTTGATTGAATTTCGTTTAAATTTTGAAAACATTTGACTGGTTATGTATTAAACTCCCGAAGAGGAGCAACTTCATTACTTATATATATATTATCATGTACTCTTCAATATTGTTTGTTTACCTTTATTTTCATTATACATGTATGTATGGTTTATTTTGGCGGGATGTTACAGTAATACTCATGGTTTCTAATGCTTACCTCTCCTAGAGACTCTTGGAGTTGAGAATGAGATGCATGTGAATGAGATTTTTTTGAATTTTGTGATTTCTCTTTCCTTGCTCTAGCCAAATCATTGATTTTAGATTCATTTTCCAATTGTCTATATGAAAGATGTTGTACATCCTTGACAAGTTGTTTCAAAAGTGATTTAATGGAATTTTCATCATTATCACTAGACTTGGATGCATGAGAAGACATGGTTAAAACGTTGTGTATATAAATGTTCTTCTTCAAGAAAGAATAGGGAAGTTAATGAAGGTAGCTTTCCAGGTAAGAGAGGTGAGTCACAAAGGACTTCTTAAGTACCAAGTCTTGCCTTAGCCAAAAACTATCCCTCAAAATCTTCACACAATCCTCTCTTTAGGTTAAACACTTAGAATACAATGAGAAAACAATTTTTTTTTTATGCAAATGAAAGCTTATGCAAAGCCCAAAACAAAACGCGCAAATAGCAAGATTAAACAAGATTAAGCAAATCCCAAAGAAATTGAAATAGCAACAATTAATTCTAGGCGGCCCTAGGTGAGGCTTCTTGGACACTTGGAGCCCTTGAAGACACACTCACCGTCTAAAACGTGATTAACAAGTAATTAATAGAAAGTTAATCTTGCAAGAAAGTTAAAGAACACTCCCTTTGTTGCTTGACTATATGCACCCCCCCTTTTTGTTGTCTTTCTACTTGTTGGGCCTTCCAAAGTGTATGGGTATTTGTGGTATGTATTTGTTTCTGCACCTTTGGCCTTTGTTCCTCTTGAAATTAGGTCAATAAAATCCTCATTCCAGCACCTATTAAGCAAGCTGGACAGCCCATGTCAAAATCTCACTCAACAAGCACCAAATGAAAATTTCATCCACCACAAAAACTTAGAGGTCAAGGAAATAAAGCAAGAAACAAATTAATTGTAAAAAATAGGACCACACAAATGGAGTTATAATGTGACACAACTAGGAAGAGTTGCAATAAAATGTGACAAGCAAATAAAAGGTACACAAATAAAGTGGGCACACAAAAGGAATCCTAGAATGGTACTAGAATTGATTTGAAAAACCAAAACAGCACTACTGAAAAAGTTTCCCTGGCACAAAAAGCGTCACTTAAAACGTGTGTACTGAGCTGGATATTTTGACTTTGCTTTTGAAATTTGAGACACAATTAGGTCAAGATCTTAACAAACTTTTGGAGTTGGTTTCACGCCAAACGCATGCACCAATTAATTTTGATAAATTGTTTACTACCAGTGCTCATTTTCCGCCAGCTGGAACAACAGATTGCACACTTTTTTTGTATGATTTATCATTTTTTTTCTATTTGTCCTTTTCAACTGATTCTTTTTGTATTCTTTTGCTAATATCTCAAATGACTCAAATCCAGAGGCTCATAAATTTCTTGTGACGTATTTAATTTTAACACATAAAAACAGCCAGGCCAGTTGCAGTGAAAACAGGGGGATCCTAAAGCTGGAACCAAAAACAGCAAAGAAAATTTTCAAGAACACAATGGAGTGAAGATATAGGAATTTGCGTGGATCTAACACCCAAATATGAACTCAAACTAAAAGAAAAATGCACCAAAAGATCATCCAAAACAGCAAAATAAAAACTGGACCCAAAATAAAGCAAGAAACCAAATCATCAAGAACAAGTACCACTAAGATTTTGATGACAAATTTGGAAACACATGACTTAGACAAAACATATGGATTCATAAAATAAAAAGACTCAAAGCATCATATGACCCAAAAGAAAATAAAAACAAGCAAGACTCAAATACCTAAAAATAAAAGACAGCCACACAAATATAGCAAGAAACCTACAAAAAAAATTGACAAGAGATGCTCAAGCACAAATTGAACAATTCTACCGATTGAAATGCCAAGAATAGCATCCAATGCAAAAATGAAAAGAAAAAAACAGCAAGACAACTTGGAGCCAAGATGAACAACTTGAATATAAGAAGAACTCAAAAAAAAAAAATGAAGACACACTCATCTTTGAAGAACCATAGCTCATGATACCAAATGGTGGCATTCTTGAGTTCTTCATGGTGCGTTTTGGGTGATGAATGGAGCGGAAGTTCAATGGATGAAATGGGTCAAGCCCTCCTAAGAGTGGTGGTGGCTTGTAGGTGCATGAAGTGTATGAAAATGAGAGAGGTTTGGCCAACTCTCTTTGGTGGTGAAGGAGTGAAGATTAAAACCATAAATCAAGAGATTTAGGCAAGGGAGTAAGTATGGCACAAATTTGGCAGCATAACTTTACTCAAATTAATCTTAAGTTTCATGAACGAGGCTACCCCTTTTATAAGCTAAGGAGTACCTTAAATGTTACCCTAGATGCTAACCAAATGTGTTTGAAATGAAATGCAAAAGTGGGCACAAACTTGCCAAGCAAGATAGGTCAAGTCTTGAAAGAGAAATGCTATTTACACCACATAAACTAAGCTAATTTCATGATGGGCCTTCTTGCAACATGTATAGGTATCTTTCTCTCCCATCCTTAGCTTGGGCTGTCTCCTCTTGGATTTTTTTGGCCATGGACCTTGTGATAGGTCCTAGACGCTCCATGCAAGGTGCTAGACGGTCTTCCTCTTGGTCTAGAAGCTCTTGATCTATCCTTTCAAGCTCACGTCTTGGCACTAAAGGGGGTGTGACTAGCCGTCCTCCATCAGCCGAGGTCTCAATTTTGACCTGTATTGGCATTCTACTCTCCTCTTTAACGCTTCAGACTTGACGCGGGCCTCCTCTCTGACCTCGTCTAGTAGGTCTAGATTCACCCTCCTTTCTTCATTTGATTCTTCCGCCACAAAGTTCTGGAATCGAGGCGAGCTTTCCTGTATCTCTACTGGAATCATGGCATCTGACCCGTATACTAGGCTGAAGGGCATTTCTTTAGTGGTGAATTGTGGAGTGGTGTGATATGCCCACACAATCTTGGGGACATCTTCTGCCCAAGTCCCTTTAGCTTTCTCGAGCCTCCTCTTCAGGCCTCTGAGCAGGACCTTGTTAGCCGACCCAACCTGCCCATTTGTTTGGGGGAGCTCGACTGACGCGAACACCTGTTTGATGCCGAGCACAACTTTCCCAACTGCTGACTTGCAAACTGGGTACCATTATCAAATACTAGACGCCTCGGGATTCCAAAACGACACACGATATTCTTCCAAACGAAGTGTTGGACCTTATGTGCCATAATTTGCGCCACTGGTTCAGCTTCGATCCATTTGGTGAAGTATTCTATAGCCACCACAAGGTATTTCATCTGTCTGACCGCGAGTAGGAAAGGTCCCAGGATGTCGATTCCCCATGTGTGGAAAGGCCACAGACTATAGAGGCATCTCAGCTCTTCTAGTGGCGCGCGATGCCAGTCTGCATGCTCTTGACACTTTTTACACCACTGCGCATACCTTATGCAGTCTTCTCTCATTGTGGGCCAATAATACCCTGCTCGAATGGCCTTAGCTACCAGGGCTCGTCCCCCAATATGACTTCCACATATTCCTTTGTGAAGCTCTGCTATTATGCGAGTGCACTGTGCCCCACTTACACATATCAAAAGAGGATGGGAATAGCCATGTCTGAACAGGTTTCCATCAATCAAGGTGTAGCGGGGCGTGTTCTTCTTCACAACTCTAGCTTCCGCGGGGTCTAACGGAAGCGTCTCATTTGCTAGGTAATGTTGATAGGGCGTTACCCAAGTCTCTCCTTCTTCCATCAAGCAAACTTGTGACGAAATTTCAGCTGGCAGGCCATAAGAATTTATGCGAGGTGCTTTCAGTGTTTCTTGAGTTAATGACCTATGACTCCTTCTTCCTTCGTGAACAACGTTTATCATTTGTACATCCGTGGGGTCTCCTGCAGTTGTTTGAGGTGCTCTTAAAGTTTCCTGAATTACCGTCCTTTGCCTTCCCCCCTTGCCCGAGCTGGCTAGTTTTGCCAACAAGTCAACTCTGGCATTTTGCTCTCATGGAACATGGAGCAGCTCGAACTCTAGGAATGTGCCTTTCAACAATTGTACATAGCTTAGATAGGCGGCCAATTGCGGGTCCTTGGCTTGGTACTCGCCAGTGACCTGTCCTGTAACCAAGAGTGAGTCGCTTTTTGCCAGCAAATGTCCCGCGCCCATCTCCTTTGCCAACAACATCCCTGCTATCAAGGCTTCGTACTCCACCTGGTTGTTACTGGCCTTGAAAGCGAAACGTAGAGCCTGTTCTATCAAGACACCATCTGGCTCTTCTAATATGACCCCGGCGCCGCTGCCTTGCAGGTTGGATGAGCCGTCAACTGAAAGGACCCATTTAAATGTTGTCTCTCTCTGGGATGGAGCTGCCGAGGTGAGCTCGGCCACGAAATCAGCATAAACTTGACCCTTGATGGGGCCCCTGGGTTCATACTGTATCTCAAATTCGGATAGCTCTACTGCCCAACGAACCATGCGTCCTGCTACATCAGGTTTCTGCAGGACTTTGCGGATGGGGAGGTCTGTCATCACTATGATAGTAAAGTTATGGAAGTAATGACGCAACCTTCTTGATGAGAATACCACAGCTAGAGCTGCCTTTTTGATTGCCTGGTATCGCACCTCAGGTCCCTGTAGGACCTTACTGACAAAATAGATGGGCCTTTGCACCTGCTCCTGGTCCTGGACGAGGACCGAGCTGATTGCTCGATCTGTGATGGCAAAGTAGAGGCGAAGTGGGATGCCCGACACCGGCTTACACAGTACCGGTGGTCTAGCTAGGTACTCCTTTAATTTGAGAAAGGCCTCCTCGCATTCGCTGGTCCATGAAAATCGATTGTTCCGTTTGAGGCATTGGAAGTAAGGATACCCCTTTTCTCCTCCTACAGAGACGAAACTTGAGAGGACGACCATCTGACCTGTCAGCTGTTGGACTTCCTTTACCGTGGCCGGGCTCCTCATCGCCATGATGGTTGCGCATTTCTCTGGGTTGGTCTCTATCCCTCGCTCTGTCAGTAAGAACCCTAGAAACTTTCCTGCTTCCACCCCAAACACGCATTTCTTAGGGTTAAACTTTAAATTGTACCTGGTGATGGTGCTAAAGAGCTCCTCCAAATCGATCACATGTTGACTCCTTTCCTGAGACGTGACCACCATGTTATCTACGTATGCCTGGACGTTTCGACCTATCATTGGGGCGAGAATGCGGTCCATCAATCTCTGATACGTCACCCCTGCGTTCTTCAGTCCAAAGGGCATTACCTTGTAGCAGTAACTGGACAGTTCTATCATGAATGTTGTTTTTTCCTCATCGCAAGGGTGCATCCGTATCTGGTTGTACCCCGAGAAGGCGTCCAGAAAACTGAGCAGTTTACAGCCCGACGCATTGTCAACCAGAGAGTCGATGCTAGGCAGAGGGTACGAATCCTTAGGACAGGCTTTATTGAGATCCGTGAAATCAACGCACATTCTCCACTTGTCGCTTGCCTTCTTCACTAGTACCACGTTGGCCAGCCACTCAGGGTACTGAATTTCCCTAATGTGGCCTGCCTTTAGTAGTTTTTGGGTCTCCTCTCTGACGACCTACCGCCTTTCTTCATTAAACTTCTAACGTCTCTGGCGCACTAGGCGGACCTGAGGGTCCAAAGTGAGGTGGTGGCACAAGAAGTCGGGATCAATCCCTGGCATGTCGGTTGCGGTCCATGCGAAGGAGCTCAGGTGTCGTGACAGAACAGTGGCTATCTGGTCCTGATCCTCCTGGCTCAACGCCTTGCCGAGCTTGAAGGTCTTGCCTTCAATCACCCGCTCCAACACCTCTCCCACGGGTTCTAGCCTTCTGTCAGGGGCGACCTCTTCTAGGTCTGTGCCCTTCCCAGAGGGTGAGTGGAACGTTACTGAGCATACCCCTCTCTTCGTTTTGAGGCTGTTTTCGTAACATTTCTGGGCTATTTTTTGGTCAGATTTGATGGTGATGACCGTTCCCTCGAGGGAGGGCAGCTTCATCTTCATGTGCATTGACGAGGGTACCGCCCCTAACCTGTTTAAGGCTGGCCTACCCAACAGGATGTTGTAAGCCGAAGGAGCGTTGACCACAAGGTACCTGATGTCCACAGTGCGAGATCTCTGACCATCCGTGAACATCGTCCTCAGCTCGATGTGCCCCTTGACCTCTACCTGGTCTCCTGCGAACCCATACAGGCAGCCATCGTACGGCCTCAGCTGGTCAGGAGATAATTGTAGCTTCTGGAAGGTGGACCAGAACATCACATCTGCGGAGCTTCCCTAGTCCACGAGGACGTGGTGGACCCTCCTACCGACAGTGACTACTGAAATTACGATCGGGTCATTGTCATGGGGTATCACGTCCAGGCGATCTGCCCTTGTGAAGGTCAGGTCAGGTTCTGGGAACTGATCGGCCTCGACCTCTTCCACTGTCAAGACCTCCCTAGCGTATCTCCTCCTCTAGGAGGCAGTGCATCCTCCTCCCGAGAATCCCCCAGCGATGGTGTTGATTTCCCCATGGATAGGCACCTCGTGCCCTTGATCCCCTACTGGGGCTGGTATCATCATATCTCCCTGCGAATCCTGCAAGTAAGGTGTCAAGAAACCATTTTTTACCAGATCATCCAGCTGATACCCCAGGGCGAGACAATTGCTCAAGGTGTGGCCGTGAGCCTGGTGGAAGTCACACCATTGGTTTTTGCGAGGGCCCACTTGCTTATCAGACTTTGGGGAGCCTTTAACCTACTTGCCACCTCTGGGAGCGCTATGAGCTCCTTGAGCCCAACTCTTAAGTTGTGCCTGGTAGGCTTGGGCCTCTTAGATTCATAAGGCGCGATCCTCGCCTTCTTCTCCACGGCGGTGGCATTCACCCTTGGGGGTTGAGCACTTCCCGTTGCGCGAGGTTTGGATAGATCAAGCCTTGCGCGTTTCTCTGCCACCTGTTCTTCTACTGTGATGTGGGCGACTGCCCTGCATTGGATTTCATCGAATGTCCTTGCTGGACATCGTATCAGAGCGTCACTAAAGGGTCTAGGGAGGATTCCTCGCTCAAAGGCATGCACAATCATGGCCTCGTCTTTGGTCTGCAATTTCACTACCAACGCTCCAAACCGGTTGAGGAAATATTTCAACGGCTCCTCCTGGAATTGCTTTACGTCAAAAAGGTCGAAAGCAACGGGGGTCCGTGCCCAATTGAGGATGAATTGCTTCTTGAACAACTCCAAAAATTGTTCAAAAGACGTGATGTACCCGTCTGGGAGCCCCACGAACCAGTTTAATGCTGTTCCTACAAAAGTACCCATGAACAACTTACAGTGCATGGCGTTCGTGCCCCCAGAGATAATCATCTGGGTGTGGAAGGCTGTTATGTGGGCTTCTGGGTCCTCGAACCCTGTGAAGGTAATTTTTGGGATCAGGAAAGACGCGGGTATCATCGTCTCCGTGATTTCTCGTGAAAAAGGCATTGGTCGGGCCCCAACTGGGGGTGTGCCTCCCTGTTTTGCCGCGGTCCGTTCCCCTATTCCTCTCCTTAATTCTTCATTGGCTCTTTGCAAATCCTCATTAGCCGCCAACGAAGCATTCAAATCTGCCCTAAACTGATCCTGCCTAAGGGCCTGATCAACGTGGGACGCTGCGAACGCTTGCTGGACGTTGTAGATGGTCTCCATGAGTTCCTAGATGGTGACCGTATGATCACCCTCATCTCTTCCAGAACCACCTTGCCTTGTACTCCTCATGTTGATTGGTTCTACTAGTTGCAACTGTGGATGGGACCTAGTTTTAATGGGCCCCACGATGGGCGCCAAATGTTCTCGCCGGTTGACTCTCCCGTCAGTTGACTTCTACGATCGCTCGCACCTTCTCCCTTCCCTTCAACTGGAACAGCTAACCCTGTAAAGAAAGAAAGATGGGCGCCCTAGCGGACTTTCGCACTCCAACGCTCAAGTCAAAACTAGGACAAGAAACACTAAGTGTATAGCAAAGAGTTCTAGTCTCAAAAACTGCGTACCTTTGTGAATGCCTTACTACCCTTTATATAGCCCTTCTAGGGTTCCTGCCGCGCCTATCCTTGCACCTAAGTGTTGCCTCTTAGCGAATTTAGGGTTACCTTTCTGGGATTCTATCACACAATCTTGGTGCGCGTCCCATGGCAACCTTCTATTCTTAGAGTGCAACTCTCGTGGCAATCTTCCTTTTCTGGAGTGCTTAACTTGGGCGTAGGTGCTTAGGCATACGCTGTAACCCTAGTGCCGCATGGCCAAACCTTCAGTGTTAAGCTAATCACTCACGTGCCTCCTTGTGTGTTTATAGGGATAGATCTTCTATGCCAGAGCCTTACGTCACGCATGTACCTTGCATGCATGGCATATCTGTGAACCTGGTTTATATTCTTACACGTGTGATTTTGTGGACCCCTCTGCGGGCCCTACCATGCCGACTTCTCCATGTGCCGACCTCTCACTCAGTGGCCGACGTCTGGCCACTACACATTTGAAAAAAAGTTCTCAAATATTAGTGTTTCTCAATAGATAATAATTACCAACGTAAACATGAGGATCTTAATTGCTTACTGTAAGGACCTGTAAAATTAAATTGGAATAAAAGAGTATATTTTAAATGATTTCTAAGTATGTTTTCATTTGAAATAAAAAGGAAGGAAAGTGTAGCTTAGAAGACTATAAGTCGCCTAGTTAGCACATGATCGCCGGTCATCTACTACACATGATCGCCGGGGCGCGAGGCATGCGGTCATCGCCAGGGCGCAAGAGCCATGTGGACATCGGTCGTCTTCCAGGGAGAGACATCGGTGGTCCACCAGGGTGAGACATCGGTTGTCTGCCAGGATGAGGAACCAGTCATCACCGGGATGAGGAACGTCAGTCATCGCCGGTAAGAGAGGAACATCGGTCGTCGTCCAGGATAAGTCATCGGTGGATAGTCTTCGCGCGAGAGGTCATCGGTGGATAGCCTTCGCGCAAGAGGTCATCGGTGGATAGCCTTCGCGCAAGAGGTCATCGGTGGATAGCCTTCGCGCAAGAGGTCATCGGTGGATAGTCTTCGCGCGAGTGGTCATCGGTGAAAGGTTATCGCGCGATGTCGAGTTGCACACAGAGAAGGTGGGACCCAGACTCCCAGCATGAAACGTCCTGCACGCGCGCCACGTAGACAAAAAGGGTGGTTCAGAATAGTGACCTCATAGTGTTAGCCTGCGCAGAGGCATGCGTAGTCGTACTGTTCAGGGAAGCGTACACGCAACCTTTCCTGCAGAGTGGGTGGAGGCAGCGGCATTTCTGGGCAAGTTGAGTTAGATTTAAAAGCTCACTTCTGAGAGACAAAGAAAGGGCTACGATTCAAGAGTGACAGAGTGAGTGAGTGAGTTACCTTCATCCTTCTCTTTTCTCTCCTTCACTCTGCCATTCAGGCCTTATCACGTCCCTGCTTACCTATCAACGACTGCCATAGAGCACCTGGGAGGTTCTCTGCAAGTTCTCCAGATCAGAACGCTTAGGCAGAGGTCGAGCATCCTTAAGTTCGGTGGGTTAGAGCTAGAAGTGAGGTTTTACGCAAGTCCAGGTAAGGGAAGCTAGCCTTACTTCCAACGAAAACCTTATATTAGATGATTTTGATGATGGGGCGACGTGGTCGCCGGTTTTCAACTGTTATTGCATAATCCCCTGTTTTTGGACGAGATCGCCGGTTTTGGCGTTGTTTTTCGAACTCCCCTGTTTTTGTGTTGTTGAAACTGTTTGAGATTTAAAGGTGGAATGCATGTAATACTCGAAAATCTGAACCTTTGAAATGATTGTTGCTGTGATTTGAATCATTCATTTGAGTGGTATGATGTTTTGAATGCTGTGAATGTGGGATCAAGGCATAGTATTTTCAGGAAAGGAAATACCGTGTAAGATCGTGTGTAGGTGTATTGACTAGGGGCTTGTCTAGAAGGAGATATCCTGACTCTGCTGATATAATGGAATCACGTAGATGAAGTTATTCAGTTGTGGAGAGTCGGAGGAGGTTCATATGAATGGGCGAGTAGTGTGAAAAAGAACGAGCTCGGCCTGTTATGTGAATTAACCCTGTCATACCGGGAGAATCATTGACATTGAGATTATATATGCGCATGGCTGTGTGGATTTCACAGCGACCCTGTGTGGATTTCACAGTGGTATGGTATGACAGGTGCAGATCTCTGAGCCTGAGTCAACGCACGAGTCAATCCGGAAGTAGTGTCATGTGTCTATACATTGTGAGTCAGTGGAAAGTCTGACGTGTGAATCTTGAATACTGAAAGTAGCAAATGGACACTTGACGAGTATGTGGAATATGGAAATGTTGATGGTCGTAATTGATATGGATCATGAATGGTGTGAAGTTTTATGTTTACTATGGATTTAAAAGCTTTTAAAACATCTAGCTTACCCCTTTCTTTTGTATTGCTCTGTGGTTGTTTTCTCTTAAAAACTGTGATGATCGTGTATTTTGCACGGGAGCAGACGAGGTTGCAGGTGGTAGAGCTCCTTAGTGAGTGATCGCCGGGAGGAGATCGCCCATATATTTCTGATAGGTGATCGCCCTTTTCTGATAGGAGATCGCCCTTTTCTGATGGGAGATCGCCTATCCTGTTGGGAAATCGCCTGTTTTTATGTATTTTGTTGTATTTAGTTTACGTTTCTTGGAAACCGGCAGATTATGTATTAAACTCCCTACGAGGAGAAAACTTCATTACATATATATATAATTATGTTCACTTCAACATTATTATTTTATCTCTACTTCATTTTATAATTATGCAATGAAATTGGCGGGATGTTACACTTACCAAGTTTATGTTGTTGCAACTTCAAAGACCACAAGTCGCACTAGGAATGACAAAAACAGTACAACCAAAGGCATTAGGTCGAACAAACTTGAGCAAAGAGACAAACTCCAACAACCAAGAAGCTCAACAAGAGACCATCATGCCAAAACTCTCACCACCACTTTATCAATGACCTTCAAAGAAGGTCGAGGTCTCATGCTCACAATTTAAAAGGAGACAGGAAAAGTAGAAATCTAAAAATATAATTGTTTCTTTATTTGTGTTGTCTTACGTTAAGCATCGATTAAAGCTCAATTATTATTTTTTTTTCCTTACACTAGTGTCGGTCAGACCAATACAATAATTAATCGCTTTTATAGTATCGGTTAAGTCGATGCTACCTCTAATAAAATAATATTATCTTCATTTTAAAAAAAAAGCATTTTTTTATTTTTTATATTTTTTTGTGTAGATTAGGCTAAAGTTAGAACTTATTAATTTTAAGTAATTTATATTATCTTAGCATATACTTTTATGTCCCAAAAATGAACGTAAGTTATTTTTGTCTAACACTTTCTAGCGCCAGCTTATCGTGTGTTTGGTCATCGTTATACTTTCTAAGTTTTATTGTCTCTCTAAAGTCGCTTAACCAACTCTAATAGGATCTCTCGTGTAGTCAACACTATTTTTCCATAGCTAATCCTCATGTTTCTTACCGTGTATTAGTAGATATATCACGTTTAATATAAAAGTATAACTTAAATCAAAGACACATTCGTTTAAGATTTTAATTAAAAATTAGTTAACTAAGTAATAAATAATGGTGTTATTAACAATGTATCAAACTCTCATTATACTTAAAATAATTGATGAGTTATGATTTACTCAAAACAGATAATATTTTTTTTCTTTATTTTACAATTAAATAAAGAAAAATATTAATTTAATTTTAATAAAAACTCTTGCGATATTTTAATGAAATATAGAAGATGCATGAACGTAAAAATGAAGAAATTTATGTAAATGTACATGTAAAGTTTTTTTTTTTATATTATAGCTTAATTATCGATAACTATGTGACATAAATTACTATTTTTTTGAACTGAAAATTTTGATTTAAATGTACAGATAATATAAACAAGATTAAACAATCATCAATCAAATATTGTTATGTACATTCAAAGTATTAAATTTTATAATAATTATTTGAAAAGTTATACTCAGGTTGTTTTTAATTAACTAATAATGCAAACATGTTCACAATGTCAATATATGAACATTAAATTATGAAATGAATTAATATTCATAAATAGATGAAAATAAAGAGAATCATTACACTTAAATAATAATATGAAATTTCTTACTTTTAAGAATAATAACTTAAATCTATGTCACGGCAAAACAAAACACTTTTTTAGGTAAAACTTTTCTACTTGGATTTTAGTATATTCAATAAAAACAATAAATAATTCGTATCATTATATAATCTATCATAAAATAAAAAACTAAAACTTCCTACATGTTTCACTAATTATAAGAAAATATCCACTTTTCCCCATGGAAGTACTGGTCATCAAACTGACCTCTCAAAAGACGTCCTGAAGAGCTAACCAGCAGGTATTATTAATATTGGAATTAGCAAAATCAATAGACAACAAGAGTTATTTACCTTCCACAACTGTCATCAATTGCAATTATTATTAGTAAGGGAATTAATGAATTGCCCAGGTACTCTGGTGAATTATTAGTTTTTTTTTTTATTCATAAGATTATTTTTTTAAAAAAAAAATTCTAATTAAAAAAAATAATAAAAATATTTTATAAATATCTCAATCCTTATAAAAAAATATAATTATATTTCTTTAAAGGAAGCTTGTAAAATAAACACGCCAACATAATTTTCAAAACAACTTAATTATAAATACTAAAAGAGTGTAAAAACTTTCATATGATCAAGATGAAATATCAAAGTTATATACTATAAAATTATTGCTTTGTGATAATTATTTTAAAATAAAATATCTAAAATCGTTTTTAATTGATTAGCAATAATTATCTCAATATAAAATATTTAAAATCGTTTTTAATTTATTAATAATATAAAAATATTGTGTTCAATAATGAAAAAATAAATTTCTTTTGTAATGAATAAAATTAATGATATTTTTCTAGATCATCAATGTTCAAATATCTAGTATTTGATTAATCAAATTGATGAGTATAATAATATCAATTTGAATAACAAAAACTCTTCCTTAAAAATTTAATAAACAGTTAATTAATTTTCAAGGATACGTATGTATCCAAAAAAATGTTCTAGCAATGGAAAACGTAATCTGTTTGACTAAACTAGGTTGTCCTAATAATATGGAATGAGTAAGTTTACAGCTTGAAATGAACCCTGGCAGCTCTCTTGGACCCGTCAAAAGGACAAAAATAAAACATTCATTATTGGTATTGCTATTCAACTAATAAACTCTTTGGCTCTGTGCCATCCAAACTTTTCAGATTTGTCTTACTATGTAGAACAACCAATTTTTAAATTGCTAATTCAACAGATCTGTTTGAATAAAAGGCACTGTCTCTTCATTTCTCATCAAGTCTTCAATAATCTCTTCGCACTTCCAAAACAGCTAGCAATGGAGAATCAGCTTTCAAAAGAAAGAAGGGCAATGGAAGAAGAACTAGTCAGAGGGCGTGAGATAGCAAACCAGTTACTTGAAGTGTGTGTTCATAGATCCAACACTCATCATCATGAAGATGTACACATGCTTTCCTTCATTGAAGATCTTGTGCGCAGGGTGCTGTGTTCATTCACAAACACCCTTTTGCTTTTGAACACTGATAATGATGTCTCTAATGAGGTTTCTATGCCTATCACCGTCAAAGATATCCCTTCGTTTGCTAAATGTCCAAAACCCCAGTATAGTGATGAGGTTTGCAAGAGTTTCTTCCAAACTGAAAAACGAAGAGGGTGCTACAAGAAAAAGTAAGAATTTTAGGTTTTCCTGTATATCAAATTATGTGAACACTGTTTATTATCATTTGAATGCTTTTGTTGACCTTGAGAGTTTAAAAGTAAAGATGACATTTTCCCAATCAAAAGAGGTATCATTTACAATTTTCATCGAACCAAACACTTTTAATTAGTCAACTGTTGTTTTAACAGCATATTGAAAACCATGATTATACAATCAGTGGATTATTAGTGATATACTGCTATTGATTTCATTATTTATTTAGTGGATTACTAATTAGTTGAGCTAATGATGAAATGATATATTCCTAATTGGAAATTCATCAGATCAAGTGCACCAACATGGGTGACTAATAGCTCAATTCTGATGGAAGATGGCTAGATGAAGAATGAAGACTAAGGTGTCTATCTTAGAGGTAGGAGACAAGAGTGATAATTGGCATAAAGTTGGCAGCAATTTCACTCAAATTAATCTTGAGAATTATAAGAGCCAAGCCCTCTTATTTATAGTGTTTAGAGGGTTGAAAATTCAAATGAAAATGGAGGAAAATTCAAAATGAAATTCTCCTCAAGGTGGAGCCTAAAAATGAGAGCACATGGGAGGGGTGTGATTAGTATTTCACGCTCACCCTCTCTAGGCTTTCCAAACCAGCCTTGGTTAATTTAGTGGTTTTAAAAACCCTAAATTAACCTAGGTTGGTGTTTTAGGTGCCAAAATTAATTCTAAGAAAATTACAATTATTTTCCTATTCTAATTTTGACAAGAAAATTAAATTCTACTTCTACACTAAACTTATGGCATCTTTATCATGTAGAGGAAAGTCTCTCTGTCATCAGTAGCAGTGTCCCAATCCTCTTGTATTCTTCTTGCCATAGCCCTTGTAGTTGGCCCATATCTTCTATTTGGTGGGCTTGAGATAGGTCTTCAACTTGAACATGGGTTTGGGCTTGGACTTGGGCTTGGGTCTCTTCCATCACTTTTGCTTTTGAACACTGATAATGATGTCTCTAATGAGGTTTCTATGCCTATCACCGTCAAAGATATCCCTTCGTTTGCTAAATGTCCAAAACCCCAGCATAGTGATGAGGTTTGCAAGAGTTTCTTCCAAACTGAAAAACGAAGAGGGTGCTACAAGAAAAAGTAAGAATTTTAGGTTTTCCTGTATATCAAATTATGTGAACACTGTTTATTATCATTTGAATGCTTTTGTTGACCTTGAGAGTTTAAAAGTAAAGATGACATTTTCCCAATCAAAAGAGGTATCATTTACAATTTTCATCGAACCAAACACTTTTAATTAGTCAACTGTTGTTTTAACAGCATATTGAAAACCATGATTATACAATCAGTGGATTATTAGTGATATACTGCTATTGATTTCATTATTTATTTAGTGGATTACTAATTAGTTGAGCTAATGATGAAATGATATATTCCTAATTGGAAATTCATCAGATCAAGTGCACCAACATGGGTGACTAATAGCTCAATTCTGATGGAAGATGGCTATGTATGGAGAAAGTATGGACAAAAGATAACAACGAATGCAAAATACTTCAGGTATATATCCTTCTATTTTATTCAAATTATAATTAACCAACCAATAATCCCTTTCTTCTGTGAGACATTTTGTTCATAGTAAGTATCTAACGTAAAATGAATATAAATAAATGTGCATTTGCAGGAGCTACTATAGATGCACTCACAAACATGACAAGGGTTGTCCAGCAATCAAACAGGTTCAGAGAATTCAAGAAGACCCTCCATTGTACCGGACAACATATTATGGTAATCACAATTGCAAAAGCTCTTCAAGTTCAGATATAATAATGGAATCAGCTTCTCCTTCTGGCTCTTCTGTGTTCCTTAGCTTCAGTAACACCTTGCCAACCAAAGAACAATACCAATTACAGTCATCTTCACTTTCTTCATCCACGAAACAGGAGCCAGTGGAAGTGATTCAGGGTGAACTTATTGATGATCACAGTCCATTAGCCTCATCAGATTACCTCCTGTTATGTGACTATGAACTTGATTTCAATTACATGGGGCATGTTACTACGCTATTTTAGTTAACCCTAATTAAGAAAGTTGTTCTGTGATTAAGGGATGCCTATATTAGTTGCTAAGAGTAAATCAGAAATTTATTTTGTAAGATTACCTCTCAGTCTCACAGTTGGGGACAGAATTGAAGACATGAAATTTAGCTGTAACTGAGCTCTTCTGGTACTCTATATCGTGAATAAATTGAATTTCCATTTGGAGATTAAAGAAAATTGCATATAGGAATATGCATTGCTGAAAAATTTGTCTGGTGCATGTTGAAAGGATCATCTAATTTAAGATATTATTTACTTTTACCTTTGTTTGAATTTCATCATTTTGTTATCATTTTGTTTTTAAAATGAACATGATCTAGTGATAATCCTGCACATAGGAAAGATAAATAATTTTGCAGTAAATTCCATGTAAAGGGATGGAATAATTTTGAAATTGTATTATACATTAACATTGTAAACTAACATATTTTACTCTGTAATTGATAAAGTGATATTTTTATTTTAGAATGTATTTTAATGAGACAGGAGAAATGTGTAATGAGATAAAAAAAAAATGAGTATTTATAAATTATTTTTAAGTTGAATTCATAAAAAATGTGATGCTATATATGTTAAGTTTAAGGATTTATCTATCTTCATGTATAATTTAAATTATTTTTAGTACTAATATTTTGATATCAAATCTATTAACAATGTTAACCATGTAATGTTTATAAGCTATTAGTTTCATTCAATGTGAATTATTTTGTTACACAAGAATAATAGTTTCAATAGCAACCACCCTCGATATCGTCTAAATTGTAGGCTTGTTGTGAGGTAGCTTCCGAAAATAAATCAGCAATGTGTTAGTCATTGCATGTAGAGAAATCGAAATCATTATTATAAACACCTTCTATTTCCATATCAGATAAGTATAGCTGCATGGTTTGAAGGCTCTGTATGCAAGCAAATAAGCGTTTAAGATTTATTAAAATTTTAGAGTTCCTTCAAAATATTTCCTATAGATTTTGTATGTGAAGTTTTGAACATTTAAAAGTTGATGAAATTTGATAGCTTCACACAATAATTTAATGATATTTAAATTGTAGTGCTATAAATTCCATTGGAAAGTTGACATTGAAGACTATAAACAAAAATATCAGAAGAAATGACTGGTTGATATCATGCATTTGCAGTCAAGTTCAACATTTAGCAGCAGGATAATCTGATAGATTTTCTTTGGGTGTATAAATTGTTTATAATATTCCAATGGCCCCATGGAAAATTGACATATATCAATCCAAGGAAACTTCGTGTACAAATGCAGTATGCTTTTGTCAATTTCATTGGAACGTTAGAGTATATACTTTGAACATCACAATGTTATTTAGTCTTTTAAATCTTTTTAGCTTTTCGCTTATTTCTTATTTACCCATATATTATAAATTAAAATACAACTTGAATAATAATAATAACAATAATAATAATAATAATAATAATAATAATACTCATACCTTCCTTTTACTTTCTCTAGATGATCTCAATATTCTATTGCTTATCTACTTTTCTGCATTTCACATACTACCACTTAACTAACCTAAACAAAATTCAACACTTTGTTTGTTATGTCATTTTTTTATTTATTCAATCTCTTTCAATTTTCTCTCTTTTTATCTCCAATTCAATACAATATATTTTAAAAAAACTCCCCAATTAAAAATAATTTAAATCATGATTTATATTATTTATTATAAATCTACAATAAGATTTATGTATTTAAAATATATATATATATATATATATATATATTATAAAATGTATATATCATATATTTTAGTTTTAAAATATTTTATTTTATTCAATCATGTAAAATAAGTATTTATCATATGTACTAATAAAATGTAAAATAAACATTTAGTGTTGGTTTTTTTTCCTACACTAACAATCAAAAATCAAAAGTTGATTTTAATTAGTAAATAGTGTTAAATTTGTATGTAACATACAATGAACTCTAAAATCATCAACATTAATTCAATAAAGTTGACTTTTGAAGACTCACTCTAAGTAGTGTCAACTAAATTAATTTTATGTCGAGAGTGTATAGAGTTGGTTAAGTCGACTTTGTATAGTGTCAATCAAGTCAACTTTGTATAGTTATATCATCAAAATTTTCAACAACATTGGTTTACCCGCTATTTGGTTCTCATAAAAAAGTCTTGGAATCTGAGCAAATGTGTTTCATATTGGAAACATATAGCAAGAACGATAGTTTCTCCATCATTACTATCACTATCATGGAAAACTGAGAAGACAAATCCACAAGTAAGAAAACCAACACAACTTGAAACCGAAAGCATTCCTACATCGTTGACACCAATAAAATTAGTTTCAGGACGAGAAACAAAATTCTCTAGCAAAAAAGCTAGAGATTTTGGCAAGGTCAATTGAAATATATATATATATATATATATATATATCCAAAGCAAAGAAATTCATATTGAAGGTAGCGTTGTCATATATACCCTAAATTAAAAGTTATCTATAGTTAATATATTAAGTTGTAGAAGAACATTGTAATATTAATTGATGCTAACTTAAATAAATATTAAAAAAATTATATTAGCGTGAGTTAAACTAACGCTAACTCAAATAAATATAAATATTAAAACTAAATAAGATTAGAGATGACTAAGTGAAGAATATTTAATTTTATTAAATTTTTTATAATTTATAGTCAACTTAGCACGTTCTAACTTTTTTTTTTTAAATAGCTATCATTAAGCTGACACAATATTTTTATCATTACAAGAAAATCATTTATTAGAAACCAATTTTAGAGATAAAAAATAATTAGTTGTTATAGTGACCAAATTAGAGACCATTTTAGAGACTAAAAAAAGTTTTGATTTCTAAATTAGTTTCTATTATTGTTAAATGGTTTCTAAATTGGTATCTAATTAGCTACAAAAGTTTTTGCTATCAAATTTAGAATCTAAATAATTGGTTGCTAAAATCTTGGTATCTATTAGATATCAATTTAGAAACCATTTAACAATAATAGAAACTAATTTAGAAACAAAAATTTTTTAGTCTCCAAAATGGTCTCTAATTTGGTCACTATAACAACTAATTATTTTTTGTCTCTAAAATTAGTTTCTATTTAATGATTTTCTTGTAGTGTATATAATAAAAGAATTATAATAATTTCATATTTTTAACTCATTAAAAAAAATTTAAATTATTTTCAACTTTTTAATAATGTCTCACCACGTTTTTATTTAGAAATTAATTCATTGTTTTCTTGTACTATACTAAAATATAAATTTAGAAAAAAGGTCAATTCTGAGTAAACTAATCTAGTAATGTATTTAATATTAATCATTTTAAATATATATTTATCTCTCTTTATATATTATTTGTACATTATTTTTAAAAAAGATTATAAGAAGATTATAAAGATTGAAAGAGAGAAATCTATAATGACATTCAATTATCCCAAAAAGAATTTTCCAAAGCATAGCTAAATACTATTTTCTTTTCATCTATTATAACTTGTCTTAAAATAAATGTGTAGAATTCTTTTTTCAAAAGATCAAAGTACTAGATGCACTAAATTCATCATATACTTAAAATAATAAATCAAATTTTATTTTATAGGAAAATAATGAATATGTTCATCGATTGAGTGATGCACATCCAAAGCTTTTAGCCAAAGTTAACGTGTTGAGCCCAAAACTACAATTGGGCTTTGTATATCAACTGGACTACTTCTACCAACTTCTTTTATAACGAATAGGGGGGTTGTCTCTTCCTGCATCTATATAACTTCTTGTGACACCCCATATTTCTTAAATACCTTTTTATTTTATTCGTGTTTTTTTTTTTTGGATGGGTGATTCAGAAAAACATTGGATTATAGAATCTATAAGGTATTTCAGGATTGAAAATATCTTCCACATTTATAATCCAGAATGAGTTTTTCTAATAAAATACATTATGGATATGGATGACAATGCGGGTCGGCCCGTTACTAAAAAGCACAGAACGAACTTACTAATCTAGTCCGTTGATTCGTTTAGGCTCGTTGAGCTTAACCTGTAGCCCGCGCGGGCCAACAGCAGGACGGGGCGGGTTGGTCCACTGACCTTCATAAAGAAAAAAATGATTATTTTATTATTTTTGTAAAAAAAAAAAAATCATACCTCATTTATCCATTATTGTAGTGTAACATTTACTTTATTTTATTTAAAAATTGAATTTAATGTACTAGAAAAAAGAATATTTTATTTTAATCATTTAAAGGAGTTAGTTTTTTTTTACCAGCAATAAAAAATAAACAAATAAGAACAACTTCAGGGACTGTATTGGACCAGAGCGCATAGAGCTCAGTGCTCGGTGGTTGGAGCTCAGCGTCTGCGACAAACAGGTCAGCTCGACCATTAGGTCAAGTTGGCGAGTCACGAGATTGGGCCCAGGTATGCGTTTATAGATTCTCATTCATACATTTAGTGTAATCATTTGCTTATAAGGCCTATAGTAGGTCATCGAAACATATGTTAATGGGCCTAATGGTGCATTTAGTGCATTTGGGTCTAGTATTAATAAAACCTTCTCATAGGCCTAAGCCCACGAGCACTAGGGCTTGATAGAATGGTTTGCATGCATGACATGTAAGAGCATATGCATGATACGTAAAGGTACATAGAACAGGTTGGACCTCGGGAACTGGTATATGCATTCGGTACCCAGGCGGTTATTTTATTAAGATTTTATGCACTCCTAGGAGATAAGATTCTATGCAGTTGAGGCACTAAGATTATGCCAACTATAGCAGGATTTTCTCCCTTTGAATATGCAATTGAATATACTTTCACTCGAGATAAGATTCTCGTGGGGGGAGGTTGTTACAAGAGGTAGCCTAGTGCTAGTCTATAAAAGGGACTTGAGTTCCCAGGTGAAGGTATGCTTTTTCTGAACTTGAAACTAGATACTTCTTGTTTATTATAAGCCATGTACTGACTTGATCGTCGGAGTGCGACAGGTTGGTAGGGTGCCCTTTGTCTCAACAGGTACGACAACCCGACCACTAAGGAAAGCGCAGATTTCAGCAAAGGAAAAACAGAGTCAGAGCTCGCCCGCAAAAGTCTACCGGCGACCAGGTCACCTGGTAGGAACAAGGGTGATCCAACTCATGTACAAAATCGCACAAAAATGAACAATCCCTCCTCCTAGAAGTTTGCCACTAACTTCCTACTAGAACAAATACAGTTTGACCAACCTAAATAAATAACTTATGTTTAATCGAATACATACAACCAGGAGATTCGGACACCAGTCGAAAAAGGAAAAACTTTGATAAAATATTCTTATACATTTACTTATATATATAGAAAAAATATATGCAAATCAAAATTTTAATTATTTTTAATCAAGCCTTCTAACAATCCTCATACTTAATTTTTATTTTTATCTTAATTGAATGAATTAAACAGGAGTAAAATTTTAATTTTTCAGTAGTAGGAACTAGGGATGACAATGGGGGGCGGACCAGCCCGCTACCAAAAAGTGCGGGGTGGACTCACTAATCTAGCCTATTGAACCACTTTGGCTTGTCCCGCATAACCTGCAGCCCACGCAGGCCAACAACAGGGCGGGGTGGGGCGAGTTGGCCTATGGCTCGCATAAAACAAAATAATAATTTTTTTTGTAAAATATTGCAGTGTCACCTTTATTTTATTTTATTTTATTTTTAAAAAATAAATTTAATGTACTAAAAAAATGAATGTTTTATTTTAATCATCTAAAGGAGTTAGTATTAAGAGTGACAATGGATTTAGTTTTAAGTAAAGTCTTATATATAGAATTTGTTAATAAAAAAATAATATAAAGAAGAGATTTCAATAGGATAGTTAAAAAACTAGTTATCTTCATTAAAATATTTTGTAGCAAAACTTTGATAAGATACTCTTATACATTTACATGCAAATATAGGAAAAAATAGATGTAAAGCAAAACTTTAATTGTTTTTAATCAAGGCTTCCAACAACCCTCGTACTTGGATTTATATTTTTATTTTAATTGAATGAATTGAAACACGAATAAAATTTTAATTTTTCAGTAGTAGGAATAAGTCATTTTATAATTAATGAAATTTTAATTTAAAAAAATATATTTTTCTTATGCGAGCTGGCTCGCGGGTTACCTCTTATGTGGGGCAGGCAAGTAAAATGAACCCGCACTCCTTGCGTGGGACAGGTCAACCCGGCCTGCATTTTACGGGTCAAACGCAGGGCGGGCCAATGCGAGGTAGGCCAACCTGCATTCCCACCTAGGAATAAGTTTTTTTATAATTAATGAAATTTTAATTTTTGAAAAAAAATATTTTTCTTATGCGGACTGACCCTCAGGTTACCCCTTATGCGGGGCGGGCCAGTAAAATGAACTCACACTCCTTGCACGGGGCGAGCTTACCTAGCTTGTATTTTGCGGGTCAACGCAAGGCAGGCCAATGTGGGGCGGGCCAGCCCGCATTGCCACCCGTACTAGGAATAAGTTTTTCTATAATTAATGAAATTTTAATTTTTGAAAAAAAAATATTTTTCTTATGCAGACTAGCCCGCGGGTTACCTCTTATGCGAGACGGGTCAGTGAAATGAGCTTTCACTCTTTGAACGAGGCGGGCCAACCAACCCACATTTTGAGGGCCAAACGTGGGGCGGGCTAGCCCACATTGCCACCCCTAATTCTGGATTATAGAATTTGGAATTTGGATTAAAGAATCCGGAAGGTATTTTTGAATTTAGTAATACTTTTCAGATTTTGTAATCCATAATGTATCTTGAATCCAGAATGTACTTTTTTTTAAAAGAAAATATTTTAAATTGTATAATCTGGAAGATATTTTTAGATCTAGAAATATCTCCCAAATTATATAATCCAGGAGGTGTAAATAGAAAAAAATACATTTCTGGATTGTAGAACCTGAAATGTATTTTTTAAGAAAAAAAATGATATTTTTACCTGATCTATGGAGTATTGCGAGAAAGTATGGAGGTGCAGGAAGAAACAACCCAAAGAGGGGAGGAAAAAACATTACACTCTACTATTTGGCACCCTCCACATTAATAGTTTTACCCTCGACCAAAGTAAAAGGATAAAAATATCTTTTTCATATTTAGTTAAAAATATATAAAAAATTTTAAAAAATATTTTATTTTTACTTTAAAAAAATTATTTTAAAATTTACGTGAATCATTCATAAAACTCATCAATCGTGGTGTGTTGGAAAAGACTAATATTTTTCAGATTATATACTAAGTGAGTTGGACCAGCGCTGCTTATTTATAGACTCTTTCTTCTTGCAGTGTCATAATTTTCTTACACACCCTCCTAGTTTTAAAAAAAAAATGGTATTGTCCCTTTTTTTTTTTATGTCTAAGAGTTTCTCCTTTCATCTCTAATTGTGGTGGTTGGCAGTGTGGTATAGCAACTATGACTAAGAGTATTGATTGAGTCCTTGATTGAGTTAATGGTGGTCTAAGTATTATTTAGAGTGTCAAAGATGGTTCCCATATTGGTTTTCAATTTTTTCCTTCAAAATTTCGTTATATCCAAAAGTTTTTCAAAAAGGGTAATTCATAATTTATTTTTTCTTCTGAATTTCGTTAAGAACACTTGTTACGATATCAAGGACTTTTATACCAATTTCGAATTAGGTAACTTGTAAGTTATATCTAGATTACTAAATCCAACACAAACACCTGATTTGTTAATTTTGGATTACTCGAGAACATAATCTCAATTTGAGAGCAACTATTATTAAGATATGAGAAAAAAAGTATGAGTCATGTAATCCAAAACTTGTTTTTGTCATTTTTCAGATTCATTACAGAAGAAATTGTGTTTGTGGTAATGATTATTTTTCTATATATTATTATTTATAAATGTTAGTATATACGTGTATGATAATTTTATATACCGTTATAGATCTTAGCATCACAAAATATAAAATGACAATTTTATTAGAACTGTTGCAACACTTGTAATTTAATATACTTTATAAAGTGATGTTTTAATGTTGTAAATAGTATTAGCTAAAATTGTCTTACTATTTTATAATTGAAAAAAATGTAAAAGAGGATTCATGTAAACGTCATTATTAACATTATAATATAATATAGTATTTTTAATGATTATTATTATAATAAATTATAAAATATAATATGTTATTTTTGTAATTCAAATATTAACTCATCAATTTATAATCTCATAATTTAATAAAACCTATTTTTCATAATTACTAATAAAATTATATTAACCATCACATTCATTCATAGTCAATGAAAAAAAGTACAAAAAAGTTCACAAAAGTTCACATATTCAAGGTACATCACAAAAAAATATTTAATATTTGGAAAAAATATAATTTTGTCATTATCATAAGACATCTTAATCAATCTTGTTTCTTTAGCTTGATCCTCTTATTTCATTTGGTGATGGAGCACCACCTTCAACATTTGGTGTCCGGATTAAATAAAGAATAGTTGTAAGTTATGAAATTTTATTGTTTATTAAAATAAATGAAGACAACAATATTGTAATTGTAACATCCCGCCAAATTCTTTTCATATTTATATAATAAAAATAAAGGTAAACAAATATATTGAAGTGAACATAATTATATATATGTAATGAAGTTTCTTCTCACAGGGAGTTTAATACATAATCGGTCAATTTCCAAAACTTAAACAAAATACAGCAAAAAGACAAACAGGCGATCTCCTATAAGAAGAAAAGGGCGATCTCCTATCAGAAAAGGACGATCTCCTATCAGACAACAGAAAAAGGGTGATCGCCTAACAGAAACAGAAACGGGCGATCTCCTTCCGGCGACCACTCACTAAGGAGCTCTACTACCTGCAACCTCGTCTGCTCCCGTGCAAAAATACACGATCATCACAGGTTTAAGAAAGCAATCACAATACCAGATAAAAGGGTAAGCTAGATGTTTTAAAAACTTTAAATATGAAACTTTAAATCAATAGAAAACATAAATCTTCACACCATTCATAATCCATATCAATTTCAACCATCAACATTCCCATATTCCACAAACTCGTCAAGTGTCTATTCACTACTTTCAATATTCATGGCTCACACGTCAGACTTTCCACTGACTCATAACATATAGACACATGACTCTACTTCCGAAAGACTCGTGCGTTGACTCAGACCCAGAGATCTGCACCTGTCATACCACACCACTGTGAAATCCACACAGGGTCGCTGTGAAATCCACACAGCCATGCGCATACATAATCTCAATATCATCACTCTCCCGGTATGACAGGGTTAATTCATATAACAGGTCAAGCTCGTTCTCTTTCAAACAACTTACCCATACATATGAACCTCCTTCGACTCTCCACAACTGAATAACTTCATCTATGTAATTCCATTATATCAGCAGAGTCAGGATATCTCCTTCTAGACAAGTCCCTAGTCAATGCACATTACACACGATCTTACACGGTATTTTCTTTCCTGAAAATACTATGCCTTGATCCCACATTCACAACATTCAACACATCATACAACACTTAATGAACGATTCCAGTCACAACAACATTCATTCCGCGGTTCAGATTTTCTAATATCACATGCATTTCACATTTAAAACTCAAACAGTTTCAAAACAACACAAAAACAGGGGAGTTCGAAAAACAACGCCAAAACCGGCGATCTCGTCCAAAAACAGGGGATTATGCAATAACAGTTGAAAACCGGCGACCACGTCGCCCCATCATCTCAATCATCTAATATAAGGTTTTCGTTGGAAATAAGGCTAGCTTCCCTTACCTGGACTTGCGCAAAACACCAAGAGCTCCAAAATCCACCGAAGCTTAAAGATACCTTAGCTCTGTTCTAGCGTCTGGTTTGTAGAACTTGCAGAGAACCTCCCAGGTGCTCCAAGGGCAGTCGTCGCTCGTCGTACTGGTGCTTGAGGATGCCTGAATCGCAGCGCGAAGGAGAGAAAAGAGAAGAATGAAGGTAAACTCACTCTTTCACTCTTGAACCACTGCAACGTTCTTTTCCTCTCAGAAGTGGGTTTTTGAATCTAAACCAACTTGTCCACAAAAGCCACTGCCACCACCCACTCTGCAGGGAAGTTTGCGTGTACGCTTCCCTGAACAGTACGACTACGCGTGCCTCTGCGCAGGCCAACACTCTGATGTCACTCTTCTAAACCACCCTTTTTACCTACGTGTCGTGCGTGCAGGACGTTTCATGCTGGGAGCCTGGGTCCCACCTTATCTGTATGAAACTCGACATCGCGCGATAACCTTCCACCGATGACCACTCGCGCGATGACTATCCACCGATGTCTCATCCTGGCGGACGACCGATGTCTCTCCCTAGGAGACAACCGATGTCTCGCCCTGGCGATGACCGCATGCCTCGCGCCCTGGCGATGCCCGCAAGTCTCGCGCCCTGGCGATGCCCGACGACAAATGGCCACGCCTTGCTGAAGGTTCTTCATCCCACTATGTTACTTCCAAGGTATCATCTCCACATGACTTGGTGACGTCGGTAGCTTCACATTTCCAGGAGTAGATCAACACTACTCCTCGTGCGCCCATGCATGCAACACTAAGGACGATTTCTTATGCTCAAGCATAGAGCTTCGCATGCACAGCGTATCTAAGGCTTAACCCATACCTTGATACGTGTGGTTTTGTGGAACCCACTCTGGTTGATCCAGTATCCTGACCACATACTGAGTGCACTTTCGGCGATCATGTGCACCATAGGCGACTGGCGATCACGTGTAATCTAGGCGACAGGCGATTATGTACTAACCAGGCGATCTCATAGTCTTCTAAACTACACTTTCCTTCCTTTTTATTTTAAATAAAAAAATACTTAGAATTCATTTAAAATATATTCCTTTTTTATTCCAATTTAATTTTACAGGTCCTTACAGTAATGAAGAAGATCCATATATTAATGAACCATCACATCATATATATTGAACAAGTGAATGGAAGGCATAAAGTCAATATATTGAGTCATAATCAATATATTAGATTATGTCCCAACAACTTATATTTATTGATACATTAACTCAACCTTTCTTTCAACTTAATGATTCTATTTTTTCACTCCTAATCACGTGCTCGAGAAAATAGTTCATTTCTAAGTTTGCAACATAACATTGCTAAAGTATTAAGTGGACTTCACCTTATAATGGGGTTTATCTGTTTAGCCAATGAAGACCTTTTAGACAGAATCAAGATTAATCTTAAAGCAATCAAGTTCACCTTATGTATAATGAGGTTTTCAAATAATTGTCTAGAGCTTCAAATATACTCAAACTACACGCGTCCCTGAAAAAGAAAAGGTGTTACTAGAATAAACTAATAATTTTATTCACTGGTAAATTTTAAAGCATGCAATAATGAATTAAAGACTAATTACCTATCTGATGGAGATCAAGTAGAAGAGGAAAATGAGGCCCAAGCCCAAGAAGCTCAAGGACAAACTAGCTCAAAATCCTTCATGCCTTAAAGGATTACAAGGAGCAAGGCTAAAGTTTTGGGTAAAGAGCATTAAATGCTATCTCTTTTTGTAATTACCCTTGTATAAACATTTGTAAATAATATACAACCGCATAAGTCCATTTCCTTTCATCTTCCATAATTACCCATTTGTGTTCTACTTGTTTGTTTTCAATTCTATTCGGTTCAATCTCTTCCTTGAGTTGTCCTCTTTCTTTTGCTGCACTTATTTCTCATTTTAATTGGTGCAGACATGTTATATGATTCTGTTTTTGGTTCGGTTTCCATGGATACCCATTTTCATGTTGAGTTCTTGAATTTCCATTAGTGGGTTTATTCCTTGTTGTGTTTCTATTGTTAGTTTCAATTCTTGTTATATTTTTGTTTCAAATCTTGTGTTCTTGTGTTGTTTTGCTTCCATTCTTGAGTTTATGTTGCTGTTCTTATTTTACCCATTTGGATTCCAACCATTGTTCATCATATAATTCACCTATTCATGTGTTTTTCTCTTGGACCTTTAGAAATGAAACTTCACATCTACTTAGCACTTGCTAAGTTAATGTCCAGTAGGAATTTTCTCTAGGTGACTCACCCTAATTGCTCTAAGAATATTGATCCAATTCTTAATAAAGTGTTACAAATCAAATGAATATAAAATCAACTCACATCACTGTCAGTGATTGAAAGCAATTAAGATCAAACGTATCCACTTGGAGAAGTTCTATTCTTAAATAGCCTGATACGGGTGATGACTACTGAGAGATAGCATGCATTGAGTGCCATAAACTTGCCACCCGCAAGTTGTCATTGGTATCCATTCTTCCAGGAAACCCATAATCCTAAATGAAAAAGAATTAACGTAATTCTAATAGATTCCATGTAGAAAGAAAAACTCAACTAAAACTGTAAGTCCAATATTGAAATTGAATTTTTTAAACAAAAGGTGGAAAAGAAAACTAAGATATCATCTGTATCCATCTTCCTAGCGAGTTCATATCATAATTATTAAGATTCAACATACTTCTTAAACATATTGACCATTCTAGCTTCTATGAAAGAATAAAAAAAAAACTCCAAATATCATACATATATACTAAGGAACTAATGGGATGAAATGTAAAAGGTATCTTGGTCATTTCTTTCACCGAATTTAGAATTTTTAGCTCAATATACAAGATGATCGACATATGATACTTAATTAACAATGAAAAGAAAGTATAACAATGTCAGAACTTTAGCTTTTTGTCACATTAGAAACAAAACTTGTAACAACAATAACAATGATTTCTACCATCAATTTCAGGAGAATTTAAAATAAATCTCTTAGAAACCCAAAAAAAATAATTTGAAGTTTGAATTAGTGAGCAATAGAAGTAAAGACAACCATACCTTATAATAGATCAATCCACCAGACTTATTGGTGATGTAAAAACTGTAAATTGCGGCCATTCCAAAAAAAATTCAAAATCTAAAATGAAGATACGAATAGAATTTAACAGTGGATTTTTCAAAATTAAACTTTTGTACTTACCACAGTCACACTATCTTAGGTTTACAATACTAGCAACACACCAACATTATTGTGAACACTGAATGAAAATAATTGACAATAAATAATTAAAACATGTATTAGCATCCAAATGCTCCAGAAGAACAACTAAAGGCATAAAGCAAATAATAGCATTACATTTACAAGTACCACAACCAAAATTCAGAACCCCAATTTTTTACTTCCTTTAAAAGAAGAACATTTGATTAGACAAACAAAATATGAACGTGATCCACACAAGGTGATTTGACACGCCAAATGCAATGCGAACAAGACGGGGCATCCATAACAAAATTTGGTGCAATGTCATATATCTACATCCATATAGCAATAAAATACAAAACATAATTTCATAAAAACACAAAACCAGATCCATAAATATCTCATCATTTGAAAACTTGTGAGGAGAGGAGAGGGGAAGAGAAAAAATCATACTTTTAAGGAAGAAAACCTAACAGAGAAAAGGAGAGGAGTGTTAACATCGTTAGCAAAATCAACTTATGTTACACTATCAATTAAAAGAATACATAAAAAAAAAAAAATTAAGATTGACAAGAATAAGACTTCAATATATATAATTAGGACAAAAGTTTAATATGGGTTTTGCACCAATAACAAATTTACACAGATATTGTTTGACAAAAAAACAAAGTACCCTTTTCTTCTTCCTCTCGACGATGTGTATGAAGGAAGGCGAGGTTAGTGAATATTACTAAGGGAGAACTTGATAGTGTTCACTATAAGGGTTTTAGGGTGAGGGTTTGTTTGAGGGTGGACGAATGAAGTTAACAATGAGATTTGTAGTTTAGGTTGATGGAAAAGGTCCACGATAAGTGTTTGGGGGAGTGAGCCTTGACAAGAGTTTGTGTGAATACTCTAAGGTTGATAATAACGATGAGGGTTGAGATGGTTTCAATGAGAGAATACACTGAGGGTTAAATTTCATTTCTCAGAAAAATGAGAATGTAGAAAAGGGAATGAAAAACTTCATTTTTTTTCTTTTGATCAGAAAAAAAAAAAAATCTGAGATGGAAGGAATGAAAAAACACGGGAGAAAAAAAATTATATTTGTTAAATGACATTTGTAAATGCCATATTTTGAATACTAAATATAATATTTATAAATTTTTTCGTATTATAAAGATAATTATTGTAGGGTTTTAGAACTGTCACTGTTAACGCCATTTTTTTGTAATGATTACATTTTCTAGAAGATATTTTACATAATAAAATTTGGATCCAAAATCGTTTTAGTGATGATGTATAATTATTTATTTCAAAAGTTTTGTAATGGATGATAAGTTTTGGAGTAAAATATCATGTAAAGTTGACCTATTCACTAGTATGGATGAATTAACCATAGTGTGAAAGTTATTTTAACTATGGATGAAATAATTAAAGGAGATTGTAATCTTTGACGTATTCTTTGACTTTCATAGGTTGAGAACCAATAATCAACACACACAAAACATGGCAATGAATATGAACAATATAGTAATGCATTTATAAATTATTCATTTTTTGGAAATACATTTTATATTGTTTAATCCATTACGAAAAATACCAATAAATAACTTCCACAAAGTAGTGTTGGCCTAATAGAGAATGTTATTAGAGTGGGTCAAGCCCACTCTAAAGGGACACTAAATAAAATAAGAAAATTTAAATCTATTAAGCGGACGCTAATGTGATAGTAAAAGTAGAAAAAATCAAACATAATAAACAAGTAGTTAGCGTGGGTTTTAGGAACACCAAAGCGAACATTAAAATAATATTTTGTATTAATTAATGCAACAATAACTATTAATTTAAAAATAAGAAAAATGATAACAGTTTGAGTGGGATAAGCCCACGTAAAATATACTAATTTTTTAATGTAGTAGCGTCGACTTAACAGATGCTTAAGTAATTAACATGGTAGTGTCCTAGCCAACACTCATAAAGTTAATGAGAAGAAAAAGAAGGCATCCAGAACTTTCGAAACTCGCATGCCATTTTCTAACTTTCCCTTTGCGTTTTCCACCTTTTAGTTTGACCTTTGTTGTTTGTTTTACTTCCTAATCTTAAGTTGATTCCTGCTTTCTTCGTAATCTTGTTGTTGCCTTGCATTCATAGTGACGAAGAAGGACTACTTGAAGGTAAGTATTTTTCAAAACCTATTTTTCACATTGGTGAGTAGGGCACTAGAAAACTCTAACTGTGATGTAGTGATCACATTTGAAATTAGCCTCAGATTCAAAGCCCCAATCTCGTCATTAAAATTGATACTTTTGCTCGACAGCGGTGGTCAGCAGGTGTTTCGACACTATGAAGGAGATGGATGAGGGATTTGGATCTTGTGCATTGACCACCGCTTCAACGACGGTGGAGGTGATGGTGACACTTAGTGAATTTTCTTGCTCTTGCCTAGCCCTTTTCATAATAAAAAGTGAAACATTTAAGGCAATGGTAGAGGAGGTGGTGGTGTTGGTGGTGTCCCTATCATTCTATTTGTTAATTCGTCGGGATTATCATTGTAATGTTGATCGTGGTTATTTTTGTTCTTTGTTTCATCATTTTCTTTCGGTGGTTGGAGAGAATTGAAGCCCAAACCATAACTATCTCTCTCTCTTCACATTGCCCTTATTTTTTTAGGATGGGCAATCCCACGCAAAGCTATCTGTTTTTTTTTCCACTAAGGTTAGCGTCCGTTTAAGTCACTCAAAATAATAACATTATTTTCTTTCTTTAAGCATGGGTCAAGCCCACACAAAGTTATTTCTTTTTTTCCACTTAGGTTAGCATTCGTCTAACCCTCTTAAATATATTTATATATTTCTTTTTTCCAACTTTAGTATGGGTTTGACCCATGCAAAATTGTTTTTTTTTTTCAAAACAATAATGTCCATTGAATCCACTCTAAAGTTTTATAATTAGATATTATTCCTCTGCTTTGTGTCCATTTGGTGCATGGCCGATGCTAAATTACATACCTTCCTACCTTTTAGCATGGACGTTTTAAGCAACGCTACTTAGAACCAAATAATGCATTAGCGTGCGCTTCTTCCCAATTGTATCTGTTTTTTGCCATTTCTATTATGTTATTTTCTTTGTTTTTTTATAAAACTCATGTTTGACAACACTTGCCATCACATGAAAAATATCAAAGAGAAAATGGAAAAAACAAACAAGCATGGAGGACTAGAGCAAACCCCTTGCAAAGAAAAAAAAAACAAAGAAACTCTTAGGAGTGGCCTAAGCAACTATAATGGGAGTTTAAGCTAAAAAAAAAATGAAATAAAGACAAGAAGGCAAATAAAAGAACATTCTCCAAAGTGGAGGTCTCAAAGATAGTAAAGAAGAACAATTGAATCCTAATAATCTAATCAACATCAATAATAAAACCTTTTGATAATCATGCAGTGTCTACCATTACTTTTTTTCCTGAGTTACCTGCTTTTGAGGTTTTCATTAACTTTTACTCCAGTTTTAGAAGTATGTCTCGGTCTCCAAGAAGTTTGTTCACTAAATGATTCATTATTATCCATCTTTAAAGTCCAAAATTTAGAAACAAATTGTCTTCTTCTAAGAAAGTTGATTTAACTATATTTGCCCTCAAGATTACTAGACATGACTCTTAGCCCTCTTACTGAAAGAGACTCAAAAAAATTTGTAAGGTCCAAATATTAATAAACAAATTTAGAAGTAAGTTGTTTAGCAACAACAAAATTAGGACTTGTTGCATGTATTTTGAATTATTCTATCTAAAAATAAATTTCAAATTACTTAATTTAAAATATTTTTTGAATTATCCAATTTCAATTACTTTAAAAATAAAAAATAAATCACTTACAAAATATATTGTTAGAATTTGTAATTTGTAATAAATTTAACAATAATCATATTCAAAACCTTAAATATACTTTTATTCTTCGTGAATTGGTGAACATAGAATATATTTCGAGATTTTACTGCATGTATCTCTATTTGTTGACTTTCTGCATCAAAATACTTTAGGAGATAAAACCTAAAAAAGTTATCTCTTACACGAAGATGGGCATTGTAAGGTGCTGAAAGTGGCAGGACGAAATGAAGCAACCATCAACGGCATGGGAAGGAGTTTTGACAACAGCAAAAAACTTATCGAGGTGTAGAGGGAGGAGCTACGACAACATAGGAAAAAACACTAGGTCACTTTTAATGCTTTTTACTAAGGGTACTTTTGTCCTTTTGTACCTTCCATGGAGTGCATGTTAGAGAATCATTGGAGGCAGGAAGAAGACATTTCTTTTTATAAAATAGGAAAGGAGTGACCCATTTTTACTATTATTAACAAAACTATTAGTACAGAACCGAAAGGGTCCACTTTTCTGACGCTTGTTTTCAAACCCATCTTGGCCTACGAGATAAAGTAATTTTCTCTTTTTATTAGCCCTTATAATTTCAGAATGCAGCACAAGCTGCCCATATAAAAAAACAGATACATAAATAAATTAAATAACAATAAAGTATTTATATTTTTATATACTTTTATTCCAGTAAAGATTTTCATTACTGGAAAAAGGTACACATTGCTGGAGAGAACCCGGATACGGCTAACAACCTAGAAGACATCGTTTGATTTTGTTTTAAATGTTTAATGGTGAGGGCAATGACGTAATGAATTCAATGTCTAATATAAGAAAATAATTAAATAATATTAAAAATATACTATAAGTTTAAATTAATTTTATCAAATCGATTTATAAACTGAGTTTGTATTTATTTATATATTATGAAATGTCATTATTATTAGTTGATATGGATTTTTTCAAATATCCTCTCGTATCAAGATTGTCAACTGTGTAAGACTATATATTTATAGATGATTCAATAATAGTCAAATAGCGGATGACACGATAAATCCAATAAATTTTCACTAAGATAGACTTTTTTAAAAGGTTTTGATACTATATTAGGAAATAGACTTTAATCCTAATTCAACCTTATAAAACTCGATTTATAAGATGAGATTTGCACCACTTATATGCTATAAAATGTCATTATCATTAATCAATGTGGGATCTCTAACAAATAACAACTAAATTTAGAGACAAAAAATAATTAGTCATTATATTTGTTGGGAAAATCAAAATTAATTTTCTCTCTACATAAAATGAGCACTTGTGCAAGCAATAAGCAAATAATAGAAAATAGAGCAAATAGAACATGGGAAAACTTCCTCAACTTGAGAAATAAAAATCCACGAGACTTAGTCCAAAAAATGTCTCCACTATAAAAGTAGGATTACAATATTTGGTTTTCTCACTTTGTGAGGATAACACTCAATCTCACCCAACAAGGATGGAATACAATGTCTCTTTAGTCTTTCACTAAGATTTCTAATTTCACACACTATTATGGTGGATATCAACTCTCTCTTTACTCTCTATGTTGCTCTTCTCACTTGTTTTTTTCTTCTTCATAAGTTTCTTTTATATAGAGAATGAGAGGAAAACTTATCATATAAAGAGATAATGGGTAATTAAAGCTCATTATATTTTCAAGAGAGTTATAATTCTAAGATTTTTGGAATGACCATCAATGAATATATTCAATAGATTCATTGGTCATTGGTCATTGGTCCCCATTAGAATAAGAAGGGATTCCCAACAATATTTGACTAAATTAAATATTAATTTAGAGACAAAAATATTATTGGTATTTAAATTAGTTTTTATTATTAATAAAAATTTATAAAATAATTTTTAAATTGATATATAAATTAGTTACAAAGATTTTAATTACTTATATTTTATATTTTAAATTAGTTTTTAAAATACTAATATAACATAAAGTAGTTTGTAAGGACCTAGAAAAAATTTAATTGGAATAAAAGTGTTATATTTAAATAATTTCTGAAGATGTTATTATTTAAAATGAAAAGAGCTTGTAATAGAAGTTTCATGGTGGTCAGACCTCGGACGTCGCCCAAGGTCTGAGGTCAGCTGGTAGAGGTCGGTCGGGGGACCATAGGGGGTTCCAAAAATCACACGTATTAAGGTGTGATTTGCACCTTAGATACGCTATGTATGCGAAACTCTATGCGGGGACATAAGAGTTTGTCCTTAGTGTTGCATGCATTGGCGCGCGAGGAGTTAGTACCGACCTGTCCTCGGACAAGGAAACTACCGACATCACCAGGCCATGTGGAGGTGATAACTTAGACACGGAGTGGTGGGTTGATGAACCTTCAGCAGGGTGTGACAATGTGTCATCGAACATCAGTCATCGCCGGAATGAGAGGCACATTAGTCATCGCCGGAATGAGAGGCACATCAGTCATTGCCGGGATGAGAGACACATCAGTCATCGGTGGATGGTGGATGGTCATCGCTGTATGGTCATCGGGGCTCCCTGCTACACGTGTTAAGGTGGGACCCAGGCTCCCAGCCAGAACGTTCTGCATGTGCGACACGTAGACAGAAAGGGTGTTTCAGAATAGTTGGCATCAGAGAGTTGGTAAGGCAGGAAACCCAAAGTTGGTACGCACAGAGACATCACGTGGCAGTTCTGTCAGAGGAAATGTGCACGCAAGCTTTCCTGCAGAGTAGGTGGTGGCTGTGGCATTGTTGGGCAAGGTGGCTTAAGTTGAAAATTTACTCTGATAAGCAATGTTCGAATGCTGCTTGAGTAGAGAGAAATCGAGTGAGTTGAGTTTTGGTTCCCCGTTTCCTTTCTCTCCTTCTCTATACGTTCGCGCACCTTCGCTCACCAGTTGACGGCCGGTGACTGCCTTTGGACTCCGGGCAAGTGACTCTGCAAGTTTCCAATCAGAACGCCTAAAACAGAGTTAAGGTATCCTTAAGTCTCGGTGGGTTTGGAGCTCTTAGTGAGTTTTTACGCAAGTCCAGGTAAGGGAAGCTAGCATTCGTTCAATAAAAACCTTAGGCTAGAAGATTCTGAAATTTGGGTGACGTGATCGCCGGTTCTAATGTTTGTTTTGAAATCCCCTGTTATAGTGACAAATTGAAATTGTCTGATATTGAAATGTGAACTGTATATGATTTTCGAAATTTTGAACTTGGTTTTGATTGTTGCTGTGATTTGGAACCGTCCATTTACGTGTTGTATGATGCATTGAATGTTGTGAATGTGGGATCAAGGCATAGTATTTTCAGGAAAGAAAATACCGTGTAAGATCGTGTGTAATGTGCATTGACTAGGGACTTGTCTAGAAGGAGATATCCTGACTCTCCTGAGATAATGGAATGACATAGATGAAGTTATTCAGGTGTTGAGAGTCGAAGGAGGTTCATATGAATGGGTAAGTTGTTTGAAAGATAACTAACTTGACCTGTTCTATGAATTAACCCTGTCATACTGGGAGAGTGATGATATTGAGATTTATTTATGCGCATGGCTGTGTGGATTCACAGTGATCCTGTGTGGATTCACAGTGGTGTAGTATGACAGGTGCAAATCTCTGAGTCTGAGTCAACGCACGAGTCTTCCGGAAGTAGAGTCAAGTGTCTATGTGTTGTGAGTCAGTGGGAATTTTGACGTGAGAAAGATGAATATTGAAAATTGTTGATAGACACTTGATGGTTGTGTGATATGAATGAGAAAGTGATGGATTTTATGTGGGTGTTTAAAAGCTGATTTATGTTGATTTTAAAGTTTCGTACTTCAAGTTTTTTTTTTTTGAATAGCTAGCTTACCCCTTGTTTTGTTTTGTGGTTGTTTCCTTTAAAAATGTGATGATCGTGTGTAATTTACACGGGAGCAGATGATGTTGCAGGTAGTAGAGCTCCTCAGTGAGTGGTTGGACAAGGAGATCGCCTGTTCTTATGCTGTATTTTGTTTTATTGGAAACACTGAATGATTATGTATTAAAATTCCCTAGAGAAGGGATATTATTTTGAAATACATTGTATGGGGTGGATGTATCTTATAATATATATACATATTTTAATTTTGATAATCTTTTATTTCAATGTTATTTCATATAATATATGTATGAGTGGATGATAAGGGGCATTACATAGTTAGTAGATAAAATCTTATAATTAATGATTAGATAACAATTTCTAAATTATTTTATAAAATTTTATTAATAGTAAAAACTATTTTACATATAGAATGAGTTTTTGATTTAATTAATATAATAATTAATTATTTTAATGTTTAAAATTAATTTTTTTAATAATTATTTTTAAGATATATTTATAGACTGAATATTTGATTTTAAGATGGAAATTAAACATATATGTTGTAATTATAGTTATCTTAAAAATATATTAAATATTTATCTTATGATATATTTGAAAGGAAAATTATAATTTGACAGCGATGTTTTTCTCTTACATTTTTTAATAATTAAATATTATAAATGTAATATAAAATATATCAGGTGTCAGAATATGATAGTCCTATGTGAAAAGTAAATTTAAGAGTTAATGGTACTGAAGAAGAGGACAAGAGAGGTGGCAGTGTGAATGCAATTAATGGTATCTTTCTACCTTCAACTCAATAATTCACAGTACACGGGTCCTCCTATCTATTACTTTTCAACAACATTTTAAAGGTTATTTAATTAATTTGTGGTTGATTTTATCCATCTACTCTTCACATGGTAAGAGAAGCGCCAAATTAAGTTGTTCATTTCTATCGATGCTAACTATTTGTAAGGGAAAAAGAGAAGGAAGGTTCAATATTGGGTTTTCTGTATAATGAACTGAAATGAAAAAAAAAGGTATTACTTTATTTGATTTATCTTTATCCATGTAATATATATATATATATATATATATATATATATATATATATATATACACATGCTTATTTAAATTTACCGTATAATATAATATAATTCAATCATGAGAAATTATATTTTGAAAGAGCCTAAATCAATTTTTAAAGAAATTTTACTTAATGCAAGTGGTTTCTTTTCAAATCAAATCAAATCTTTTCTAAAATTAATCTTTAAATTTACTAGATTGTTAGTACATTCATTAATTTTTTTTTTTTTTATACATGAGACGTAAACTTTTTTTTTTAAATACTACGATGTAGTTAAATAACAATTTTATCTTTTAGTTAAATTTCACATAATTATAATAGATTTTTTTTTAAGATTTCAACCACCGAAACAAAAGCAATCAATTTTCAACCAAATGGTTGATCACTCTTTCATCATGATTAACTCAATCATCAATATGACTTTTGTAATATCTGGCTTTAAGGTTAAAACATTACTAATGAAAAATGTTTAACTTTTCATATATTTACCATAGTTATGTATGAAAAATACATAAATTATTAAATTTGTCACTTTAAGTGTTATTTCAGCTAATTTTGTGTTTTTAATAAAAATAAATGATTTGACTAGACAGTTTATTAGTTACACGCAGTAGAAGGTCTATTGGTTATACGTATTAGATGGTCTATTGGTTACATGCAGTAGATGATCTAATAGGAGCGTTTGACTAGAAGGTCTGAACAAAGTCTCTACCCTTGCGAATGGGTCGAATAATGCAAAAGTCCAAATTGCTTATCTGAATCAAAACGAAAAATGAAATTGGAGTTAAAGAATTAGAGATTAAAATATACAATATCTCAAAAATAGATTTAGAAGAAAATCATTCGCGAAGATATGATGAAACAAAGTTCGCGATTAAATAAGAAACAAAATATGATCATTTTGAAAAGTTGGAAGCTAAGAATCTGTTAACAAAATCTGAACCATAATATTTTTTTGAGGATTTTGGATTAAAAGAACCTACAAAAAAGATACAAGCTTCAAGGATAAATCATCAAGCTTTAAAGCTTGACAACGGTGTTAGAAAAACAAAGTATTAGAGTTTTCTTAGTTTTCTTTATTTTCTTCTTTGTAATTCTTTCATTTTGCCTCCGCATGGAAGGCTAAACTCCTTTTGGTTAATTATCTTATAATTTCACAACGAATTCTAAGGTTTTGTACAATTAAAGTTTTGTTCTTCAAAATCTTACTGTTAAATGTTTAATCTTTTTCTAAGTTTAATTGTTATTTTGGGATTTTTTTTAATCGCATGTTAATGTTCTTGCTGGTTGACTGGTCGCCAGTTGACTCTGGTGACTGGTTCAGGCTCCATCTGTCTCCCCTGGAGTATGCACCTTCCTTGGTTGCTGGATGCTTTACCTGTAGAGACAAAGGGCCGGTCACGCTTCGACGCTCAAGTCAGTAAGGGCTTTGTGAACGAATAGGAAACAAGTAGTTTCAGTATCTAAAAGTGTATTCAGCATTGCATACCTTTATTAGAGACCTTAAGCCCCTTTTTATAGCGTACCATGTTCCTGTTGCACTTGAGATAAACAAATATTAATTAAAAATAAACACATTATCTTATATCTCTAACAGAAAACCCCTTGCCACAGGCACCAATAATCTTCAGGTGTACGCGCGCATCCCTATCTCTTTAGGGTTAGCACTATCAAAGGGTATTTCATGCGTGACAGACATATACGCATAACAGGAAAATCTTACGTGATATTAACAAACATATCTATACGAGTTGCAACAAACATATGAATAACCATATATATATATATATATATATCTTTATCTCTAAGCATCTTTATCTTTAAGCGCATGCCATTGATTATCAGCACATGGTAGCTTTGTTACGCGCTTTGAGCCCATTAAGCAGATTGGGTCAGCCTCGTAACCTTGGTGCAAGGTCCCGCTCATAATCATTCGCTCATATGTCCACGCTAATACACACCCATTCATACGCTATTTCGTGCCATGCATATAGCTTTACTTGGGTGGCCTTAGCGTTACTGGGCTTGGGCCTTACAGTTAATACTTTACTTATCATAGACCTGGATACTCTATGTGCGCCCCTAAGTCCATTATGTTTCGTTACTTTAGTAAGTAATCTTATTCGTGGAGAATTATACCATATGCATGCATGAGAGTTTAATATATACGCATACCTGGAGCCCAATCACATGGTAAGTGAGGCCCATGTGCCAAGCTGACCTGTCTGAGAGAAAATGCTGAGGTCTAACCAACGAGTTCTGAGCGCTATGAGTTCTGGTTTAGTAGAATTGATAATTCAATTTTGTCTTTAATTAAACTCTTATTTAGTTTTCTGAACAATCTTTTGAAAAACATGTGATTTAAGATGTAAAAGATTAAAAACATTTCAGTCAATGCATGGAGAGGAGTAATGCACTAAATAAACTAGTGGACGCATGTGTCATTAATGAGATTTGATTGCCTTTGACTGAAGCATGTTTGATTAAATCAATTCTGTTTAGATGCTTGAATGAATGATATATTTATCAACTGATGAATAATTCATTGTTGGAAAAACTTGAGAGTCAACTTGCTTTCTTTATTATGTTTTATCATCTATTTTACTTTTATTCACAAAATAACTACTAAGTCATGTTTAAATTTTCAAATAAAAAATGCTATGTATTCCCATAATGTAGTATAGGGTCAACCTTGAAGGTACAATTGGCTCTAAAGGGGGTTAAATGGAGTCTAAACTTAAGTTTCAATACCTGCAAAAATTATCAAGGCAAATGCAATATCTAAAGATAAAGGATAGAGAGGAAAATACACACATGATTTATATTTATACTGGTTTACCCACAACTTGGGTTATGTCCAATCCTCTCAAGCGACCACTTAAGAGAAGGTATAGTTGGCTCTAGAAGGGGGGTTATAGAGTCTGAACTTAATATAATACGTGCGAAAATGATCAAGACAAAACAATATCTAAAAGACAAAAGCTAGAGAGAAAAGTACACGCAAAATGTATATTGGTTCACCCACAACTTGGGCTACGTCCAGTCCCCTTAAGAAACTCGCTTAAAAGCCTTTATAAAATCAAGTATTCTCCACCTCTTCAGGTACACAACTATTGTCCACATTTTCAGGTAACAAGTATTGAAAACCTCTCTAAGCAACAAGTATTGAACACTTCTCCAGGTAAGCAATCGTAATCTCCCTCTAGGACTAAGACCTTTCAACAAGTGAGAAAACACTGTTAGCAAGAGAGCAAATAGTGAAAGCTCACATGGTAATCTTCACACAGTGAAGAATTTACAATATAACTCACTCCCCAAACTATAAGTGCTCTAAACAGTAGATATGAAATATTCTCTCAGAAAACTATACACATATAAACTCTTAATCGCTTGGGGTAATCTTGTATGCTTATATTCTTGTGTCTTTTTTCTTCACTTTCAAGGTCTTTATATATCACTTAAGAATTTGATCATTGAGGCTTGATTCTTCTCTTTGTTCCAAGAGTCGTTAAATGCTGGATATGGAAATCTGTACTCTTGATTGATTCTTTTGCGTCTTGGATTATGATTTGATTTGTTTTTCTTTCAGTCCAAATGTGAATGTTTCTTTATTAATATTGTAACTTATGGGTATCCTTCATTTCAACGCAGTGTTCATCATCTTCTTCTCGTCATATGCTAAATATGTACTTTTGCTTTGATAATATTCTATGTGTCTTTAACATAAGAATCAATTTGAATTGTTTTCTTTATGATCATTGATGTGAACATTAACCCTTTAACGTATGTGATTGATTCTTCAACCATATCTCTATCACAACTGCTTCACTATAATTGCCTTAGACGTTAAACGTAGAAATTATTGCTTGGTCATTTACTATGCATCTCTTCCATCTATAATTGGCTTCAATGCTCTCTTGAATTCTTTCTATCTTTGTTGTGGATTTGAATGTTGGATACAATCTTGAATCTTGTTCTCCACTTGAGCTCTGTTACATTTAACGCTGATCAGGGAAGGTTTTGTCTTGCACCTTTAATGCTAACTTCATTATGCTTATTGGACGTTTAATAAGAAAACTTGTGCATGTTCTCCTCTACGTCTTGATTATTCCTAAAACCACATTTAGAAACCTTTGTGATTACCAGTGATATAAATAGATTTAATGTGTCAGAGCAAATATATCACTGAAGATTAATCTCTTAATATATTAGAATTATCAATAAATTTCATTCTCATATATTAATCCAAACAATCAATATTATTAAGAAGTGGACTTTAAGCTGAACTCAACCTCATAAAATCAGCTTAAAAGGTGAGGTTTGCACCCACTTATATACTACAAAATGTCTTTATCTTTTAGTCAATGTGAGATCTCCAACACCCCCCGCCCTCACGTCTAGGCTACTAATGTAAGGACCTGTAAAATTTAATTGGAATAAAAGAGATATATTTTAAATGAATTCTAAGTATGTCTTTATTTAAAATGAAAAGGAAGGAAAGTGTAGTTTGGAAGGCTATGAGATCGCCTAGTAGTACATGATCGTCGGTCGCCTGCTACACATGAGCGTCAGGGCGCGAGGCATGCAGGCATCGCGCGGGCGCGAGACATGCAGACGTCGCGCTGGCGCGAGGCATGTGGACGTCGCGCGGGCGCGAGGCATGTGGACGTCGCGCGGGCGCGAGGCATGTGGACGTCGCGCGGGCGCGAGGCATGTGGACGTCGCGCGGGCGCGAGGCATGTGGACGTCGCGCGGGCGCGAGGCATGTGGGAGTCGCGCGGGCGCGAGGCATGCGGGCATTCGCCAGGGCGCGAGGCATGAGGGCGTCGCCAGGGATAGGCATCGGTCGTCCCCCAGAGGGAGACATCGGTCGTCTTCCAGGGCGAGGGAGACATCGGTCGTTCGCCAGAATGAGTCAGCAGTGGAAAGTTATCGCGCGACGTCGAGTTTCACACAGAGTAAAGTGGGACCCAGGCTCCCAGCATGAAACGTCTTGCATGCGCGACACGTAGGCATAAAGAGTGGTTCAGGCTAGTGACCTCAGAGTGTTAGCCTGCGCAGAGGCACGCTTAGTCGTACTGTTCAGTGAAGCGTACACGCAAACTTCCCTGCAGAGTGGGTGGTGGCAGCGGTTTTTGTGGAGAAGTCAGCTTAAGATACAAAAACCCATTTCTGAGAGAGAAAGAAAGAAACGTCGCAGTTGTTCAAGAGCGAAAGAGTGAGTTCACCTCCTTTCTTCTCCTTTCTCTCCTTCGCACTGCGATTCTGGCACCTTCACACAAGAGTACGACGAACGACGACCACCATTAGAGCGCCTGGGAGGTTCTCTGCAAGTCATTCAACCAGACGCAAAAACAGAGCCAAGGCGTTGTTCAAGCTTTGTTGGGTTTCGGAGCTCCTGGTGTTTTGCGCAAGTCCAGGTAAGGGAAGCTAGCCTTCGTTTTCAATACAAGCCATATTTTTGCTGTTTTTGAAGTGAGGGCGACGTGGTCGCCGGTTCTCTGTTTCTTTTCGAAATGTTCTGTTCTATGTGGTTGGGCGACGTGGTCGCCGGTTTTAAATACGGGTTTTCGAACTCCCCTGTGTTCGACGTTGTTTGAAGCTGTTTGGGATTTAAATACAATATATATGTGATATTCGAAAGTTTGAAACGTTGAAATGATTGTTGCTGTAATTTGAAATATTCCTTTGCATGGTATGACGTCTTGAATGCTGTGAATGTGGGATCGAGGCATAGTATTTTCAGGAAAGAAAATACCGTGTAAGATCTGTATAGGTGTATTGACTAGGGGCTTGTCTAGAAGGAGATATCCTGACTCTGCTGAGATAATGGAACCACATAGAGGAAGTTATTCAGTTGGTGAGAGTCGAAGGAGGTTCATACGTATGGGTGAGTTGTTCAAGTGGGAACGAGCTCGGCCTGTTATATGAATTCACCCTGTCATACCGGGAGAGTTGATGACATTGAGATTATATGCGCATGGCTGTGTGGATTCACAGCGACCCTGTGTGGATTTCACAGTGGTATGGTATGACAGGTGCAGATCTCTGAGCCTGAGTCAACGCACGAGTCAATCCGGAAGTAGTGTCATGTGTCTATGTATTGTGAGTCAGTGGAAAGTCTGACGTGTGAACCATGAATACTGAAATTTGAAATAGACACTTGACGAGTTATGGAATATGAGTATGTCGATGGTTGAAAATTGATATGGATCATGAATGGTGTGAAGTTTTATGTTTGCTATTTATTTCAAAGTTTTTAAACCATCTAGCTTACCCTTTTCTTTGTATTGTTCTCTGGCTGTTTGCTCTTAAAACTGTGATGATCGTGTATTTTACACGGGAGCAGATGATCTTCCAGGGAGTAGAGCTCCTTAGAGAGTGGTCGCCGGAAGGAGATCGCCTGTTCCGTTTCTATCGGGTGATCGCCTGTTTCTGCCGCTATCGGGTGATCGCCTATTTTTCTGTTCTGGTAGCAGATCGGCTGTTTTGGGTCCCCTGATAGGAGATCGCCGGTCTATGTAGGGAGATCGCCGGTTTTCAATTTAGTTGGTTGTATTTTGTTTAAATTTTAGAAAAATATACCGGTTATGTATTTATCTCCCTGTGAGGAGAAACTTTATTTATTTATATAAAATTTTGTTCACTTCAATCTATTTGTTACTTTTATTTTCATTATATGAGCATGTATGGTATTTTGGCAGGAACACAAAGTCTTTTTCCTTTGAAAAGAAAACCATTATGTAAGAAAAAGTCTTTGTGTCCTCCTTTTAAGCACTCTTGATAGATAAGTGAGAAATCTAAGTCATCATGATATAGTTCCTTTATGTGATCAAAACCTAAATATTGAACATCTAAAACATTTAACAAGGTATGTCTTCTTGAAAGAGCATCAGCAACCACATTAATTTTACCTTGTTTATTGATCCTGCCGCTTGACTCGAATGTGGAGGATTGCCTCGTCCCTCCTTCGTCTAGCCTTCTGTTCTGTAGGAACGCTCCAAGAACCACCGCCGGAACTCCAAACGCTGCCTGCAAAACACACAGACGGCGCCTCTGGCGGCCGTTGTAGCTCCGACGCTCAAGTTAGGCAACAGGAACACCAAAACTATATCTGAATCTCTCTGTGAGACTCGTGTGTAACTGAAACTCTCAAATGTGTAAGCTGTAAGAATCTCCAAAAACCTCCCTCAATTTCGTTAAGAGTTTGTATATATACTTGAGTCTTTCTCTCTCCTGACGGTTATTCCTCTTGACACGTGGATAACATCTGGTCGTACACGTGTCACCATCTGGAGTATCTGCAGCTGAAAGTTACTTCCACTGTGCCCCTGCGACTGAGTTATCCACACAGGGAGTAGCTTAGTATGCAGGCTACTCTGGGCGCAACCTTAACATGGCGAGCTGGTTAACCCTGGGCATTGCAGCTCACACTACACATGGTGGCAGATATGCCACTTATCCTCTGTACTTAGACCATACAACAAGTGCTTGCCAAGTCTTCTCAAACACCCGGCGATGTGCTCTTTCGGCGACTTGCTGACCACCTGATCTCCTAACCTTAACACATGGCGATCATGTGCAATCTGGGCGATTACTGATCCATACCGGCGATGAGCGATTACTCATCCTCAAGCCGATAGGCGATTACTCACCTCAAGGCGATAGGCGATTACTCATCCTCAAGGCGATAGGCGATTACCCATCTTCAAGGCGATAGGCGATTACTCAACATCACAGGCGATAGGCGATTACCATTCTGAGTGATCGCCTCCCTGATTCGCTTGCTATCCTCTACCACGTGTTACTCTGTGAATGGTCCACGTGGTCAACTGCTGCTGATGTCATCGACTACCGATGACCGACCGGATCATTTATGTTTGATCACATAAGGAAACTGTTCATTAAACTCCACCCACTTTGCATGTCTCTTATTAAGCTTGCTTTGGCCTTTCAAATATTTTAGGGACTCATGATCACTATGGATCACAAATTCCTTAGGAAAAAGATAATGTTGCCAATTTTGAAAAGCTCGAACAAGAGCATAAAGTTCTTTATCATAAGTGGAGTAATTGATATGACTGCCTTTGAGTTTCTCACTAAAATAAGCTATGGGGTGGGCCTCTTGGAGGAGAACAACCCCAATGCCTATATTAGAGGCATCACATTCTATCTCAAATGTTTTAGCAAAGTTAGGAAGGGTTAAGATGAGGGCCTTAGTCAATTTTTCTTTCAAAGTTTGAAAAGCATTTTCGTGCTCTTGTCCCCATTTAAAAACCACATCCTTCTTTACTATAGCATTGAGAGGTGTGGCAATAGTACTAAAGTCTTTCACAAACTGCCTATAAAAGCTAGCAAGTCCATGAAAACTACGTACTTCACTAACATTGGAGGGTGTTGGCCAATGTTGAATTGCTGCAACCTTTGTTTGATCAACATGCACCCCTTTATAACTTACAACAAACCCTAGGAATTCTATATGATCAAGTGCAAACATACATTTAGCAAGATTAGCATACAAATGTTCCTTCCTAAGGGTTTCTAAAACTTCCCTAACATGCTTCTCATGATCTTTCAAAGACAAACTATATATAAGAATATCATCAAAATAAACCACAACAAACTTGCCAATGAATGGTCTTAAGACATGATGCATGAGTCGCATGAAGGTACTAGGAGCATTAGTCAAGCCAAAAGTCATGACCAACCACTCATATAAACCAATTTTGGTTTTGATCCGGTCGGTCATCAGTAGTTGATGATGTCAGCAGCCGTTGAACACGTGGACCATGCACAGGGTGGCACATGGTAGAAAGAGCAAGTGAATCAGGGAGGAGATCACTCATAATGGTCATCGCCTATCGCCTGTGATGTTGAGTGATCGCCTGTCGCCTTGAGGTGAGTACTCGCCTATCGGTTTGAGTATGAGTAATCGCCCATCGCCTTGAGGATGAGTAGTCGGTCATCGCCGCATGGATGAGTAATCGCCCAGATTGCACATGATCGCCGCATGTGAAGGTTGGGAGATCATATGGTCAACAAGTCGCCAAAAGAGCACATCGCCGGGTGCTTGAGAAGACTTGGTTGCGCCCAGAGTAGCCTGCGTACTAAGCTACTCCCTGTGTGGATAACTTAGTCGCAGGGGCACAGTGGAAGTAACGTTTCAGCTGCAGACAGTTCAGATGGTGACACGTGTACGTCCAGATGTCATCCACGTGTCAAGAGGAATAACCGTCAGGAGAGAGAAAGACTCAGGTATAAATACGAACTCTTAACAGAATTAAGGGAGAGTTTTTTCAGATCTTGCACCTTACACACTTGAGAATTTGAGTCACACACGGGTCTCACAAAGAGATTCAGAGATAGTTTTAGTGTTCCTGTGCCTGACTTGAGCGTCGGAGCTACAACGGCCGCTAGAGGCGCCGTCTGTGTGTTTTGCAGGCAGCGTTCGGAGTTCCGGCAGTGGTTCTTGGAGCGTTCCTGCAGAACAGAGGGCTAGGCGAAGGAGCGACGAGGCAGTCCTCCACGTTCGAGTCAAGCGGCAGGATCATTTGGCGCCGTCTGTGGGAACGTGTAAATCTGGTTCCCATCCACGTCACAGTTCTTGAAGTTTCTTGAGGTTTCTTGAAGTTTCTTGGAGCTTCTTGATCATTTTCGTCGAGGTTTCTTGAAGTTACGTCGAAGTGCAGAGGAGATGAGTAGAAGAACCAGGCAAACCTCACCTGCGTCATCTGCTGAAGAAGGAGCTGTTACCATGGCGCAGGTAATGGAGATGATGCGTGTAACATCCCGCCAAAATACTATACAAATGTATATAATGAAAATAAAGGTAACAAATAGATTCTATGAACAAAATATTATATATATGAAATGTAGTTTCTCCTCACAGGGAGTTTAATACAAATTCGGTCAAATTTTTCCAGAAACATAAACAAAATACAGTAAAAAAAACGAAGCAGGCGATCTCCTATCGGAAGAGACCGATCTCCTATCGAACGAGGCCGATCTCCCATCGGAGGACCCAAAACAGCCGATCTGCTTCCGGCGACCACTCACTAAGGAGCTCTACTTCCTGGAAGATCATCTGCTCCCGTGTAAGTTATACACGATCATCACAGTTTTAAGAGAACAGCCACAGAACCAAAACACGCAGGGTAAGCTAGATATTTTAAAGAGAGTTTAAATAAGGATAATTAAAATAAAATCAAGGTAAACAATTTCAAGATATTCACGTAAAGCTATAGATTTTCCCAATACTCTTCACCTGATCGCCCAGAAATCACACATTCCACAATATTCACAAGAGTCATTCTATTTCACAATACTGCATCAAGTGTCTCTAAATTTCAAGTTCCTCATTTCACATGTCAGACCACCACTGACCCAGCACACAAGACACTTGACCTACTTCCGAAAGACTCGTGCATTGACTAGACTCAGAGATTCTGCACCTGTCATACAAGCTGTTGTAATGTTTCCACAGCTATGCGCATCAACACATTCTCGATCTCAAGTTCACCATTCTCACAGTATGACAGGGTTAATCCATATGACAGGCCGAGCTCGTTCTGTTTCACACGACTCACCCATACATATGAACCTCCTTCGACTCTCAACGCCTGAATAATCTCATCTATATGAATCCATTATCTCAGGAGAGTCAGGATAATCCCATTATAGACATCACCGATCAATGCACATCCTACACGATCTTACACGGTATTTTCTTTCCTGAAAATACTATGCCTCGATCCACATTCACCACATCCAACACATCACATAACACTTAAAGGAATGATTTCAATCACAGCAAAACTCAATCCAAGGTTCTTATTTTCGAATATCTCATTTAAATCTCAACAGTTTCAAAGCAACACCAAAAACAGAGAGTTTCGCAAACAACGCCAAAACCGGCGATCTGGTTCAAAAACAGGGTATTTCGAAGTCTGTATTTAAAAACCGGCAACCACGTCGCCCAAACACATAGAAACAGAGCATTCACGAAGATGAAAACGAAACCGGCGACCACGTCGCCCTCATTTCAGAAATAGCTAAACTATGGCTTGTATGGAAAAAGAAGTCTAGCTTCCCTTACCTGGACTTGCGCAAACACCTAGAGTTCCGAAACCCAACAAAGCTTGAAGAACGCCTTGGCTCTGTTTTTGCGTCTGGTTGAAGGACTTGCAGAGGACTGCCCAGGTGCTCTAATGGTGGCTGTCGCTCGTCGTACTCTCGTGTGAAGGTGCTAGAATCGCAGCGCGAAGGAGGCAACTGGAGGAGAAGGGAGGTAACTCACTCTTTCTCTCTTTGAAGGCTGCAACGTTTTCTTTCTCTCAGCAGTGGGTTTTCTGCATCTTAAACCAACTTATCCACCAAAAGCAGCTGCCACCACCCACTCTGCAGAGAAGTCTGAGAACCACTGCTCTGAACAGTACTGCCACTGTTGTCGCTTGTGCATGCCAGCCACTGCTCTGAACAGTACGACCGCGAGTGTCTCCTGCGCATGCCAACATTCTGATGTCACCACTCTGAATCATCCTTTTTGTCTACGTGGCGCGCGTGCAGGACGTTTCATGCTGAGTGTCTGGGTCCCACTTTATCTGTGTGAGGCTCGCCATCGCGACAACTTTCCAATGCTGACTCATCCTGGCGAACGACCGATGTCTCCTTCGCCCTAGAAGACGACCGATGTCTTCCTCTGGGAGACGACCGATGTCTTCCTCTGGGAGACAACCGATGTCTTCCCTGGCGACCCCCTCATAGCTCTCGCGCCTTGGCCACGTCCACATGCCTCGCGCCCTGGCAATGCCCGCATGCCTCGCGCCCGCGCGATGCCTGCATGCCTCTCGCGCCCGCGCGATGCCTGCATGCCTCTCGCGCCCACGCTATGCCTGCATGCCTCTCGCGCCCGCGCGATGCCTGCATGCCTCTCGCGCCCGCGCGATGCCTGCATGCCTCTCGCGCCCGCGTGATGCCTGCATGCCTCTCGCGTCTTGGCGACGTCCACCTGGCGCTCATGTGTAGCAGGCGACCGGCGATCTCATAGCCTTCTAAACTTAACTTTTTCCTCCCTTTCTATTCTAAATAAAACATACATAGAATTCTTTTAAAATATAACCCTTTTTATTCCAATTCAATTTTACAGGTCCTTACATTTTCCCCAACAAGAAAAATTTTCGTCCTCGAAAATTGAATTACAAGGAAAAGAGATATGGATAGGCTTCTCTCATGGGTTCTTCCAACTCCCAAGTTGAGTCACCCGATCGCTCATCCCACACCACTTTCACCATGTTAATGGTCTTGCCTCTGAGCTGTTTACTTTGACGATCTTCAATCCTGACTGGTTTCGCTTCAAAGGACAAGTCATCCCTGATCTGCACGTTGTCCACTTCCAGCACATGACTAGGGTCTGCCATGTACTTCCTCAGCTGTGAAACGTGAAAGACATTGTGCAGATTCGCTAAATGGGGAGGCAGGGCGATCTCATAAGCTACTGGGCCAATCCTCCTTAAGATCTGATATGGTCCCACGAACTTAGGGGACAACTTCCTTGGCCTGATCGCTCTTCCTACACCCTTGGTTGGTGTCACTTTCATGAACACGTGGTCTCCAGCAGTAAACTCCAAAGGCTTTCTCCTCTGATCTGCATAGGACTTCTGCCTACTCTGAGAAGCTTTCATTCTGCTTTGTATCTGTTTCACCTTCTCGGTCGTCCGCTGAATCAACTCTGGCCCAACCAAGACTGCCTCGCCCTCCTGGTACCAACATAAGGGAGTCCTACATTTCCTCCCATACAGGGCTTCATATGGTGCTATCCCTATGCTGGCGTGATAACTGTTATTATATGTAAACTCCACCAGTGGCAACACCTCGTCCCAATTCCCCAATTGATCCAAGACACACGTCCTCAGCAGGTCTTCCAAGGACTGGATCGTTCTCTCTGACTGACCATCTGTTTGGGGATGATATGCAGAGCTCATCCTCAACTTAGTTCCCAAGCATTCTTGCAAGGTCTGCCAAAGCCGTGAAGTGAACCTGGGATCCCTATCTGAAACAATGCTGGAAGGCACTCCATGCAGCCTCACTATTTCCTGGATGTACAACTGTGCCAACTTGGCCATGGGCATCCTCATATTCACTGGGAGAAAATGAGCACTCTTCGTCAGCCGATCAGTGATGACCCAGATTGCATCATGGCCCTTTACCGTTCTGGGTAAATGGGTGACAAAATCCATGGCAATGCTGTCCCATTTCCACTCAGGGATATCCAATGGTTGTAGTAACCCACCAGGCCTTTGATGTTCTACCTTTGCCTTCTGACACGTCAAACAGGTAGCAACATACTGGGCGATGTCCCTCTTCATGCCTGACCACCAAAATGACTCCTTCAAGTCATGGTACATCTTGGTCATGCCTGGATGGAGGTTAAGGCGACTCTTATGACCTTCATCTAGGATCATCTTCTTCAATTCTCCATCTGCAGGGATGCAAATCCTACCATTAAATCTCAAGATCCCATCATCGCCCATCACAAAGTCTCTAGCCTGGTCGGTCCCTAGTGACTCCACAGTACGCTTCAGACTAGGGTCCTCTAACTGCTTATCCCTTAACATCCCAAGGAAATCATTAGTTATAGTCAGCTTACTACAACTAATGTGATTCACGTGGAACTCTACCCCAAGGTTTAAATCTCTGAATTGCTCGATCAGTTTCTGCTCTTCCATCATCATGGTGGCTACTTGTACTGATTTTCTACTCAAGGCATCTGCCACTACATTGGCCTTCCCCGGATGATACATGAGTTGAAAATCGTAGTCCTTAAGAAACTCCATCCACCTTCTTTGTCTCATGTTTAGTTCCTTCTGATCGAACAGATATTTCAGGCTCTTATGGTCACTGAACACCTGGAACCGAGCTCCATATAAATAGTGCCTCCAGATCTTCAAGGCAAATACCACAGCCGCCAACTCCAAATCATGCGTGGGGTAGTTCCTCTCATGAACCTTGAGTTGCCTTGAAGCATATGCAACCACTCTTTTCTCTTGCATCAAAACACATCCCAAGCCCTGATGTGAAGCGTCACAGAAGACGTCAAAAGGTCTTCCCACCTCGGGGATCACCAGCACTGGAGCACTAGTCAACCTCTCCTTTAATTCCATGAAGCTCTGCTCACATCGGTCGGTCCAAGCAAAAGGTTGATCCTTGCGGGTCAGCTGTGTTAAGGGAGCCACTACCTTGGAAAAGTCCTCAATAAACCTCCGATAGTAGCCCGCCAACCCCACAAAGCTCCTTATCTCGGTGACTGTTCTTGGACGTTCCCACTGCAGCACTGCCTCTACCTTGGCTGGATCCACCGAGATCCCCTGGGCAGATATCACATGTCCTAAGAAGTTGACTTCCCTCAGCCAGAACTCACACTTCGAGAACTTGGCATAGAGCTGCTTCTCCCTCAGTATCTCCAATACTGTCCTCAGGTGTTCTTCATGCTCTTCCTCGGTCCTTGAGTAAATGAGTATGTCGTCTATGAAGACCATCACAAACTTATCCAAGAAAGGGCGAAAAATCCTATTCATGTAGTCCATGAACAGGGCTGGAGCATTTGTGACCCCAAACGGCATCACCACATACTCATAATGCCCATACCGAGACCTAAAAGCTGTCTTTTGCACATCATCAGCTTTAACCAAAATTTGGTGGTACCCCGATCTCAGGTCAATCTTGGAGAACACCGAGGCTCCATGTATTTGATCCATCAAATCATCAATCCTAGGCAGGGGGTACTTGTTCTTGATGGTCAACTTGTTCAACTGCCTGTAATCTATACACAGCCGAGACCCTCCATCCTTCTTCTTGACTAGAAGCACTGGAGCTCCCCATGGAGATACACTGGGTCTGATGAATTGCTTCTCCAGCAACTCTTCCACTTGCTTCTTCAACTCCACTAACTCGGCTGGTGCCATCCTGTAAGGTGCCATTGACACTGGTCCAGCTCCAGGTACCAAGTCAATAGAGAATTCCACTTCTCTCTTAGGGGGTAACCCAGGTACTTCTTCTGGGAATACATCCGTGAAATCTTTCACCACGGGTATTCTGCTTACGTCCCCTTTATTCTCCACCTTCGACCGAGCGAGTATCACGAAGCACCTCGCCCCTTCTTCCAACTCTGACTGCCCTTGCTGAGCAGAAATTACATCTGATCCTTGGAGGTCTGGAAACGCAATCTTCTGACTACCGCAGTCAATGAGAATGTGATTGGCAGCTAACCAATCCATTCCCAGGATAACATCTAAGTCCTGAAGAGGTAGGCAGATCAAGTTCACCTTGAATCTGCGTCCCTCTACAATCACTGGACATTCGGGGCACACTGTAGAGGTCGACACCTGTCCTGATGCAGGTGTAGAGACCAACAGTTCGAAGGGTAACTCCTTCACTAGAAGGCTCAACTCGGCTACACACAGGCTTGACACAAAGGAGTGTGTCGCTCCAGAATCAAACAAAGCTTTTACACCCCTACCAGCTATAAAACATATACCCTGCACGAGGTTACCTGACTGAGATGCTTCTGCTCCAGACATGGCAAACACTCTCCCTGTCGCCTGAGGTCTGCTGCCTTCGTTTCTCCTCTGCTGGGAGCCACTGGGTTGGGTCGCCCCATTCCTGCTAGGGCATTCTCTAGCAACGTGCCCTGTCTTTTGGCAGGTAAAACACCTTCTCTCTGAAGGCTGCTTGGGGCACACGTTGGGCGTGTGTGGTCCACCACAATGGAAACACTTGGGTTTCCAAGGTTGCCGCTGCTGAAACTGGGATGACGTTGTTCCCACCCGATGTGGTGGAGGCCTCGTATAGGGCTTGCTTTCTGAGTGCTGCACCTTAGCCTTCCCACTGGAAGAACTCCCTGGGTGTGACCTCATCACCCGAGAATCACCCTTTTCCAGGGTCTCAACCATCTTCGCCTTCTCTACCAAGGCGTGAAATTCCCTGATGCACATCGGGGCTATGGTCCTCTTCAGCCCATGCTTCAGTCCCTCTTCAAACTTCCTACACCTCCAGGCCTCAGAGGTCGCCTGGGTATAGAACCGGGCGAGGTACTCAAAACGAGCAGCATAGGCGTTCACTGACATATCCCCCTGCTCCAGCTTCAGGAACTCAGCTTCCCTCGCAAACTTGGCGCTGTCAGGGAAGTATTTCTCCAAGAACTTCACCTTGAAGCTCTCCCAATCCAAAACATCCCCTCGGGCATCCATCATCTGCTGAGCTCCCATCCACCAGAACTCAGCTTCTCCTGATAGCAGATAAGTGGCGAACAACAATTTCTTCTCTTCAGGGCAGGAGGTCGCCCTAAAGATTTTCTCCAGCTCTCTGACCCACTGATCTGCCTGATCAGGGGTAGCATTCCCACTAAACTTGGGTGGGTTGTGCCTCATGAACTCGGTCAGTCCCATCTGTTCTTGAGGCTGACCGCCGTGGGAGTTTGTCTCAGCCGACCGAGCAGTTTCCCAGTGGTGCATTGTAGCTTGATGGTTCTGAGCCATCGCTGCATTCTACTGCTGGATGGCAGTTGCCATCATCTCGATAGCCTTAGCAATCTAGCTCATCTCTGAAGAAGATTGGGGAGGGGTAGAAGGTCTACGTGCCATCTCTCTTCGTTTCAGAGTTGAAACTACAGGTTTCTATATTCCCTACAACTACAAGAATGAGATCGATAAGAAATCAATTCATTCAGGAGGTAACATATAGACCTTACAAAGGTCAGCATCTCAAAATCATTAAGAATTTGAGCTCAACAACAGAATCATAATGCTTATAACATCAAGCATAACACCAGAACAACTACTGGTATGCAGTCATCAATCCAATCAACCATTTTCAATCCATTACAAGGACACTCAAGAAAATGAAATAGCTCACACCAGAATTCAATATATGCTAAACATCAAACCTTTGGAATTAAGGTTGAGACTCATCCCGATCCAGTTATGAGTGTGCACCCTCACTACTTTATCAGGACCTTCTCATTCTTAATACTAAGATTTTCAGTTATAACATATATTCACCAAAGCACACACAAAATCTCAATACAAAAACGTTTGAAAACTTTTCACTATAGTTGTTTTTTTAAACTCAAATAAATTTCATGAGCAGAAGAAACACAATGGATCCACAGCCCTCAGGTCATCCTAAGGACGAACTGCTCTGATACCATTAATGTAACATCCCGCCAAAATACTATACAAATGTATATAATGAAAATAAAGGTAACAAATAGATTCTATGAACAAAATATTATATATATGAAATGTAGTTTCTCCTCACAGGGAGTTTAATACAAATTCGGTCAAATTTTTCCAGAAACATAAACAAAATACAGTAAAAAAAACGAAGCAGGCGATCTCCTATCGGAAGAGACCGATCTCCTATCGAACGAGGCCGATCTCCCATCGGAGGACCCAAAACAGCCGATCTGCTTCCGGCGACCACTCACTAAGGAGCTCTACTTCCTGGAAGATCATCTGCTCCCGTGTAAGTTATACACGATCATCACAGTTTTAAGAGAACAGCCACAGAACCAAAACACGCAGGGTAAGCTAGATATTTTAAAGAGAGTTTAAATAAGGATAATTAAAATAAAATCAAGGTAAACAATTTCAAGATATTCACGTAAAGCTATAGATTTTCCCAATACTCTTCACCTGATCGCCCAGAAATCACACATTCCACAATATTCACAAGAGTCATTCTATTTCACAATACTGCATCAAGTGTCTCTAAATTTCAAGTTCCTCATTTCACATGTCAGACCACCACTGACCCAGCACACAAGACACTTGACCTACTTCCGGAAGACTCGTGCATTGACTAGACTCAGAGATTCTGCACCTGTCATACAAGCTGTTGTAATGTTTCCACAGCTATGCGCATCAACACATTCTCGATCTCAAGTTCACCATTCTCACAGTATGACAGGGTTAATCCATATGACAGGCCGAGCTCGTTCTGTTTCACACGACTCACCCATACATATGAACCTCCTTCGACTCTCAACGCCTGAATAATCTCATCTATATGAATCCATTATCTCAGGAGAGTCAGGATAATCCCATTATAGACATCACCGATCAATGCACATCCTACACGATCTTACACGGTATTTTCTTTCCTGAAAATACTATGCCTCGATCCACATTCACCACATCCAACACATCACATAACACTTAAAGGAATGATTTCAATCACAGCAAAACTCAATCCAAGGTTCTTATTTTCGAATATCTCATTTAAATCTCAACAGTTTCAAAGCAACACCAAAAACAGAGAGTTTCGCAAACAACGCCAAAACCGGCGATCTGGTTCAAAAACAGGGTATTTCGAAGTCTGTATTTAAAAACCGGCAACCACGTCGCCCAAACACATAGAAACAGAGCATTCACGAAGATGAAAACGAAACCGGCGACCACGTCGCCCTCATTTTAGAAATAGCTAAACTATGGCTTGTATGGAAAAAGAAGTCTAGCTTCCCTTACCTGGACTTGCGCAAACACCTAGAGTTCCGAAACCCAACAAAGCTTGAAGAACGCCTTGGCTCTGTTTTTGCGTCTGGTTGAAGGACTTGCAGAGGACTGCCCAGGTGCTCTAATGGTGGCTGTCGCTCGTCGTACTCTCGTGTGAAGGTGCTAGAATCGCAGCGCGAAGGAGGCAACTGGAGGAGAAGGGAGGTAACTCACTCTTTCTCTCTTTGAAGGCTGCAACGTTTTCTTTCTCTCAGCAGTGGGTTTTCTGCATCTTAAACCAACTTATCCACCAAAAGCAGCTGCCACCACCCACTCTGCAGAGAAGTCTGAGAACCACTGCTCTGAACAGTACTGCCACTGTTGTCGCTTGTGCATGCCAGCCACTGCTCTGAACAGTACGACCGCGAGTGTCTCCTGCGCATGCCAACATTCTGATGTCACCACTCTGAATCATCCTTTTTGTCTACGTGGCGCGCGTGCAGGACGTTTCATGCTGAGAGTCTGGGTCCCACTTTATCTGTGTGAGGCTCGCCATCGCGACAACTTTCCAATGCTGACTCATCCTGGCGAACGACCGATGTCTCCTTCGCCCTAGAAGACGACCGATGTCTTCCTCTAGGAGACGACCGATGTCTTCCTCTGGGAGACGACTGATGTCTTCCCTGGCGACGCCCTCATAGCTCTCGCGCCTTGGCCACGTCCACATGCCTCGCGCCCTGGCAATGCCCGCATGCCTCACGCCCGCGCGATGCCTGCATGCCTCTCGCGCCCGCGCGATGCCTGCATGCCTCTCGTGCCCGCGCTATGCCTGCATGCCTCTCGCGCCCGCGCGATGCCTGCATGCCTCTCGCGCCCGCGTGATGCCTGCATGCCTCTCGCGTCCTGGCGACGTCCACCTGGCGCTCATGTGTAGCAGGCGACCGGCGATCTCATAGCCTTCTAAACTTAACTTTTTCCTCCCTTTCTATTCTAAATAAAACATACATAGAATTCTTTTAAAATATAACCCTTTTTATTCCAATTCAATTTTATAGGTCCTTACAATGCGCGCGCTGCAAGATAGCGTCGCGGAATCGAGAGTTGAGCAAGAGAGGATGCGTGCAGAGCTGACTGCATCGCAGAGAAGAAACGAAGAGCTGGACCGTATGAATGAAGAGCTGCGTAGGGAATTGCAGGCGCAGAAGGAGCGCGCAGCTGAAGAGAGGACGTCGACGCCACCGTCGCCTCCGCGAGCATTCCCTATGCCTTTCTCCCCCGAAATCATGAACACGGTGGTGCCTCCCAATCTGGTGGGACTGAAAGCGTCGTTCACGGGGGTGGAAGATCCAGAAGCACACCTGACAGCTTTCCACACTCAGATGATGCTGACTGGAGGTTCAGATGCTGTGTACTGTAAGATGTTCATGAGCACGTTGAGCGGAGTGGCTATGGAGTGGTTCGTGAGGCTGCCAGAGGGCCGCGTCACTTCCTTCCATCAGTTCGTGAAGCTGTTCACGGAGCAGTACATCATTAATCGACCTGCGCCAGTAATGTCCTACGACCTGTTTGATGTGCGCCAGTATCAGGGGGAGCCGTTGAGGGACTACCTCAATCGCTTTGGGGCGCAGGTGGTGAGATTGCCCAGCAAGGACGAGGACATGCTGGTGCATGCGTTCAAGAGAGGTGTCCTCCCTGGTCCTTTCAGTGAATCGCTCATCAGGAGCCACCCTGCCACCTTCACCGAGATACGGCGACGTGCGGTGGCACACATAGTAGCAGAGACCGAGGTCTCTGAGAAGAGAGGAAGTGCTGCACCGTCGAAGCCACGTGGAGGTCAGGGGAATCAACAGCAACAGGCGCGGGTGCATGAGGTGAAGGAAGGGAGGAAGGAGCAGAGAAGGTCTCGCCCTTATGCACCAAGGAAGGACCAGATCAGGGGGCGTGCAAGCAACGCACCCCCCAGGTATGATTTCATGATAAGTTTGGTAGAGCTGATCGCCATCCCTGCTGTGGCAGCAAGACTCCATGTGCCAGAGAAGACCGACAGGGTACTTGGAGGGAGGAAGGATGAGTGGTGTGAATTCCATCAAGCTTATGGACATACACTCCGTAACTGCCTGGCGTTGGGGCGTCAGCTTGCTGAGTTGGTGGAGATAGGGTTCCTGACCGATTACCTGCGGGAGACACAAGGTGATCGCGCTTCGGGGTTCCAGGAAGGCGACCAGCATCATGAGCTCCCTGTGTTTGGGGAGGTGAGGTGATGGAAGAGGCTACACTGGGGGGGCTCCCAGAGCTGAAGCGAAAGGCATGATCGTCCCACGTGTGTTCATCGCTAGGGTGGTCATCGCCAGTTAAAGGAGACCCCATCCAGAGTGGTTGAGACGTTGGAGAACGGAGCTCGTCGGCTGGCGATTCTGGATGTAACGACTATTCCAGAACCCAGGACGCTACACGCTTCTTTCTTGCTTTCGTTAAGTTGTAAAGTAGATGCGCTATCGCGCTGTACACACACTTAGTGTATTAAAACAGTTGAGCAGATCAGGGACACTCTTTTTAACGATGCCACCCAATAAAAGATTTTCAGTACATAAAGTGTGCGAGTGTTCCCAGTTTAAAGTTCCCCTTGCCCCAGGTGCAAGACCAGGTGATCGGTGGTGAGTTACCAAGTGTCCACCACCCGCAGATCAGCCCCTAGATAAGCGCAGGGGGGTAGAGCGCGATCAGCCATCAGTGCATGTAGAGCGCGATCAGCCGTCGGTGTATGTAGAGAGTGAGTACTCGGTCGGTGCATGGTCATCGGGGTCTTGCTAACACGTGTTAAGCTGGGACCCAAGTTCCCAACGAGAGCGTTGAGCATGCACCTCGTATGATTCCAGAAGAAGTGGTCGGGACATCGGTGAACGCGCGATGAGGCAATGCAGGTAGGGCGCGCCCAGTGTGTGCGCTTAGACAGCCACGCCTGGCGCCCCCCTGGGAGCGTGCACCCACGAGAAAGTCCTCACCTCTGCTTTATACAGCAAGGTTGAGGCGAGAGAAAGTCCTCTTCCTTTGCTTTTTACAGCAAGGTTGAGGCAATAGAGAAAGTCCTCTTCTTCTGCTTTATACAGCAAGGTTGAGGCGAGAGAAAGTCCTCTTCCTCTGCTTTACACAGCAAGGTTGAGGCCAGAGGAAGTCCTCCTTGCCCTTGAGCAAGTGCAGGCGAGAACAGAGGAAGTCCTCCTTGCCTTTGAGCAAGTGCAGGCACCAGAGGAAGTCCTCCTTGCCTTTGAGCAAGTGCAGGCACCAGAGGAAGTCCTCCTTGCCATTGAGCAAGTGCAGGCACCAGAGGAAGTCCTCCTTGCCTTTGAGCAAGTGCAGGCGAGAACAGAGGAAGTCCTCCTTGCCCTTGAGCAAGTGCAGGCACCAGAGGAAGTCCTCCTTGCCCTTGAGCAAGTGCAGGCGAGAACAGAGGAAGTCCTCCTTGCCATTGAGCAAGTGCAGGCACCAGAGGAAGTCCTCCTTGCCCTTGAGCAAGTGCAGGCACCAGAGGAAGTCCTCCTTGCCTTTGAGCAAGTGCAGGCACCAGAGGAAGTCCTCCCTCGACTTTGTACAGCGAGGCTGAGGCAAGAGAGAAAGTCCTCTCCCTTTGCTTCTTACAGCAAGGTTGAGGCGAGAGAACCAAGTCCTCACCTCGACTTTGTACAGCGAGGCTGAGGCATGAGGAAAAGTCCTTTTCCCTTTGCTTTTTACAGCAAGGTCGAGGCAAGAGAGCCAAGTCCCTTCCCTCTGCTTTTTACAGCGACGCTGAGGTGAGAGAAGCAAGACCTCACCCACGACTTCTTACAGCAAGGTTGGGACAAGAGGGGTCATCGAGAAGCACTTTTCTTCCCCAAAACACAGGCGTCATAGTTGGTGTTCAGACCCTCTATGCGCTCAGCGCTGGTATGGCAGAGAAGTGCAGCGAAGCCAGAAGCGCGATGACTAATCGGTGGTGCGCTGACATGCTAGTCGGTGGTCGGTGGTAGAAGCAAGTTCTGCTGCGTGAAGCCGAAGCGTTTAGGCCCGTTAGGTCAGTCATCCAGCACAAAGTTATGTTGAAGGCAATGCTAAGGCAACAGTTAGCCGCGATCAAGTCAGAGGCCAAGTTTGAGGGGTTGCAGGTAGATCGCGCTAAAGCCTAAGCTAGATAACAGTTAGTCACATGCAGAGAGTTAAAGAGAAGAAACGCAGCGAACTCCAGCGCGTTTGAGAAGAAGAAAACAGAGAAGCTGAATCTCTAGATGATCCAGAGAGATGCTTTGGATGTTTGAAGGCGAAGAAGAAGGGATGAAACAGTGTTAGTACCAGAGTGTGCACTCCTGTAGAACACCAGAAGACGATTTCTTAGTCTCTTCGCTGAGAACAAGTTCACAGCTCGAGACTGGGGGGCTTGTGATCCGGTCGGTCATCAGTAGTTGATGACGTCAGCAGCCGTTGAACACGTGGACCATGCACAGGGTGGCACGTGGTAGAAAGAGCAAGTGAATCAGGGAGGAGATCACTCATAATGGTCATCGCCTATCGCCTGTGATGTTGAGTGTTCGCCTGTCGCCTTGAGGTGAGTACTCGCCTATCGGTTTGAGTATGAGTAATCGCCCATCGCCTTGAGGATGAGTAGTCGGTCATCGCCGCATGGATGAGTAATCGCCCAGATTGCACATGATCGCCGCATGTGAAGGTTGGGAGATCAGATGGTCAACAAGTCGCCGAAAGAGCACATCGCCGGGTGCTTGAGAAGACTTGGTTGCGCCCAGAGTAGCCTGCGTACTAAGCTACTCCCTGTGTGGATAACTTAGTCGCAGGGGCACAGTGGAAGTAACGTTTCAGCTGCAGACAGTTCAGATGGTGACACGTGTACGTCCAGATGTCATCCACGTGTCAAGAGGAATAACCGTCAGGAGAGAGAAATACTCAGGTATAAATACGAACTCTTAACAGAATTAAGGGAGAGTTTTTTCAGATCTTGCACCTTACACACTTGAGAATTTGAGTCACACACGGGTCTCACAAAGAGATTCAGAGATAGTTTTAGTGTTCCTGTGCCTGACTTGAGCGTCGGAGCTACAACGGCCGCTAGAGGCGCCGTCTGTGTGTTTTGCAGGCAGCGTTCGGAGTTCCGGCAGTGGTTCTTGGAGCGTTCCTGCAGAACAGAGGGCTAGGCGAAGGAGCGATGAGGCAGTCCTCCACGTTCGAGTCAAGCGGCAGGATCAGGTTTTAAAAGCGGTTTTCCATTCATCACCCAGTTTAATCTGGATTTGGTTATAACCACTCTTAAGATCAATCTTGGAAAATATTTTGGACCCATGTAATTCATCCAACAAGTCATCTAACCTAGGAATGGGATGCCTATATTTGATTGTAATTTTATTTATAGCGCGACAATCCGTACACATTCTCCATGACCTATCCTTTTTAGGAACAAGGATGACAGGCATAGCACATGGGCTCATGCTATCTTGTACCCATCCCTTAGCAATTAATCCCTCAACTTGTTGTTGAATTTCTTTGGTCTCTGTGGGATTGGTCCTATATGCTGGGCGATTTGGTAAAGAAGCCCTGGGAATGAAGTCTATTTGGTGTTCAATCCCTCTTAAAGGTGGTAAGCCATTAGGAGGATCTTGAAACACATATTCAAATTCCTTTACCAAATTGTCCAAACATGTGGGACTATCCTTAGCCGACTCACAATCAAGGACACTAGGAATAGCTAAAAAAATAGGCTTTTGAGCAACTATTACCTTTTTTACCTCTTGAGTTGTCATGAGAAGGCTTCTCTTTGAACTTTTTTTATCATTTTCAATATCTCTCTTTTGCTTCATTTTAATTTGGTCCTCATGGACTTCCTTTGGAGAGAGAGACTTAAGTATGACCTTGTGCCCATGGAAGTTAAAAGAAATTTTGTTGGTAAAGCCATCAAGAAAAACTTTTCTATCATATTGCCATGGCCTACTTAAAAGAACACGTGTTGCTTCCATTGGGACAACATGACACAAGACCTCATCTTTGTATTTACCAATGGAGAAAGCAATGACGACTTGTTTGTTAACTATGATTTCTCCAACCTCACTTAACCATTGTAGTTTGTAGGGCTTTGTATGAGAGATAGTAGACAATCCAAGCTTATCTACTACTCTTGTACTAGCCACATTAGCACAACTTCCCCCATCCACTATCAAAGAAGACAACTTATCATTAATGAGACATCTTGTATGGAAAATATTTTCTCTTTGGCTTTCATCAAAGGGTTTTAAAACTTGGCCAAGCATTTGTCTCACTACTAATAAGTCGCCTTCAAGTGGACTTTCACTCTCAAGCTCATTTGGGAACCTAGGAGGTGTTGAAGGTCTAGAGGAATCCGAACTATGCTCACTCACAACCACCCCATCACGCATCATCATATTTCTTTTGGAAGGACAATTAACCACTATATGACCATAGCCTAAACATTTAAAGCACTTTTTACTTGAAGATTTAGTTGGTGATTTAGGAGTAGAAGTTGAAGGCTTAGTATCTCTAGTTTTGAAAGTAGAATCTTTTGAAGGAAATTTTGAAAAAGATTTTCCTTTTTTTTTCCAAGATGAATTGTAAAAGCCATCATTATGAGTATGTTTAAAAGAATTTTTTCTTGCAAGTTGAGATTCTACCTTGATGGCAAGGTGAACCAAATTTTCTAAAGAAGAATGCTCATTAAGTTCTACAACATCTTGGATATCCCTTCTAAGACCACTAACAAATCTAGCCATTTTAGCTTCATCATTCTTATGCATATTGGCTCTAGTTAAAAGCGTTTCAAGTTCTTTATAATAAGCATCCACACTTAGCGTGCCTTGGTGAAGCCGTTGGAGCTTCAACAATAGGTCTTTCCTAAAGTGTGGAGGCACAAATCTAGCGCGCATGCAAACTTTTAAATCATCCCAAGAGACCACGGGCGGTCTCTTGTTTAGCCCAATGTCCATGACAGTTTTGTGCCACCATTGCATGGCATAGTCCATAAATTCTAGGGAGGCTAGCTTAACCTTTTGGTCTTCTTGGACCTCATGTACAAAAAATATTTGTTCTACCTTAGCCTCCCATCCTAAATACACATTAGGATCTCCTTCACCACTAAAACTAGGTAATTTTACATAAGGCATAAAAGGCTTAGCCACATTTTGGCGCCTATCTTCATGATTGTGATGCATCCTCCAATTGGTTTCTTCATGATATCCATAAGAACTTTGAGAAGACCTTGAGGTATGCCTATGATGACGATGGTGTATTCTCTCATGGTTGTGATGATGATCTTCACGGTCCAACTCCAATCTTTGGAGCCTTGCCTCCATTTGTATTAATGCCTCATCTTTTTGTGCAATTGTTAGTTTAGCATCCTTTAATTCACCAATTAGGTATGCTTTTTGAGGTGAGTGAGGCTTAGATGATTCTCCACTAGAAATATTAGCCATGGTAAAATGAAACACAAAAACACAAAAGAAGAAACTATTATAGAAAACAAAGTTAGAAAAACAAGGTGAAAAGCAAATATAGCTTGCAGCAATGATGTAAAATCTCTCAAACCACTCCAAGAAAATATATCCTTCCTTTACCAAGCCTCTCTTGTGGATTGGATGAGCCTCAAGTGAAAGATGTCAAAGCAAACTACACTTACTCAAAGAACAATTCACCACAAAACTAGGGGAAACAAGAAAGACAAGCAAGAAAAGGTATAGGCAAGAAAAGCTAAACCAAAGTGGAAGTAAAGATATGACAAAACTTTGGAAAAGAATATTGAATGAAAATGACAAGCAAATAAAATAAGGCACTCAATAAAAGGTAGTACACAAAGAGAACCTAGAGAATGGTACTAGAATTGGATTAACAAAACCAAAACAGTACTACAGAATATTAAGGTGTCAAAATGCATGACTTAAACAAATTATGCTGAGCTGGATAATTCAAATTTGAATTTGAAATTCAAATTTGGAGCCAATCTTGAGTCACATGGGAGGTGTGACCTTTTTTCTACTTTGGCACCTCCTAAAAACTACACCTACACCTACTCTTTATGTCACATGGAAGGTGTGACCTATCTTTATACATTGGCACCCCTTATTTTAATATCTACACCTTCCTTTAAAGTTCTACTAAAAACTATACACAAGTAATTACAAAAAGAGACATCCATTGATGCTCTTCTCCCAAAGCTTTAGCCTTGCTCCTAGTCATCCTTTGAGGCATGAAGGATGTTGAGCTATTTGGTTGGGCTTGGGCCCCAACTTGGGCTTGGGATTCATGGGCTTGGGCCTCAGGCGCCTCCTTTACTTGGTCTTCATCACAGGGGGAGAGTGCCCCTGAGGGTGAAGCGTGGGGTCCTCCTACTGCCCTCTCTCCCTTCCTCCAAAGGGTGCTGAAGTCCACCCAAACACAAGAGGACCTGGAGAGCCTGGAGGTGGGCACTCTAACGGAGCAAGTGGCCAAAGACTTCGGGAAAGCTCTTGTTGGGTCCAACCTTCTCCTTACCAAAATGCGGAGGGCCCAGGAAGAGGCTGAGCGAAAGGTCCTTGCTGTTGGGGCGGAACGTCGCCTGATTGGGCTCACCTTGGAGGTGACTGAGCTTCGTAAGGCTGATAAAGAGACCAAGGACCTCTTGCTTGGGAAATACCAAGAGGTCCTTCGGTTATACGCTAGGAACAATGACCTCTGCCTCGCCGTGGAGGATTTGAAGAAGGAGCTGGGTGGCAAGGATGAGGCCATGGCCTAAGTTACCGAAGAATTGGCCAGGCAGAGTGAGGACTTGGCCCAACAGGATGTGGAGCTGGTCAAGCTGAGGGAGGAGATGGGCCAACTCAAGGAGGAAATGGTCTAGACCAGAGTTGAGATGAAGATGGAGATGGCCTATAGGGAGGAGCTCTACTAGCAGACCAAGGACGATCTCACCAACGATGCAGCTGAAGCCTGTGGTGTCGGCTTTGGGGATGCCATCGCCCAGGTTGCCTGCATGCATCCTGGGGTGGATCTTTCCTAGTTCGACCTAACAAAGGTCATCGTCGATGGGCAGTTGGTGGAGGCCCCTGTCGAGCCTTGACCTTCTTCTTCTTTGTAAAACTTTTTGAAATCCAGCATGTACATTGTAACTATCTGCACATTTCTTCTTAATGAATTTATTCTTCAATGCCTTAGCTTTCTCTTGATAACTTAATTTTTCTGCGTGTAATTGAATATGATCCTGCAATGCTTCCTCTTTCAACATTGTCTCAGTTTTCTTTTGAACTGTATCTGTGTGGCTTTTTTCTCTTAGCAAACTTCCGTGGCCCCTATCTGATGAACTCATGAACCCGTGATGTCCTGTCTATACTCTTCTTTTTCGTCTTTGTATATATTTCTGAGGAAATTTTGTTAATTCAAAAGTACCTAATAATCGCTTTTGCCTAAACATCGCAATACTTGCTTAACTTGTCCCCTCAATCTCGTACACTGGCCTCTTCCTCGACGTATAAGTCGTGGAAGAAAACTTCACAAGCATCAACCTTGGCTATTAAGTTATTACAAGCCTCAACCTTGCTGTATAAAGACAAGGAAGAGGACTTTTACTTGTGTTGACCTTGGCTGACAAGTCAAGGAAGACCTCTTACTAGCCTCAACCTTGCTGTACAAAGACAAGGAAGAGGACTTTCACTGGTGTCGACCTTGGCTGACAAGTCAAGGAAGACCTCTTACTAGCCTCAACCTTGTTGTACAAAGACAAGGAAGAGGACTTTCACTTGCCTCAACCTCGCTGTACAAAGATGAGGAAGAGGACTTTCACTTGCCTTAACCTCGCTGTACAAAGACGAGGAAGAGGACTTTCACTGCGGAACCATACTATTCTCGTCCTTGGCGTATAAGGTAGGGGAGAGGTTCACTTACTGCTCAATACAAACATGTCTTTCTTAATTCTTTTTTCTTTTATTGGGTGACCTCGTTAAAAAACCCCGTGGGGAAAAAAGAGTGTCCCCTTAATTGAATACAACTGAAATACAATTTAACTGAATACAATGTAACTAATTGAAATCTAAATACAATGTAATTAATTGAAATAGAATTTGAGGTTGGCACCATTCCATGTGCGGGGGATTGCCCCACCTTCCAAGGTCTCCAACCTATATGCTCGGATCCCAAGGGCCTCTGTCACACAGAATGGACCAGTCCACTTGGGAGACAACTTGTTTTCTAGCTAGTAGGGATGAGCTTTTCGCATCACCAAGTCGGCTACCTGGAACTGCTGAGGTCTCAGCTTGGATTTGTGCTTATACTCTATCTTTCTCTTTAAAGCCTCAGATTTGATGTGGGCCTCTTCCCTGACCTCATCCACCAGATCTAAATTCACTCTCCTCTCCTCGTTAGATTCTTCAACCATAAAGTTTTGAAAGTGATGTGAGCTCTCTTGGATTTCTACGGGAATCATGGCATTTGACCTATACACCAAGCTAAAGGGTGTTTCTTTGGTGGTGGATTGTGGGATGGTGTGATATGCCCACACAATCCTGGGAACCTCCTCTGCCCAAGTCCCTTTAGCTTTCTCTAGTATCCTTTTTAAGTCCCTGAGCAAGATTCTGTTGGTCGATTTGACTTGTCTGCTATTTTGGGGGTGCTCGACCGATGCGAATACCTGCTTGATGTCGAGCTCTGTGCAGAACTTGCCCAACTGTTGGCTTGCAAACTAGGTGCCATTGTCAGACACCAATCATTTCAGGATTCCAAAACGACAAACTATATTCTTCCACACAAAGTGTTGGACTTTGTGAGCTGTGATTTTTGCCACTGGTTCAGCCTTGATCCACTTGGTAAAATGTTCTATGGCCACCATGAGGTACTTCATCTGTCGAATCGCTAAGGGAAATGACCTCAGAATGTCGATCCCCCAAGTATGGAAAGGCCATGGACTGTGAAGCGATCTCAATTCCTCTGGTGGCGCATTATGCCAGTCGGCGTGCTGCTGGCACTTCTTGCACTGTTGTGCATATCTCGTACAATCTTTTCTCATAGTTAGTCAGTAGTATCCAGCCCGAACGGCTTTGGACGACAGAGCTCGGCCACTGACGTGACTTCCACATACACCTTCATGGAGTTCCGACATGATACGGGTACACTGCGCTCCGCTTACATAGGTTAGGATAGGATGGGTGTAGCCATGCCTAAACAAGTAGCCATCAATCAAAGTATAGCGAGCTGCATTCTTCTTCACAATTCTGGCCTCCGCTGGATCCATGGGGAGCACTATGTCAGCTAGGTAGCATCTGTAGGGTGTCATCCAGGTTTCCCCTTCCTCGACTAGGTGAACCTGTAACGATCTTTCTTCTGGTGGACCATATGTACTTATGCGGGATGTTTTCAACGTCTCCTGGGTTAGTGACCTATGACTTCTCTTTCCTTCCTCCAAAATGCTTATCCTCTAAGCATCTACCACGGCCTTTATAGCTGTTCGAGGTGCTCTCAGAGGCTCCTATATGACCATCCTCTGTCTGCCCCCCTTGCCTGAGCTGGTGAGCTTTGCCAGCAAGTCAGCTCTGGCATTCTGTTCTCTGGGAACATGTGGCAATTCGAAATGTATGAATGTTCTCTTCAGGAGCTCCACATATTCCAGGTAAGTGGCCATCTGAGGGTCCTTGGCCTAGTGCTCACCCGTCACCTGCCCCGTTATCAGCAGTGAATCACTCTTGGCTAGTAGACATTCAACACCCATCTCCTTGGCTAGCATCATTCTTGCGATCAAAGCCTCATATTCTGCTTGGTTGTTACTGGCTTTGAAGGCAAAACGTAGGGCCTGCTCGATCAAGACCTCACCTGGTCCTTCCAAGATCATTCTAGCACTGCTGCCCTACTGATTCAACGATCCGTCTACTGAGAGTACCCACCTAAAGTCTGCCTTTCCCTGCTGTGTGGCTTCTGAGGAGAGCTCTACCATGAAGTCAGCATAAACTTGGTCCTTGATTGGCCCTCTAGGTTCAAATTGCACATCGAACTCAGATAACTCAACAGCCCAGCGGACCATTCTCCCTGCTACATCAGGTTTCTGTAGGACCTTGCGAATTGAAAGGTCTGTCATCACAATGATAGTGAAGCTGTGAAAATAGTGTCAGAGGCTCTGCGCTGAAAATACTACAGCTAGCGCTGCCTTCTCTATGGCCTGGTAGTGCACCTCAGGTCCCTGCAAGACCTTGCTGTCAAAATAGATGGGTTTTTGCACGTGGTCCTACTCCTGGACGAGGACCAAATTGATCGCCCGCTCCGTGATGGTGAAGTATTGGCAGAGCGGGGCACCTGGTAGTGGTTTGCATAACATCGGGGGACTGGTCAAATACTCTTTCAGCTTGAGGAATGATTCCTCACACTCATCAGTCCACATGAAGTTTTTTCTCTTCAAACACTGGAAGTAAGGATACCCCCTGTCCCTTTCTGCTGAAACAAACCGGGACAGGGTGGCCATCCAACTTGTTAACTGTTGTACTTCCTTCACTGAGACCGGGCTTCTCAAGGCCATAATTGCTGTGCATTTCTTGGAGTTTGCTTCTATTCCATGCTCAGTCAGTAAGAACCCCAAGAACTTTCCCGCTTCTACCCCAAACACACATTTTTCAGGGTTCAGTTTTAACTTGTACCTGGCTATGGTGTTGAACAGCTCTTCTAGGTCAGCAACGTGCTGGTCCTTTTCTTGGGAGGTGACGACCATGTCGTCCACGTATGCCTGCACATTTTGCCCTATCATAGGGACGAATATCTTGTCCATCAGTCTTTGGTAGGTCGCTCCGGAATTCTTCAGTCCAAAGGGCATCACCTTGTAACAATAACTGGAGAGCTCTGTCATGAATGCTATCTTGCATTCGTCTCTGGGGTGCATCCAGATCTGGTTGTATCCAGGGAATGCATCCAAGAAGCTGAGGAGTTTGCATCCTGACGCGCTGTCCACCAAGGCATCTATGCTGGGCAAGGGTAAGAGTCCTTGGGACAGGCTTTATTCAGGTCTGTGAAGTCAACGCATATCTTCCACTTGCCATTGACTTTCTTGACTAACACCACATTGGCCAACCACTCAGGGTATTGGATCTCCCTGATGTGACCGGCCTCCAACAACTTCTGGGTTTCCTGCTTAATGACCTGCCGCCTCTCCTCATTGAACTTTCTCCATCTTTGGCGTACAGGTCGGACTTGTGGGTCCATGGTAAGGCGATGGCATAAGAAGTCAGGGTCAATACCTGGCATGTCTGAGGCAGTCCATGCGAAAGTGTACAGATGTCGGGCCAAGACCCCGGTGACCTGGTCTTGCGCTTCCTGACTCAAGGACTTACCAAGTTTGTACTGTTTGCCCCTAATCTCTCGTTCCACGACCTCTTCTGCGGGCTCGGTTAGTCTTTCAGGGGCGACCTCTACACGGACAATTCCTTCTTTCCTGGGTGGCCGGTTTGTGATAGAGCACACACCTCTCTTTGTTTTAAGGCTATTCTCATAACACTTTCTAGCCGTCTTATGAAGGGAGGACAACTTCATCTTCATGTGTCTTGACGAGGGTACTGCTCCTAATCTGTTCAAAGTTAGCCAGCCCAAAAGAATGTTATAAGCAAAAGGAGCATTTACCACAAGATACCTTATGTTGATAGTGCGAGATGCATTGCCATCTGTGAACATCGTCCTTAGCTCGATGTGGCCTCTGACCTTCACTTGGTCCCTTGCAAAACAGTATAGGTAGACATCATAAGGTCTCAGCTAGTTAGGTGATAACTGCAACTTATTGAAGGTCGGCCAAAACATCACATCTGCCGATTTTCCCTGGTCAACGAGGACTCGGTGCACCTTCCTTCCCACTGTCACCATTGAAATTACCACTGGGTTGTTGTCGTATGGGACCACATCCAACCAATCAGCCTTCGTGAAAACAAAGGTCAGGTTCTGGGAACTGGTCGGCTTCCCCCTCCTTGACAGTCATCACTCCTCTGGCGTATTTCCTTCGCTGGGAAGCGGTACACCCTCCTCCTGAGAACCCCCCGGAAATGGTGTTGATCTCTCTGTGGATGGGTACCTTGTGCCCCTGATCTTCTACTGGGGCCACCATCGTCGGGGTCCTCTGTGGTTCCTGCAAGTAGTCTATCAGAAAACCGTTTTTTACCAGTTCATCCAGTTGGTGCCCTAGTGCTAGGCAGTTGCTCAACCCGTGACCACACGCTTGGTGGAAGTCACACCACTTGTCTTTGTTGGGTCCCAACCTCTTGTCAGTTTTCTGGGGAAACTTTAGCCTGCTAGCCACCTCGGGAATGGTGATCAGCTCCTTGAGGTCAACTCTGAAGTTGTGCCTGGTGGGTTTAGGCTTCTTCGACTCATACGGTGTCGACTTAGCCTTCTTTCCCGTTGTGGCTTCATGCACCCTCATAGGTTGAGTGCGACCTGCTGCACGAGGTTTGGACAGATCGACCCTCGTGCGCTTTTCTGTTACTTGTTCTTCCGCGCTGATGTGGGCCACAACTCGACGACGGATATCATTGAAAGTGTTAGGCTGACACTTGATCGGGGAATCACTGAAAGGTCCTGGTAAGATCCCCTTCCCAAATGCGTGTACCATCATGGCCTCGTCTTTGGTGTGGAACTTCACCACAAGCGCTCCAAAGCGGTTCAGGAAGTCCTTCAATGGTTCTCCCTAGTATTGCTTCACATCAAAAAGATCGGAGGAAACAGGAGGACGGTCTTGTTTGACAATGAACTGGTCCTTAAATAGCGTTGAGAACTAATCGAATGACGTGATGTGTTCGTTAGGGAGTCCAATGAACCAGTCCAACGCTGTTCCTGCAAACGTTCCCATAAATAACTTACAGTGCATTGCACTGGTTCCTCCTGAGATCATCATCTGTGTGTGGAAGGCCGTGATGTGGGCCTCCAGATCATCAATGCCCGTGAAGGTGATCTTTAGGATCATGAACGTTGCTGGTATCACTGTCTCTATGATCGCCTGGGAGAAAGGCATGGGGCAAACCCTGGCTAGGGGGGCACACCCAACTCCCCCACTACATGTTCTCTTATCTCTCTTCGTAATTCCTTGTTGGCTCTACGCAACTCTTTGTTGGTTGCCAACAATGCATCTAGTTCTACCCTAAATTGACCCTGTCTGAGGGCCTGGTCAGCGTTGGACGCCACAAACGCTTGCTGAAGGTTACAGATAGTTTCCATGAGTTCCTGTATGGTGACGTGGTCGTCTTCCACCCTTCCAGCAGCGCCTTGCCTAGTGTTCCTCATATCATCTGGTATTTCTGATTACAATTGTGGATGGGACCTAGTTTTATCGGGCCTCACAGTGGGCGCCAAATGTTCTCACCGGTTGACTCTGAGGCAGATGGTGGCTCCTCCTATCTTCGTGGTGGTTCTGTGCTTCCCAAAGGATGGCTCCGTTGAGACAGAGGGGGCCCTACCTGTAACTGCACTCTGATGCTCAAGTCAATACAGGGTAAGAAACATCAAACAAGCAAAAGTGCTTAAGCTTATAATGTGTGTGTAAGAACTATGTCTTGGTAGAAAACAACGTGTCTTTACCTTGGGTTTTACCCCCTTATATAATTATTTCTAGGTTAACCTGCCGCTGACATTCTCTTGCCAAAGCCTTACCTCTAGCAAATTTGGGGTGTCCTTTTTGGGATACTATCGCACAGTCTTAGCGCAACTCCCATGGCAACATTCCTTTCTTAGAGTGCAACACTCGTGGCAACATTCTTATTCTGGAGTGCGTATATTTCGGTATGGCCGCTAGGGTTACAACGTGTGTACCAGCGCCGCGAGACCAATCCGTTCTATAAATGCCCTAATTTCTCACGTGCCTTGCATGCAGCTTTCTTTGAAAACCCTAGCACTCTTGGGCATTGGCGCCTCTAGGGGTAATTCATTTGTGCCAGACCCGAATGTCTCATACACACTCTGCATGCAGGGTATATCTGTGAATTAGGCTTTTACTAACATAATACTTAACACGTGTAATTTCTGGGGACCCCTCTATGGGTCCTACTACGCCGACCTCTACCGTGCTGACCTCTTCCTTAGGTGCCGACGTATACTGTTGACGTCTGAGGTCTGGCCACTACAGAAACAAATGTAATTTCAACAGTAAGAATATTCTGTTAATGTGCACCTTTAGTTTCGGGTGCAATGCCACATCATTCTGAATAGCTTTTATTTGTATTTACAAGATATATATGCTTAAACTAATTCATCTATTCCTTCTGTTATTTTACTTTAATTATCTTTTTCGAATTAGACTACGAAATATCTAGGACGACCTCATAACGTGTCATTGGGCCCATACCTGGCCCATGGCAAGCTGTGTATAACTTATCTAACCGAGCTTACTACACTAAGTGCCTGTGATGTGAGTTGCATTTTTACGGTGACACTTTACTTAGGATTGGATTTTATGAGACAAGTATGGTGAGAACCTAAGGAAAATCCCTAATGAACATTAACTTAACCAAGTGGTTAAGTAGATGTGAAGGTTCATTTCACAAAGGCAAAACGAAAAGATATGGATTAAGGTGATTATGATGTGTACCGACTAGTCCTCGGACACCGAAAACAGCTAGCAATGGTGAGCCACGTCAGCTGGGTCCCACAACATGGGCCAGAGCCACGAGGGTTGGGTCCCACAGGTAGCATGGACTAGTGGGCTGATTAGTCATCAGCGTGTCGATCACCAGAGTGGAACGATGTGTCCTCATCACACAACGGGGTGATGAGTCCTCGGCAACAGAGTGCGACGAGGTGACATCAGTCTTAGGTGTGTTGAACAACAAAACTAGAACATCTAAGGTGGGCCCCGAGAGAAGACCAGTTATCAGTAAAATGCTCAGAGATAGGGGGAGGACTAAGTCACGAAGCACCCATGCTTATGACAGGGAAAGCACAGTTAGGTGCAGAATCTCTAAGGGTTTGAGTGCCCATCAAGATTAGGGTTTCCAAGTGAAGCTACATGCATGGCACGTGAACAGTGAGGGCACTCCTAGAACAGGTGTAAGGACCTGTAAAATTAAATTGGAATAAAAGGAATATATTTTAAATGAATTCTAAGTATGTTTTTATTTAAAATAAAAAGGAAGGAAAGTGTAGCTTAGAAGACTATGAGATCGCCTGGTTAGTACATAATCGCCTGTCGCCTAGATTACACATGAACGCCAATCGCCTGTAGTGTACATGATCGCCAATCGCCTATGGTGCACATGATCGCCGAAAGTGCACTCAGTATGTGGTCAGGATACTGGATCAACCATAGTGGGTTCCAAAAACCACGCGTATCAAGGTGTGGGTTAAGCCTTAGATACGCTGTGCATGCGAAGCTCTATGCTTGAGCATAAGAAATCATCCTTAGTGTTGCATGCATGGGCGCACGAGGAGTAGTGCTGATCTACTCTTGGAAATGTGAAGCTACCGACGTCACCAAGTCATGTGGAGATGATACCTTGGACGTAACATAGTGGGATGAAGAACCTTCAGCAAGGTGTGGCGATGTGTCATCGGGCATCGCCAGGGCGCGAGGCATGCGGGCATCGCGAGGGCGCGAGGCATGCGGGCATCGCCAGGGCGCGAGACATGCGGGCATCGCCAGGGCGAGACATCGGTCGTCTCCCAGGGAGAGACATCGGTCGTCCGCCAGGATGAGACATCGGTGGATAGTCATCGCGCGAGCGGTCATCGGTGGAAGGTTATCGCGCGATGTCGAGTTTCACACAGATAAGGTGGGACCCAGGCTCCCAGCATGAGACGTCCTGCACGCGCGACACGTAGACAAAAAGGGTGGTTCAGAATATTGACATCAGAGAGTTGGCATGCGCAGAGACACGCGTGGTTGTACTGTTTAGGGAAGCGTGCACGCAAGCTTCCCTGCAGAGTGGGTGGTGGCAGCGGCATTTGTGGACATGTTGGTTTAGATTCAAAAACTCACTTCTGAGAGGAGAGAACGTTGCTGTGGTTCAAGAGTGACAGAGTGAGTTACCTTCATCCTCCTCTTTCTCTCCTACGCGCTACGATTCAGGTATCCTCAAGCACCAGTACGACGAGCGACGACTGCCCTTGGACACCTGGGGAGTTCTCTGCGAGTTTTCCGTCAGTACGCTAGAACAGAGTTAAGGCATCTTTAAGCTTCGGTGGGTTTTGGAGCTCTTGGTGTTGTGCGCTAGTCCAGGTAAGGGAAGCTAGCATTTTCGTTTATAAAAACGTTAGGCGAGTAGGTTCTGAAGTGAGAGCGACGTGGTCACCGGTTTTCTTATGCTTTTCACGATACTTTGTTTTTATGTGTGGGGTGACGTGATCGCCGGTGTTAATGCTGTTTTCGAAATCCCCTGTTTTAGTGTCGTTTGAAACTGTTTGAGATTGAAATGTGAAATGCATGTAATATTCGAAAATCTGAACCTTGGAATGATTGTTTCTGTGATTGGGATTGTTTAAGAAAAGATTCAAAATATTATATGATGGAATTGTGCTTTTACGTGTTGTATGATGCATTGAATGTTGTGAATGTGGGATCAAGGCATAGTATTTTCAGGAAAGAAAATACCGTGTAAGATCGTGTGTAATGTGCATTGACTAGGGACTTGTCTAGAAGGAGATATCCTGACTCTGCTGATATAATGGAATCACATAGATGAAGTTATTCAGTTGTGGAGAGTCGAAGGAGGTTCATATGTATGGGTAAGTTGTTTGAAAGATAACTGACTTGACCTGTTATATGAATTAACCCTGTCATACCGGGAGAGTGATGATGTTGAGATTATGTATGCACATGGCTGTGTGGATTTCACAGCGACCCTGTGTGGATTTCACAGTGGTGTGGTATGACAGGTGCAGATCTCTAAGTCTGAGTCAACGCACGAGTCTTCCGGAAGTAGAGTCATGTGTCTATATGTTACGAGTCAGTGGAAAGTCTGACATGTGAACCATGAGTATTGAATGTATTGAATAGACACTTGACGAGTTTGTGGAATATGGGGATATTGATGGTTGAAATTGATATAGATTATGAATGGTGTGAAGATTTATGCTTTCTTTTGATAAAAAGTTTCATATTTAAAGTTTTAAAAATATCTAGCTTACCCTTTTGTTTTGTATCGTGGTTGTTTTTCTTAAACCTGTGATGATCGTGTATATTTGCACGGGAGCAGACGAGGTTGCAGGTAGTAGAGCTCCTCTGTGAGTGGTCGCCGGAAGGAGATCGCCTGTTTCTGTTTCTGTTAGGCGATCGCCTGTTTCTGTTTCTGTTAGGCGATCGCCTGTTTCCTGTTTCTGATAGGAGATCACCCGTTTTCTGTTTTCTGTTAGGGGATCGCCGGTTTTGAATGCTGTGGTTTTTATTTTATTTTGAAAACTCCTGTATGGAGATGTATTAAAACTTCCTCAAAAAGGGATATTATTTTGAGGCACATTTGTACTAATGGATGAATTATATTATGTATATATCTATGTTCAATTTTGATATTATTGTTTCACCTTTATTTTATTACATAAATATGAAAAGCTTTTGGCGGGATGTTACAACAGGTGGCCCCAGAGATTAGGTGCACGAGGGGGTGCCCAGGTGGCCATAATGTTAGAATTTGCACTCCAGTTAAGGGAAGCCTTACGCGCTAGATTACCCTAAGACTGGGTAATAGCGGCGCAACGGTATTCCTGTAGAAATCCTAAATATGGGTAGTGGCGCAGAGGAAACCCTAGACTATATAAAGGGTAGTAAAACACTTCACAAAGGTACGCAGTTTTTAGACCTAAACTGAAATACACTATACACTTGGTGTGCTTGCCCTAGTATTGACTTGAGCACGGAGTGCAAAAGGCCTCTAGGGTGCGCCCCTTTCTGTCTTTGCAGGTGCAGGTTGTTTCGATACAGTGAAGCATTACTTAAGGAGAGGGAAGAAGGCGCAGGTTTGGCGTAGAGTCAACTAATAAAAGAGTTAACCGGTAAGAACATTTGGCGCCCATCGTAGGGCTGATATAAAACAAGGTCCCATACACAAGCGAAAAGAGGAGAATTCATCGAAATGAGGAATACCAGACAAGGATCTGTCCCACCAAATGGGGGTGAAGGTGTCACCATACAACAACTCATGGAAACGATGCGCGCCCTCCAGGAGAAGGTGGCAGAATCAAGGGCGGATCAGGCACGTATTCAGATGGACCTGGCCGCATCACAAGCCAAGAATGAAGAATTGCATAGGGCGAATGAGGAATTGCACATGAATCTGCGTAATTTGCAGCAGACAGGGGATCGCGTGGTGAATGATTGAGCCCCGCCTACACCACCTAGGGCGTTCCCAATGCCCTTTTCCCAGGCTATAATGGATACCATGGTACCACCAACCTTTGTGGGCCCTAAAACTGTGTTCAGGGGGGTGAAGGACCTAGAGGCACATCTCACAGCATTCCACACTTAGATGATACTGTCAGGAGGTTCCGATGCGGTGCATTACAAACTCTTCATGACCACGTTGACGGGGACAGTGCTGGAATGGTTCATTAGCTTGCCTGAGGGACACATAACGTCCTTCACGCAGTTTTCCACGCTGTTCAGGGAGCAGTACATTGTCAATCGGGCTCCCCCGCCAGTGTCGTATGACCTTTTTGGCGTAAGGCAGTATCAAGGAGAGTCCCTGAGGGATTATCTCAATCGATTTGAAGCGATGGTGGTGAGGCTACACACCGAGGACGAGGATATGGTGGTGTACGCCTTCAGGAAGGGAATACTTCCAGGACCCTTCAGTGAATCGCTCATCAGAAATCACCCCAAGACTTTTGGCGATATTAGGCACCGCGTCATCGCTCACATCCCAACTGAGGGGGAACTCGACGAGAAACACGAGGGCATGGCCCCCTCACCATCGCGGGTGCACGAGGCGATGACGAAGAAGAGGGCGCGGGGTAAGCAGAAACCCTACGAGGCCAGGAAGCCCCAGACCAGGGCACGCGCGAAGGAGGATGTGCCCTCCAGACATAACTTCCTGGTAGAGTGTAAGGAGCTGATTGCTATTCCTAATGTAGCGAAAAGACTGAAGGTGCCCCCAAAGACAGACAAGAGGCTGGGTGCCAATAAGAACACATGGTGTGAGTTCCACCAGGCGTTTGGCCATCCCATCTGCAACTGCTTGGCCCTAGGTCACCAGTTGGATGAGTTGGTCAAAAGTGGTTTCTTAAACGACTACTTGCGGGAGTTGTAAGGACCTGTAAAATTGAATTGGAATAAAAAGGGGTTATATTTTAAAAGAATTCTATGTATGTTTTATTTAAAATAAAAAGGGAGGAAAAGTTAAGTTTAGAAGGCTATGAGATCGCCGGTCGCCTGCTACACATGAGCGCCAGGTGGACGTCGCCAGGGCGCGAGGCATGCAGGCATCGCGCGGGCGCGAGGGGCATGCAAGCTTCGCGCGGGCGCGAGAGGCATGCGGGCATCGCGCGGGCGCGAGGCATGCGGGCATTGCCAGAGCGCGAGGCATGTGGACGTGGCCAAGGCGCGAGAGGCATGCGGGCTTTGCCAGGGCGCGATGCATGTGGACGTGGCCAAGGCGCGAGAGGCATGCGGGCTTTGCCAGGGAAGACATCGGTCGTCTCCCAGAGGAAGACATCGGTCGTCTTCCAGGGAGAAGGAGACATCGGTCGTTCGCCAGGATGAGTCAGCAGTGGAAAGTTATCGCGCGACGTCGAGTTTCACACAGAGTAAAGTGGGACCCAGACTCCCAGCATGAAACGTCCTGCACACACGCCACGTAGACAAAAAGGGTGGTTTAGAGTGGTGACATCAGAATGTTGGCATGCGCAGGAGACACTCGCGGTCGTACTGTTCAGAGCAGTGGTTGGCATGCACAAGCGACAACAGTGGTAGTACTGTTCAGAGCAGTGGTTGGCATGCACCAGAGACAACAGTGGTCGTACTGTTCAGGGCAGTGGTTCTCAGACTTTCCTGCAGAAGGGGTGGCAGCAGCAGCATGCGTGGATCGGTAAGTTGGGATTCAAAAGCCACTGCGGGAAGGCAAAGAACGTTACAGACTCAAGAGTGTTAGAGTGAGTGCAAAAACTTCCTCCCTCCCTTCTTCCCTTCCTTGCGTTGAGACTCAGGCAACCTCCAGCATCAGTACGACAAGCGACATTGTCCTTAGAGCACCTAAGAGGTTCTCTGCAAGTTCTACAGACCAGGTGCAGAAAACAGAGCTAAGGCATCCTTCAGGCTCGGTGGGTTTTGAGCTCGCGGTATTTTACGCAAGTCCAGGTAAGGGAAGCTAGACCTCTTTTTCCATACAAGCCATAGTGTAGCTATCTCTGAAGTGAGGGCGACGTGGTCGCCATTTTTGTTTTCATCTGCGTAAAATGCTCTGTTTGTGTGCTTGGGCGACGTGGTCGCCGGTTTTATATACAGTCTTCGAAACACCCTGTTTTTGAACTAGATCGCCGGTTTTGGCGTTGTTTGTGAACTCTCTGTTTTTGGGTGTTGTTTTGAAACTACTTGAGATTTAAATGACATATTCGAAGATCTGAACCTTGAAATGATTCGTTGCTGTGACTTGAATCAATTACTCGAGTGGTATGATGTTTTTGAATGCTGTGAATGTGGGATCGAGGCATAGTATTTTCAAGAAAGAAAATACCGTGTAAGATCTTGTAGTAGGTGCATTGATCGGTGATTCCTAAGGGGATATCCTGACTCTGCTGAGGTAATGGAATCACGTAGAGGAAGTTACTCAGTTGTTGAGAGTCGAAGGAGGTCTATATGATGGGCGTCTCGTGTGAAAAAGAACGAGCTCCGCCTGTCCTATGGATTAACCCTGTCATACCAGGAGAACTATTGACATTGAGATGATATATGCGCATGCTGTGTGGATTCACAGCGACCCTGTGTGGATTTCACAGTGGTGTGGTATGACAGGTGCAGATCTCTGAGTCTAATCAATGCACGAGTCAATCCGGAAGTAGTGTCAAGTGTCTTGTGTGATGAGCCAGTGGAAGTCTGACGTGAGAAATGAGAAACATTGAATTGATAGACACTTGGTACAGTTGTGAAATAGAATGACTCTGGAAAATATTGTGAAATGTGTGATTTCTGGGTGATCAGGTGAAGAGTATGAGAAAACTTGATAACTTACGTGAATATCTTGAAATTGTTTACCTTGATTTTATTTTAATTATCCTTATTTAAACTCTCTTTAAAATGTCTAGCTTACCCTGCGTGTTTTGGTTCTGTGGCTGTTCTCTTAAAACTGTGATGATCGTGTATAACTTACACGGGAGCAGATGATCTTCCAGGAAGTAGAGCTCCTTAGTGAGTGGTCGCCGAAAGCAGATCGGCTGTTTTTGGGTCCCCCGATGGGCGATCGGCCTCGTCCGATAGGAGATCGGTCTCTTCCGATAGGAGATCGCCTGTTTCGTTTTTTTTACTGTATTTTGTTTATGTTTCTGGAAAAATTTGACCGAATTTGTATTAAACTCCCTGTGAGGAGAAACTACATTTCATATATATAATATTTTGTTCATAGAATCTATTCGTTACCTTTATTTTCATTATATACATTTGTATAGTATTTTGGCGGGATGTTACAGGAGTCACAAGGGGGAGAGGTGGTAGTGACCCCAAGAACTGACCAAGGGCACGAGGTGCCCATACATGGCGAGATTCACAACATCTCGGGAGGATTCTCGGGAGGAGGGTGCACTTCATCGCAACGTAAGAAGTATGCACGATCGGTGATGGCATTGAGGCACACGAGGAGGACCATTTCTAAGATGTTGATCTCACATTACGAAGGTAGATCGTCAGGACGTTGTCCCTCATTACAATTATCCAGTGGTGATATTGGTGGTTACTGTGGGAAGAAGGGTGCATCGGGTCCTCGTTGATCAAGGAAGTTTAGCCGATGTAATGTTCTGGTCGAACTTCAACAAGCTGTAGCTGTCTCCAGACCAGTTAAGACCTTATACTGGTTGTTTATATGGGTTTGCTGGAGACCAGGTCGAAGTCGAAGTGCAGGGGCACATAGAACTGACGACCACCTTCACAGATGGAGTGGCCTCCCATACAGAGAACATCAGGTACCTTGGCGTGAATGCCCCTTGAGCTTACAACATATTGTTGGACAGGCCATCCCTGAACAGGTTGGGGGCTATGGCGTCGACAAGGCACATGAAGATGAAGCTGCCTTCTATGGAAGGAGCGGTGATCACCATCAGGTCAGATCAGAAGGAGGTGAAGAAGTGCTATGAAAATAGCCTCAACACAAGGAGAGGAGTGTGCACAGTGACCACCCAACCACCAGGTGGAGAGTGCATCGTTGCTGACCTGCCCCGAGGAGGAGTCGGGGTCACACGAGTAGAGGTCGCCCGAGAGAGACGACTTGAGCCAGCCGAAGACGTCCTGGAGAGGGAGATTGGAGGCAAGGTATTCAAGCTTGGCAAATCCTTGTTCCAAGATACACAGGACCAAATTACGGGATTCATAGAGCGGCACTTGGATGCCTTCGCTTGGTCTGCCTTAGACATGCTTGGTATTGACCCCGATTTCTTGTGTCATCACTTGGCGCTGAATCCCCAGATCAGACCTTTTCGGTAGAGGAGGAGGAAGTTCAATGAAGAGAGGAGACAGGTGATCAAGGGGGAGACGTAAAAGTTGTTGAGGGCTTGATGGAGGAGGGCCAAGCACATCTAGCCAAGGAAGCCAAGGCCCAAACCAAGAAGACCGTCTAGACCAAGAGGAGCGTCTAGCTCCAGGAAGTGAGCGTCTAGAACGTGAAGGAGGGAGGCTATCCATGGAGCTAGACCGTCTAGGACCTCTCACAAGATCCATGGCTAAACATATCCAAGCACACATAGAAGAAGCCACGGATGGAAGAGAGAGATCCTTGTACATGTTTCATAAAGGCCCAAAGGGGGAGGGGGTGCTTAGTAGATTAGTGTAGTGTAGAAAGCAAAACTTGCTCACTTAGGGGTGTGCTATCAAAAAGGTGCCCTTAGCAATAGAAGGAGGGGTGTGCTAGCAAATAGGTGCCTTTAGCAAAAGAAGGAGGGGTGTACTATCAAATGATGGCATTTTCATGTGTTCTTCTTGAATCAAAGTAGAAATAGATGGAGCGGAAGCAATGGATGAGTGAAACAAGGCCTTCCTAGGAAGCATGAGTGCCTTGAAGGTGCATGAAGAGTGAGGAAATGGGGAGGTTTGGCCAGCCCCTTTGGCAGTGATGAATTGAAGACTAAAACCTAAGTGTTAGGCAAAGAGTGGTGTATGGCACAATTTTGGCAGCATAACAATACTCTATTTAATCTTCAAAATACATGAGGTAGGCCTCCTTATTTATAGATTTAGGAGCCTTGGTGAGCAAGCTTAAAGGGTAGGGATGGAAATACAAAAAGTGGGGCTGCCTAAGGTATTGACTTTAGTCAAACCACACCATCATCCTAATATTCTAGAAGATAGGTCAAAAATGCAACATTTGATAGTACACCCCTCCTTCTTTTGCTAAAGGCACCTATTTGCTAGCACACCCCTCCTTCTATTGCTAAGGGCACCTTTTTGATAGCACACCCCTAAGTGAGCAAGTTTTGCTTTCTACACTACACTAATCTACTAAGCACCCCCTCCCCCTTTGGGCCTTTATGAAACATGTACAAGGATCTCTCTCTTCCATCCGTGGCTTCTTCTATGTGTGCTTGGATATGTTTAGCCATGGATCTTGTGAGAGGTCCTAGACGGTCTAGCTCCATGGATAGCCTCCCTCCTTCACGTTCTAGACGCTCACTTCCTGGAGCTAGACGCTCCTCTTGGTCTAGACGGTCTTCTTGGTTTGGGCCTTGGCTTCCTTGGCTAGATGTGCTTGGCCCTCCTCCATCATCCCCTCCCTCTTGAAAAAGGATTTGTCCTCAAATCCCTTGCTTTGTCTTCAACTAGGGGGATGGATGGGGCTGGATGGTGTCCATCATCTCCTCCTCCTTTGAGAAGATCTATCCTCAGATCTACAGATTTGATCTCGGATAGCAACCTATTGTTTCGGCAAGGCTTGTCCTCCCGGATCAAACGTCCACCTATGGAAATCATCAAACAAAGTAAAGGTGTTAGTGTGAGCAATTGGAGAGAACTTAATTGTATGAAGTTGCCATTTTTGTTTTTCTTTTGTTTTTGGCAACTTTGTACAATATTTCTCTTTTGATGGTTGTATGTGTTCTCTAATCCTCTTATGTATTTGAAAATTTTCAATATTGGTTACCTTTTCCTTAGGCACAATACCTTTAGGAAAGGGTAACAACTTAAAAAGCGAAAGAGGATTAAGTCCACATGCAATTTCAAATGTAGAAATATTAGTAGTCTTGTGGACTACTCCATTGTATGCATGCTCAAAAGGATACTCATCCCAAGAATTGTGATTGTCTTTCATGATTTCTCTAGGCATAGTAAAAAGAGCTATGTTTTCAATTTTATTTTGATCATTCTTTTGAGGATAAAAATTTGAAGAGTACAACTTAATTTCAAGTTTTTCTAAAAGATTCCTCAAATGATGGTTTTCAAATTTTGGAGCTCTATCCAATACTATGCTTGAAGATAAACCATGAAGACTTGTTACTTCTATATAGAAGAGATTATCCATATCCATAAAAATGGAATCAAAACCTTTTGTTGTCCTAGGAAGCTCTAAGATAAAATTGAGGTTTATGTCTTCCCAAGGATCATTTGCAAAAGGTAAAGGAGTATAGAGTTCATGAGACATCACCTTAGGTGTATTTTTAAAACAAGAAATGTATCTAGGGTAATGTCTTTGAACATCTTTTCTCATGGATGACAAAAGTTTTCCTTTTAAAAGCTCTAGAGTTTTATCAACTCTAATTTGGTCCATGAGTTCTCCTTCATGAAGAATTTTTCTCTTATGTGTAAAGATAGTCTCGTTGTTACAACCATTGTTTATGAGAAGTTGCACACTTGGCAATGGTTGTCTCAATAGGACATGACAAGTTTCTTTAGGCACTACTTCACATAAAAATTTGTTTTTGTAGATGCTTGTAAATAACTTGACATTCACTTGGTGATATCCTAGCACATATGAGAAATAATCCACTTTATCTTTATCTATGCAAGCTTCTTTTAAAGACTCTTTTTTTTGTTACTATGCTTGCAAGTGCTCCTTTACAAAAGGAAAGGCTAGGTTGTTCAACAAGACGCATATTTTCAAAGGTATTTTTAAATCTTTTGTCTTGTTGAATGACCTTGTGAGAAGGAACACTATTCTCCCACGCCTTTTGTTTCTCAAGGGTCTTCTCATGCTTTTCTTTTTCTTTTTCTTTTTCTTTAGCTTCCCTTTCGGCTTCCTCTCTTTTCTTTTGTATCTTTCTTTCCTTTCTTTCTTTATGGGAAGCAAACAACTTTTCTACCCTCATTTCCCAATCTAGGCAAGTTTCTATATTTTCTTTTCCATGGGAATGGGGTAGGTCTACCCTAACCTTTCTTGGGCTTTCTTGTTCTTTTCTATCTCTTCTATGTCTTCCCTCCCCAAAAGAATCATGCTTTTTAGAGATAGATGCATGAGAAGGTAATTTTTTTGCAATGTGAGACTTCTCATCCTTTGATTTAGTCAATTCATTAGTTTTGGCCTCATTCTCCAATTGTCTATTTGAAATGTGTTGTACGTCCTTGGAGAGTTGTTTCAAAAGAGATTTTATGGACCTTACATCACTTTCAATGGACTTGGAAGAGTGAGTAGACATGACTAGAACTTTGTGTATAGAAATGTTTTACTTTTAAGAAAGAAGAGGAAAGTTAATGAAGGTAGCTTTCCAGGTAAGAGAGGTGAGTCACAATGGACTACTTAAATACCAAGTCTTGCCTTAGCCAAAAACTATCCCTCCAAAACCTTTACACAAGTCCTTCTTTAGGTAAAACACTTAGAACACAATGAGGATGAAGAAATCAAATTTTTAATGCAAGAAAACAATGCAAGCTATCAAAGCCTTAAACAAGATTAAACAAGAAATTAACGAAGTGATTAAAGCAAGTTGGTTCAATTAAAGCAATTAATAAAAACAAAATTAAGCTAGACGGCCCTAGGTGAGGCTTCTTGGACACTTGGAGCTCTTGAAGACACACTCACCGACTAATTGCGTGATTAACAAGTAATTAACACAAGCAAGATTGCAAAGAAATTAAATGACACTCCCTTTGTTGCTTTTACTATTTGCACCCCTTTTGTTGTTCTTCTAGTTGCACCCCTTTTGTTGCTTTTCTACTTGTTAGGCCTTCCAAAGTGTGTGGTGTATTTGTAGTATGGTGTTTGTTGCTGCCCTTTGCCTTTGTTCCTCTTGGAATTAGGTCAATAAAATCTTCAATCCAGCACCTATTAAGCAAGCTAGACTCCCCTCAAGTCAAATTCTCACTCAACAAGTACCAATTGATATTTAATCCACCAACAAGCTTAGAGGCCAAAGAAAGAAAGCAAGAAACAAATTAATTTGAAAAACAGTACCACACAAATGGAATTTAAATGTGACACAACTAGAAAGAGTTCAAATGAAATTAGACAAGCAAATAAAAGGTACTCAAATAATGGATGGCACACAAAAAGGAACCTAGGAATAGCACTAGATTTGATTTAAAAACCAAAAAACAGCACCACAGAAAAGCACAAATTGTTGTGGTCCAGAAAGCGTATCTTTAAAAGATTTATGCTGAGCTGACCCTTTTGTATTTGCTTCTGAAAATTGAGACACAATCAGAACAAGATCTTAACAAACTTTTGGCGTTGGTTTCACTCCAAACGCATGTACCAATTAATTTTGGTAAATTTTATAAAATCAGTGCTCAGAGCTGCCAACTGGAACGTCAGGATTGCACACTTTTTTTGTAATATTTATCTTTTTTTTTCTATTTCTTCTTTTCAGATGGTTCTTTTTTTGTCCTTTTGCTAACACCTCAAATTTGTGAAATCCAGAGGCTCAGAAATTTTTGATGATGTATGTCATTTTCATAAATGAAAACAGTCAGCACAGAAAAGTGAAAACAGGGGTTCTGAAAACTGGAATGAAAAACAGAATGATATACCTCAAAAACACAATGGAGTTAATATGATGGAATTTGTGTGGATCTAACACACAAATAAGAACTCAAACTAAAATTAAAAATGCACCAAAGGATCAACACAAAACAGATTTCAGATCAAACATTCAGACCAAAAACAAGAAACAAATAAATAAAAAAGAGTACTACTAGGATTTGATGACAAATATGGAAACACATGACTTAGACAAAACTTATGGATTCATAAAATGAAAAGACACAAGAACATCATATGACCCAAATGAAATTTCAAGCAAGACTCAAATACCTAAAAATAAAAACAGCAACACAAATATATCAAGAATCCTACACAAAATTGAAAATAGATGTTCAAGCACAAGTTTGAACAAACCCACCAAATGAAATGAATAAACAAGCATTCAAATCATATTAAAACACAAAAAACAGCAAGACAACTTGGAATAAAGATGAACAACTTGGAGAAAAGAAGAAATCAAAAAGAAAATGAAAAGAGATACTCATCTTTGAAGAACCATAGCTCTAGATACCAAATGATGGCATTTTCATGTGTTCTTCTTGAATCAAAGTAGAAATAGATGGAGCGGAAGCAATGGATGAGTGAAACAAGGCCTTTCTAGGAAGCATGGGTGCCTTGAAGGTGCATGAAGAGTGAGGAAATGGGGAGGTTTGGCCAGCCCCTTTGGTAGTGATGAATTGAAGACTAAAACCTAAGTGTTAGGCAAAGAGTGGTGTATGGCACAATTTTGGCAGCATAACAATACTCTATTTAATCTTCAAAATACATGAGGTAGGCCTCCTTATTTATAGATTTAGGAGCCTTGGTGAGCAAGCTTAAAGGGTAGGGATGGAAATACAAAAAGTGGGGCTGCCTAGGGTATTGACTTTAGTCAAACCACACCATCATCCTAATATTCTAGAAGATAGGTCAAAAATGCAACATTTGATAGTACACCCCTCCTTCTTTTGCTAAAGGCACCTATTTGCTAGAACACTCCTCCTTCTATTGCTAAGGGCACCTTTTTGATAGCACACCCCTAAGTGAGCAAGTTTTGCTTTCTACACTACACTAATCTACTAAGCACCCCCTCCCCCTTTGGGCCTTTATGAAACATGTACAAGGATCTCTCTCTTCCATCCGTGGCTTCTTCTATGTGTGCTTGAATATGTTTAGCCATGGATCTTGTGAGAGGTCCTAGACGGTCTAGCTCCATGGATAGCCTCCCTCCTTCACGTTCTAGACGCTCACTTCCTGGAGCTAGACGCTCCTCTTGGTCTAGACGGTCTTCTTGGTTTGGGCCTTGGCTTCCTTGGCTAGATGTGCTTGGCCCTCCTCCATCAGGGCTGGTCATATCCAGGAAATTCAATATCTTGAATGGCTAGTGAATGTTGTGTTGGTAAAGAAAGCCAATGGGAAGTGGAAGATGTGTGTGGACTTCACCGACCTCAACAAGGCATGCCCAAAGGAATCTTATCTTCTGCCAAGTATTGATGCGTTGGTAGATAGCGCCTCAGGCTGCAAGCTGCTCAGTTTCCTGGATGCTTTTTCTGGTTACAACCAGATCAAGATGCATCCCATGGATGAGTGCAAGACAGTGTTCACGACAGAGCTGTCTTGCTACTGCTACACAGTCATGCCATTTGGGTTGAAGAATGCAGGTGCCACCTACCAAAGGCTGATGGACAAGGTCCTCGCGCCCATGATAGGACGAAATGTGCAAGCCTATGTGGATGATATGGTGGTGAAGTCACAGGTAAAGGATCAACACGTTGTTGATTTGGAGGAGCTATTCACTATGATAGCTAAGTACATGCTGAAGCTGAACCTTGAGAAGTGCATTTTTGGGGTGGAAGCAGGCAAGTTTTTAGGCTTCTTGCTCACTGAATGTGGGATAGAAGCTAATCCAGATAAATGTGCCGCAATCCTCGTCATGAGGGGCCCGACGTCAGTAAAGGAGGTTCAGCAGTTGACAGGTCGGATGGCCGCTCTCTCCAAATTTGTATCAGCTGGGGGAGATAAAGGTCACCCCTATTTTCAGTGCTTGAAGAGGAACAACATGTTCCTGTGGACCAAGGAGTGTGAGGAAGCATTCCTCAAGCTGAAAGAATACCTGGCAAGCCCACCAGTGTTGTGCAAACCAGAACTTGGCACCCCGCTACGGTTGTATTTCACTATCACTGAGAGGGCAGTGAGCTCAGTTCTTGTGCAGGAGCAAGACCAAATTCAGAAGCCCATCTATTTCGTTAACAAAGTGTTGCAAGGGCCTAAGGTGAGATACCAAACCCTAGAGAAGGCAGCACTGGCCGTGGTGTTCTCTACAAGATGGCTTCACCATTACTTCTAGAGCTTTACGGTGGTGGTGAAGACAGACCTGCCCATTCGTAAAGTTTTGCAGAAGCCAGATGTAGCAGGAAGGATGATACGATGGGTAGTAGAATTGTCAGAGTTCGACATACAGTATGAGCCCAAAGGCCCTATCAAGGGCCAAATTTATGCCGATTTTGTAGCCGAGCTGTCTTCAGCAAAAACCAACCAGGAGGAGTCTGACTTCCGATGGGTGCTCTCAGTAGATGGGTCTTCAAATCAACAAGGCAGCGGAGCTGGTGTGATCTTGGAAGGACCAAAGGGGCTATTAATTGAGCAGGCCCTACGGTTTGCTTTCATGGCCAACAATAATCAGGCGGAGTATGAGGCCCTGATCGCTGGAATGTTGTTGGCCAAAGAGATGGGTGCGCAGAGTTTTTTAGCAAAAAGTGACTCCCTATTGGTCACGGGTCAAGTGGTGGGAGAGTACCAGGCCAAGGACCCCTAGATGGCCTCCTACCTAGAATACGTCCAAGTGTTGAAGAGTTCATTTGCGGCATTTGAGTTGGTGCATGTGCCTAGAGAGTAGAATGCCCGAGCTGACTTGTTAGCAAGACTCGCAAGCTCGGGCAAGGGGGACAGGCAGAGGACGGTTATCCAGGAGACCCTGAGGACACCTCGCACCTATACGGCTGACAATTTGGTAGGAGTCCACCAGATTAGCAAGTCAGATGGTGGGAAGAGGAGTCATTGGTCGTTGACCCAAGAAACCTTGAAGAAGCCAAGGGCCAACGCGTATTCGGCATTGGAGGAAGAGTCGTCGTAAGTCTGCCTGGTGCAGAGGGGAGAAACGTGGATGACGCCTTACAAGCGCTACTTGGCTGATGGGATGTTGCTAATGGAGCCAATGGAGGCGAGAAAAATAAAGAAGAACTCAACCAAGTATACACTCATTGATGGGGAGTTGTATAGGCATAGGTTTACCCACCCTATTCTGGTGTGTGTACATCATGAGCAGTGCACGAGGATAATGGCGGAGCTCCATGAAGGAATATGTGGGAGCCACATTGGAGGTCGTGCTCTGGCATCCAAGGCCATTCGTGCAGGGTACTACTGGCCAACCATGAGGGAAGATTGCACGAAGTACGTGCAGCATTGCAAGCATTGTCAACTACATGCTGATTGGCACAAGGCGTCGCTAGAAGAGCTCAGGTCGATGTATAGCCCTTGGCCATTCCACACATAGGGAATGGATATTCTGGGGCCTTTCCATTTGGCTATGCGGCAGATGAATTATCTCGTGGTCGCCATAAAATACTTCATGAAGTGGATAGAGGCTGAGCCAGTAGCACAAATCACAGCCCATAAGATCCAGCATTTCGTGTGGAAGAACATAGTATGTCGCTTTGGCGTACTCAAGCGCTTGGTGTCTGATAATGACACTGAGTTTTCAAGCCAGCAACTTGGAAAGTTATGTACAGAGTTGGGAATCAAACAAGTGTTTGCATCAGTCGAGCACCCTCAGACTAATGGGCAGGTCGAGTCAGCCAACCGAGTCCTACTCAGAGGACTGAAGAGAAGGCTGGAGAAAGCCAAGGGGACTTGGGCGGAGGAGGTTCCCAGAATTGTGTGGGCTTACCACACTACTCCTCAGTCCACCACCAAAGTGACACCCTTTAGCTTGGTGTATGGTTCAGACACTATGATCCCTGTCGAGATCCAGGAGAGCTCGCGACGCTTCTAGAATTTTGTGGCTGAGGAATCCAACGAAGAAAGAAAGGTGAACCTGGACCTCTTAAATGAAGTAAGGGAAGAAGTGGGAATCAAAGGCGAAGTTTTGAAGAGAAGGGTTGAGCTCAAGCACAGTTCCAAGTTGAGAGCTTGGCAGTTCCAGGTCGTCGACTTGGTGATGCAGAAGGCATCTCCCTACCAGATAGAGAACAAGCTGTCCCCCAAGTGGACTGGTCCCTTTAGAGTGAGAGAGGCCCTGGGAAATGGGGCATACAGACTCGAGACTTTAAAGGGAATGCGACTCAACTTATGTTTTATTTCAGTTAAGATGTAACATTGTACACAATGTAGGGGACACTCTTTTTTCCCTTTTAAGGGTTTTTAATGAGGTCACCCAATAAAATTTTCAGTTAAGATATATGGTTAAGATATACTCTTGAATATTTTGTACAATGCAGTTAAGAACCTGTCACTTAGGGTTAGAGGTCTCGAAAGTGGGAAGGTAGGGTCGCATAGAACACCTCCTTTTCGAGTGAGAACACCCAAGTTGAACAGAAGGGCCAGTTAAATCCTCCCTCGCTTATGGGTGATGAGAGGTCAGTTAAGAACCTGTCACTTGGGGTTAGAGGTCTCGAAAGTGGGAAAGGAAGGTTCACAGAGAATGCTTCCCCTTTCGAGTGAGAATACCAAGGACGACTCATACTAGCGAAATGCACTCTTGTCTCGAACAAGGAGAGGTCAGGTGAATACAAATCGGTGTTAGAAGTCTCGAAGGGGTAAAGGGAGGGTTTGTAAAGAACACCTTCTCCTCGAGCGAAAGCACCCAAGTTGAATAGCAGGGTTTGCCAGTGAGACCCACACATGCCTATGGCCGATGAGAGGTCAGCCAAGGAATAACCTATGTGTTAGAAGTCTCGAAGTGGAAGAGAGGGGTTCGCAGAGGACGCCCCCCACTCGAGTGAGAACACCAGGGTTAAATGAGGTGGTTCATCACTTAAATCCTCTTTGGCGTGGTGCAAGGAGAGGTCAGCGAAGTGATGTAGTCCACTTGCTAGAGCTCGCCCCTGGTGTGGTCTCTCATCCTAGAGAGGAATTACACTCATTACCTCTTATCAGAGTTAAGCGTGCTATATGCGAGGCGTCGAAGTTGTTAGCTAAGTACGCTAAAGTGTCAAGCAACCACTGAGTACCAAAGATGCAAGTTATGCAAAGAAAATATGAAGCGCCAATGCAAGTAAGTTGGTCAAGACATTAAATGAACAACGTTAAATAGTATTAGATTGGAAGAGTAATTACAAAAGGGTGATTACAAGAAGTCCAACTATGGAATATAGCTGCTCAAGAGACCTATCTCGACACTATTTACCCGTCGACTACCTGCATAGATACAGAGAAAAGCGAGAGGTCCATCTCAGGATGCGCGTAGGCAACCTGAGCAAGGGCATTGCCAAAACCCTCCCCATAGGCGTCGGCGACATCTTCATTCAACTCTGCCTCAGTCTTCTTAAACAGCTCGGTCTGTTGGGCAAGCTCTTCCTCAACTTCGCCCAGCTGAACTTCTTGGTTAGTGGCCCTCTCCTCCAGCTTGACCACCTTTTCTTAGGCCCCTTCCAGCTGTTCCTCTAGGTCAATAACTTTGTTGCGGAGGGGAAGGATCTTGGCCTCAAGCTGGAGGGCCTCCTGCCCCTTGGCAAAAAGAAGTTTTTTGGCTTCTTTCTCTGATTGGCGGTGACTGCTCAGCTCCTGGTTCAGAGTAGTCTCGTGCTTTGCAACCATTTGGACTTGAACAGCCAACTCTTTCTTCTGCTCCATCTCTGCATCCCCTTGGGTCAGCAAAATGCTGGAGGCGGCAAGGAATTCACCAAGGCCCTGACTCAGGCGGTCCCTTAGTGAACTCCTGTCTAAGGCCTCCAGCGCTTCTTTGGCAGGTAGGTGTGCGAGGGCATGTTGGAGGAGGGTGGGAAGTTCGGGGGCAGGAGCTGCTTGATTGTCTTTGGGAGCGTTCTGCCCCCCACTTTCGATTGCCAGGAGTTGCTCAGGAGGAGAGGAGGCGCTTTGGGGGTGCTTCTTGAAAGATCGAGGTTGCCCCTTTGTGGTAAAAGTGGTCGCCGCGGCAACCTCCACCCTGGTTCTTTTGAAGACAAGGCCTGAGTCAGTATCCTCGTCTTCAGGGATTACCACCGCTGCCACCTTTTTCTGTTTGCCTTCGGAGATTGGGCCTGGGGCAGCAGCGGAGGGGGAAGAAGGACCAGTAGGACCTGAGCCACTTGCTGTGCAATGACCCAGCAGATCGGCCAGCCTTTTCTTCTTCTCCGCATCCAAGACCATATCTGCAACAAACAAAAAGTGTGAGATAAGGCGTGACACACAGTTACCAAATGCAAATACAGGTAAAGACAAGAAGAAGTAAAGCAAGCACCAATATAGATGCTAAGAGTTTCAGCATCATACTCATGCCTAATCAGGTGGGTAGTGTTAAACACCACTCCCCAGCTGGAGAGAAGTTGGCACAAGTCACGATCAAAGGTGGCCAGCTCTTCGAGACCCCGGGATTTCTTGAATTTTAGCTTCTCCACCCAGTACAAGGAAAACCTGTCGAGCAGGGTGGAGTCGTAGGAGCTGCAACAGACCCTAAAGAACTTCCCTTTGAAGCCCTTGTAGGATTGTTGGAAGAGAGTCAGCAGAACTCTCCCCGCCATCCCGTTGAGGCTTACCCAAAGCCTCTTCTCGGGGCTTTTCGCTTCAAAGAAATGGAGGAAGATGTCCACGGAGGGGGGGAACCCCAGGTTATTGCATAAGATGGAGAAGGCCCTCACGAAGGCCCAGTTGTTGGGGTGCAGCTGGGCAGGCGCCACGTTGAGTTCTGTGAGAAGAGCCTTCTCGAACCTAGTGAAAGGCAAGCGGACCTTGACCCGCTTGAAGATGGTGGCGTAGAGGAAGAAGAAAGGTTCCCCGTCATTGGACCGATCGTCTGTGCACACTGGTTCGCCTTCTGTTCAAGGACGAACCGAGACGTACACGTCCCTTTCCCTATCAAAGACGCGCCCTTTAACCTCGTTATCACCATCCCTATGCCTCCTCAAGTCTTCGCAGGAGGTGAGAGTCGAGGTCTCAGTGAGGAGTGTAACATCCCGCCAAATCCTTTTCATATTTATATAATGAAATAAAGGTAAAACCATAATATCGAAGTGAACATATATATATATATATATATGTAATGAAATTTCTCCTCACAGGGAGTTTAATACATATCCAGTCAGTTTCCAAAACTTAAACAAAATACAGCAAAATAGAAAACAGGTGATCTCCTAACAGAAACAGAAAACAGGCGATCTCCTTCCAGCGACCACTCACTGAGGAGCTCTACTTCCTGCAACATCATCTGCTCCCGTGTAAATTATACACGATCATCACAGGTTTAAGAAAACATCCACAAAACAAAAACGCAGGGTAAGCTAGATATTTTAAAGAGAATTTAGATATGAAACTTTAAAATCAAGATAAAACAAATTTAAGACACCCACGTAAAAACCATCAAGTAATCACATATTTCACAATTTCCTCAAGAGTTGTTCAATTCACATAATCCATCAAGTGTCTATCAATTTCAATGTTTCTCATTTCTCACGTCAGACTTCCACTGACTCATCACACATAGACACTTGACACTACTTCCGGAAGACACGTGCATTGACTAGACTCAGAGATCTGCACCTGTCATACTGCACCACTGTGAAATCACACACATTCACAGGGTCGCTGTGAAATCACACACATTCACAAGCGTATAAATGAATCTCAATATCATCACTATCCTAGCATGACAGGGTTAATCCATACAACGGGTCAAGCTCGTTCTCTTTCAAACAACTCACCCATACATATGAACCTCCTTCGACTCTCAATGCCTGAATAACTTCATCTATATGATTCCATTATATCAGGAGAGTCAGGATATCTCATAATAAACGAATCACCGGTCAATGCACACTCTACACGATCTTACACGGTATTTCCTTTCCTGAAAATACTATGCCTTGATCCCACATTCCATACATCATACCACACATAAAGAACAATTCCATCATAGAATACTTTGAATCTTTTCTTAAACAACCCCACTCACAAAAACAAGCATACCACCGTTCAGGTTTTCGAATAGCATATACATTTTTCATTTCAATCTCAACAAGTTCAAAGCGACACTAAAACAGGGGAGTTCGAAAACAACATTAAAACCGGCGATCACATCCAAAAACAGGGGATTATGCAATAACAGTTGAAAATCGGCGACCACGTCGCCCCATCATCAAAATCATCTAACTTAAGGTTTTCATTGGAAATAAGGCTAGCTTCCCTTACCTGGACTTGCGAAAAATCTCATTACGAGCTCTAACCCACCGAACTTAAGGATACCCGAACTCTGTTTTTGTGTCCTGATCGGAAACTCGCAGAGAACTTCCCGGGAGTCCAAGGGCAGTCGTCACTCGTCGTACTGGTGCTTGAGGATGCCTGAATCGCAGCGCGAAGGAGAGAAAAGAGAAGGATGAAGCTAAACTCACTCTGTCACTCTTGAACCACAGCAACGTTCTTTGCCTCTCAGAAGTGAGTTTTTGAATCTAAACCAACTTGTCCACAATTGCCGCTGCCACTACCCACTCTGCAGGAAAGCTTGCGTGCACACTTCTTTGAACAGTATGACCACGTGGGTTCTGTGCACACCAACTCTCTGACGCTAACTATTCTGAAACACCCTTTCTGTCTACGTGTCGCGCATGCAGAACGTCTCATGCTGGGAGCCTGAGTCCCACCTTATCTGTGTGAAACACGACATCGCGCGATAACCTTCCACCGATGACTTCTCGCGCGATGACTATCCACCGATGTCTCATCCTGCGGATGACCGATGTCTCTCGCTGGAGGACGGCCGATGTCTCTCCCTGGAAGACGACCGATGTCTATCCTTGGCGATGACCACATGTCTCTCGCCCTGGCGATGCCCGCATGTCTCTCGCCCTGGCGATGACTGATGACACATCGCCACGCCTTGCTGAAGGTTCTTCATCCCACTATGTTACGTCCAAGGTATCACCTCCACATGACTTGGTGACGTCGGTAGCTTCACATTTCCAAGAATAGATCAGCACTACTCCTTGTGCGCCCATGCATGCAACACTAAGGACGATTTCTTATGCTCAAGTATAGAGCTTCGCATGCACAGCGTATCTAAGGCTTAACCCACACCTTGATACGCGTGATTTTTGGAACCCACTATGGTTGATCCAGTATCTCGACCACATACTAAGTGCACTTTCGGCGATTAGGTACATCATAGGCGATTGGCGATCATGTACACTACAGGCGATTGGCGTTCATGTGTAGTCTAGGCGACAGGCGATTATGTACTAACCAGGCGATCTCATAGTCTTCTAAGCTACACTTTCCTTCCTTTTTATTTTAAATAAAAACATACTTAGAATTCATTTAAAATATATTCCTTTTATTCCAATTTAATTTTACAGGTCCTTACATTCTCCCCAACAAGAAAAATTTTCGTCCTCGAAAATTAAATTACAAAGAAAAGAGGTAGGGGTAGGCTTCTCTCATGGTTTCTTCTAACTCCCAAGTTGAATCACCCGATCTGTCATCCCACACCACTTTCACCTTGTTGATGGTCTTGCCTCAGAGCTGTTTACTTTGCCGATCGTCAATCCTAACTGGTTTTGCTTCAAAGGACAAGTCATCCTTGATCTGCACATCGTCCACTTTCAGCACATGACTAGGGTCTGCCATGTACTTCCTCAGCTGTGATACGTGAAAGACATTATGCAGATTCGCTAAATGGGGAGGTAGGGCGATCTCATAAGCCACTGGACCAATCCTCCTTAAGATCTGATATGGTCCCACGAACTTAGGGGACAACTTCTTTGATCTGATCGCCCGTCCTACACCCTTGGTTGGTGTCACTCTCATGAACACATGGTCTCCAGCAGCAAACTCCAAAGGTTTTCTCCTCTGATCTGCATAGGATTTCTGCCTACTTTGAGATGCTCTCATTCTATCTTTTATCTGTTGCACCTTCTCGGTCGTCTGCTAAATCAACTCTGGTCCAACCAATACTGCTTCGCCCTCCTGGTACCAGCACAATGGAGTTCTGCATTTCCTTCCATACAAGGCTTCGTATGGCGCCATCCCTATGCTGGCGTGATAACTGTTATTATAAGTAAACTCCACCAGCGGCAACACCTCATCCCAACTTCCCAATTGATCCAAGACACACGTACTCAGCAGATCTTCCAAGGACTGGATCGTTCTCTCTGACTGTCCATCTGTTTGAGGATGATATGCCGAGCTCATTCTCAACTTAGTTCCCAAGCAATCTTGTAAGGTTTGCCAATACCGTGAAGTGAACCTGGGATCTGTATCCGAAACAATGCTGGAAGGCACTCCATGCAACCTCACTATTTCTTTGATGTACAACTGTGCCAACTTGGCCATGGGCATTTTCAAATTCACTGGAAGAAAGTGGGCACTCTTCGTCAGCCAATCTACTATGACCCAGATTGCATCATGGACCCTTACCGATCTAGGTAAATGGGTAACAAAATCCATTGCAATGCTGTCCCATTTCCACTCAGGGATATCCAGTTGCTGTAACAACCCGCCAGGTCTTTGATGCTCTATCTTCGCCTTCTGACATGCTAAGCAGGTTGTAACATACTGGGCGATGTCTTTCTTCATGCCCGACCACCAAAATGATTCCTTCAAGTCATGGTACATCTTGTTCATGCCTGGATGTAGGCTAAGGCGACTCTTGTGACCTTCCTCTAGGATCATCTTCTTCAACTCTTCATTTGCAGGTATGCAGATTCTGCCATTAAATCTCAAGATCCCATCATCTCCCATCACAAAGTCTTTAGCCTGATCGGTTCCTAGCAACTCCACAGTACGCCTCAGGTCAGGGTCCTTTAATTGCTTATCCTTTATCATTCCAAAGAAGTCATTAGTTATAGCCAGCTTACTACAACTAATGTGATTAACATGAAATTCTACCCCAAGGTTTAAGTCTCTGAATTGCTCGATCAGCTTCTGCTCTTCCATCATCATGGTGGCTACTTGTATTGATTTTCTACTCAAAGCATCTGCCACTACATTGGCCTTCCCTGGATGATACATGAGTTGAAAATCATAGTCCTTTAGAAACTCCATCCACCTTCTTTGTCTCATGTTTAGTTCCTTCTGATCAAACAGGTATTTCAGGCTCTTATGGTCACTGAACACCTAGAACCGAGCTCCATATAAATAGTGCCTCCAAATCTTCAAGGCAAACACCACAGCCGCCAACTCCAAATCATGAGTAGGATAGTTTCTCTCATGAACCTTGAGTTGCCTTGAAGCATATGCAACCACTCTTTTCTCTTGCATCAAAACACATCCCAAACCCTGATGTGAAGCATCACAGTAGACATCAAAAGGTCTTCCTACATCGGGGATCACCAGCACTGGAGCACTAGTCAACCTTTTCTTTAGTTCCATGAAGCTCTGCTCACATCGGTCGGTCCAAGCAAAAGGTTGATCCTTGCGGGTCAACTGTGTTAAAGGAGCCACTACCTTGGAAAAGTCCTCAATAAACCGCCGATAGTAGCCAGCTAGACCCACAAAGCTCCTTATTTCTGTGACTGTCTTAGGACGTTCCCACTGAAGCACTGCCTCCACCTTGGCTGGATCCACTGAGATCCCCCGAGCGGATATCACATGTCCTAAGAAGTTAACTTCCTTCAGCCAGAACTCACACTTAGAGAACTTGGCATAGAGTTGCTTCTCCCTCAGGATCCCTAACACCATCCTCAGATGTTGCTCATGTTCTTCCTCAGTCCTTGAATAAATAAGTATGTCGGGCATCGCCAGGGCGCGAGGCATACGGGCATCGCCAGGGCGCCAGGCATGCGGGCATCGCCAGGGCGCGAGAGACATGCGGGCATCGCCAGGGCACGAGAGGCATGCGGGCATCGCCAGGGCGCGAGAGACATGCGGGCATCGCCAGGGCGCGAGAGGCATGCGGGCATCGCCAGGGCGCGAGAGACATGCGGGCATCGCCAGGGCGCGAGACATGCGGGCGTTGTAACATCCCGCCAAAATCCTTTTCATAATTATAAAATGAAATAGAGGTAAAATAATAATATTGAAGTGAACATATGTATATATATATAATGCAATTGCTCCTCACAGGGAGTTTAATACATAATCGGTCAATTTTCCAAAACTAAAACAAAATATAGCAAAATAGAAAAACAGAAAATGGGCGATCTCCTATCAGAAACAGAAAACAGGCGATCGCCTAACAGAAAAGGCAATCTCCTATCAGAAAAGGGCGATCGCCTATCAGGAAACAGAAAAGGGTGATCGTCTAACAGAAACAGAAACTGGCGATCTCCTTCCGGCGACCACTCACTGAGGAGCTCTACTTCCTGCAACATCATCTGCTCCCGTGTAAATTATACACGATCATCACAGTTTTAAGAAAAACAGCCACAGAACCAAACACAGGGTAAGCTAGATATTAGAAAGAGAGTTTAGATATGAACTTTAAAATCAAGATAAAACAAATTTAAGACACCCACGTAAAACCATCAACTTTCTACTTCTTTACACAAGACCATCAAGAAATCACATATTACACAATTCCTCAAGAGTCGTTCAATCCACATAATTCATCAAGTGTCTATCAATTTCAATGTTTCTCATTTCTCACGTCAGACTTCCACTGACTCATCACACAAGACACTTGACACTACTTCCGGAAGACTCGTGCATTGACTAGACTCAGAGATCTGCACCTGTCATACTACACTGCTGTAAAGTTTCCACAGCTATGCGCATCAACATAATCTCAATCTCAATCTCATCACTCTCACAGTATGACAGGGTGAATCCACACAACAGGTCAAGTAGTTATCTTTCAAACACTTACCCATACGTATGAACCTCCATCGACTCTCAACGCCTGAATAACTTCATCTATATGAATTCATTATCTCAGGAGAGTCAGGATATCTCATTATAGAAATCACCGATCAATGCACATCCTACGCGATCTTACACGGTATTTTCTTTACTGAAAATACTATGCCTTGATCCCACATTCACAACATTCAACACATCATATAACACTTAAATGAATGATTCCAATCACAACAACAATCATTCCCTGGTTCAGATTTTCGAATATCACATTTAAATCTCAAACAGTTTCAAACAACACAAAAACAGGGGAGTTCGAAAAACAACGCCAAAACCGACGATCTCGTCCAAAAATAGGGGATTATGCAATAACAGTTGAAAACCGGCGACCACGTCGTCCCATCATCCCAATCATCTAATATAAGGTTTTTCGTTGGAAATAAGGCTAGCTTCCCTTACCTGGACTTGCGCAAAACACCAAGAGCTCCAAAACCCACCGAAGCTTAAAGATGCCTTAGCTCTGTTTTAGCGTCTGGTTTGTAGAACTTGCAGAGAACCTCCCAGGTGCTCTAAGGGCAGTCGTCGCTCGTCGCACTGGTGCTTGAGGATGCCTGAATCGCAGCGCGAAGGAGAGAAAAGAGAATGATGAAGGTGAACTCACTCTGTCACTCTTGAACCATAGCAACATTCTCCCTCTCAGAAGTGGGTTTTTGAATCTAAACCAACTTGTCCATAAAAGCCGCTGCCACCACCCACTCTGCAATGGAGCTTGCGTGTACGCTTCCCTGAATAGTACAACTACGCGTGCCTCTGCGCAGGCCAACACTCTAATGTCACTATTCAGAACCACCCTTTTTGTCTACGTGTCGCGTGTGCAGTACGTCTCCTGCTGAGAGCCTGGGTCCCACCTTATCTGTGTGGAGCTCGACATCGCGTGATAACCTTCCACCGATGACCGCTCGCGCGATGACTATCCACCGATGCCTCATCCTGGCGGACGACCGATGTCTCTGCCTGGGAGACGACCGATGTCTCGCCCTGGCGATGACCGCATGCCTCGCGCCCGGCGATGCCCGCATGCCTCGCGCCTCGGCGATGCCCGCATGCCTCGCGCCCTGGCGATGCCCGACGACACATCGCCACGCCTTGCTGAAGGTTCTTCATCCCACTATGTTACGTCCAAGGTATCATCTCCACATGACTTGGTGACGTCGGTAGCTTCACATTTCCAAGAGTAGATCAACACTACTCCTCGTGCGCCCATGCATGCAACACTAAGGACGATTTCTTATGCTCAAGAATAGAGCTTCGCATGCACAGCGTATCTAAGGCTTAACCCACACCTTGATACGTGTGGTTTTGTGGAACCCACTCTGGTTGATCCAGTATCCTGACCACATACTGAGTGCACTTTCGGCGATCATATGCACCATAGGCAACTGGCGATCACGTGTAATCTAGGCGACAGGTGATTATGTACTAACCAGGCGATCTCATAGTCTTCTAAGCTACACTTTCCTTCCTTTTTTTATTTTAAATAAAAACATACTTAGAATTCATTTAAAATATATTCCTTTTATTCCAATTTAATTTTACAGGTCCTTACATTCTCCCCAACAAGAAAAATTTTCGTCCTCGAAAATTGAATTACAAGGAAAAGAGGTATGGATAAGCTTCTCTCATGGTTTCTTCTAACTCCCAAGTTGAATCACCCGATCTCTCATCCCACACCACTTTCACCATGTTGATGGTCTTGCCTCTGAGCTGTTTACTTTGCCAATCGTCAATCCTAACTGGTTTTGCTTCAAAGGACAAGTCATCCCTGATCTGCACATCGTCCACTTCTAGCACATGACTAGGGTCTGCCATGTACTTCCTCAGCTGTGATACGTGAAAGACATTGTGCAGATTCGCTAAATGGGGAGGTAGGGCGATCTCATAAGCCACTGGACCAATCCTCCTTAAGATCTGGTATGGTCCCACGAACTTAGGGGACAACTTCTTTGATCTGATCGCCCGTCCTACACCCTTGGTTGGTGTCACTCTCATGAACACATGGTCTCCAGCAGCAATTTCCAAAGGTTTTCTCCTCTGATCTGCATAGGCTTTCTGCCTACTTTGAGATGCTCTCATCCTGGCTTTTATCTGTTGCACCTTCTCGGTCGTCTGCTGAATCAACTCTGGTCCAACCAATACTGCTTCGCCCTCCTGGTACCAACATAAGGGGGCTCTGCATTTCCTCCCATACAGGGCTTCATATGGTGCCATCCCAATACTGGCGTGGTAACTATTATTATAAGTAAACTCCACCAGCGGCAACACCTCATCCCAACTTCCCAATTGATCCAAGACACACGTCCCCAGCAGATCTTCCAAGGACTGGATCGTTCTCTCTGACTGTCCATCTGTTTGAGGATGATATGCCGAGCTCATTCTCAACTTAGTTCCCAAGCAATCTTGTAAAGTCTGCCAAAACCATGAAGTGAACCTGGGATCTCTATCTGAAACAATGCTGGAAGGCACTCCATGCAACCTCACTATTTCTTTGATGTACAACTGTGCCAACTTGGCCATAGGCATCCTCATATTCACTGGAAGAAAGTGGGCACTCTTCGTCAGCCGATCAATGATGACCCAGATTGCATCATGACCCTTTACCGATCTGGGTAAATAGGTAACAAAATCCATGGCGATGCTGTCCCATTTCCACTCAGGGATATCCAGTTGCTGTAACAACCCGCCAGGTCTTTGATGCTCTATCTTCGCCTTCTGGCATGTTAAGCAGGTTGTAACATACTGGGCGATGTCTTTCTTCATGCCCGACCACCAAAATGACTCCTTCAAGTCATGGTACATCTTGTTCATGCCTGGATGTAGGCTAAGGCGACTCTTGTGAACTTCCTCTAGGATCATCTTCTTCAACTCTTCATTTGCAGGTATGCAAATTCTGCCATCAAATCTCAAGATCCCATCATCGCCCATCACAAATTCTTTAGCCTGGTCGGTCCCTAGTGACTCCTCAGTACGCTTCAGGCTAGGATCCTCCAACTGCTTATCCTTTATCACTCCAAGGAAGTCATTAGTTATAGCCAACTTACTACAACTGATGTGATTTACATGAAATTCTACCCCAAGGTTTAATTCTCTAAACTGCTCGATCAGTTTCTGCTCTTCCATCATCATGGTGGCTACTTGTATTGATTTTCTACTCAAAGCATCTGCCACTACATTGGCCTTCCCTGGATGATACATGTGTTGAAAATCGTAGTCCTTTAGAAACTCCATCCACCTTCTTTGTCTCATGTTTAATTCCTTCTGATTGAACAGGTATTTCAGGCTCTTATGATCACTGAACACCTGGAACCGAGCTCCATACAAATAGTTCCTCCAAATCTTCAAGGCAAACACTACAGCCGCCAACTCCAAATCATGAGTAGGATAGTTCCTCTCATGAACCTTGAGTTGCCTTGAAGCATATGCAACCACTCTTTTCTCTTGCATCAAAACACATCCCAAACCCTGATGTGAAGCATCACAGTAGACATCAAAAGGTCTTCCTACCTCTGGGATCACCAGCACTGGAGCACTAGTCAACCTTTTCTTTAGTTCCATGAAGCTCTGCTCACATCGGTCGGTCCAAGCAAAAGGTTGATCCTTGCGGGTCAGCTGTGTTAAAGGAGCCACTACCTTGGAAAAGTCCTCAATGAACCTCCGATAGTAGCCTGCTAAGCCCACAAAACTCCTTATCTCAGTAACTGTCTTAGGACGTTCCCACTGAAGCACAACCTCCACTTTGGCTGGATCCACCGAGATCCCCTGGGCAGATATCACGTGTCCTAAGAAGTTGACTTCCTTCAGCCAGAACTCACACTTAGAGAACTTGGCATAGAGTTGCTTCTCCCTCAGAATCTCCAACACTTTCCTCAGATGTTCTTCATGTTCTTCCTCGGTCCTTGAATAAATGAGTATATAGTCTATGAAGACTACCACAAACTTATCCAAGAAAGGGCGAAAAATCCTATTCATGTAGTCCATGAACAGAGCTGGAGCATTTGTGACTCCAAACGGCATCACCACATACTCATAGTGCCCATAACGAGACCTAAATGCTGTCTTTTGAACATCTTCAGCTTTTACCAAAAATTTGGTGGTACCCCGATCTCAGATCAATCTTTGAGAACACCGAGGCCCCATGTATTTAATCCATCAAATCGTCAATTCTAGGTAGGGGGTACTTGTTCTTGATGGTCAACTTGTTCAACTGCCTGTAATCTATACACAGCCGAGACCCTCCATCCTTTTTCTTAACTAGGAGCACTGGAGCCCCCCATGGAGATACACTGGGTCTGATGAATTGTTTCTCCAACAACTCTTCCACTTGCTTCTTTAATTCTACCAACTAGGCTGGTGCCATCCTGTAAGGTGCCATTGACACTGGTCCAGCTCCAGGTACCAAATCAATAGAGAATTTCACTTCTCTCTTAGGGGGTAATCCAGGTACTTCTTCTGGAAATACATCCGTGAAATCTTTCACCACATGTATTCTGCTTACGTCCCCTTCATTCTTCACTTCCAACCGAGCTAGCATCACGAAGCACCTCGCCCCTCTTTCCAACTCCGACCACCCATGCTGAGCTGATATCACATCTGACTCTTGGAGGTCTGGAAACGCTATCTTCTGACTACCGCAGTCTATGAGAACGTGATTGGCAGCTAGCCAATCCATTCCCAGGATAACATCCAGGTCCTGAAGAGGTAGGTAGATCAAGTTCACTTTGAATCTGTGTCCCTCTACTATCACTGGACATTCGGGGCAAACTGTAGAGGTCAACACCTGTCCTGACGCAGGTGTAGAGACCAACAGTTCAAATGGTAACTCCTTCACTAGAAGGCCCAACTCGGCTACACACAGGCTTGACACAAAGGAGTGTGTCGCTCCAGAATCAAACAAGGCTTTTACACCTCTACCAGCTATAAAATAAACACCTTGCACGAGGTTACCTGACTGAGACGCTTCTGCTCCTGACATGGCAAACACTCTCCCTGTTGCCTGAGGTCTGCTGCCTTCGTTTCTCAACTGCTGAGAACCACCGGGTTGAGTCGCCCCATTCCTGTTAGGGCACTCTCTAGCAACGTGTCCCGTCCTTTGGCAGGCAAAACACCTTCTCTCCGAAGCCTTCTTGGGGCACACATTGGGCGTGTGTGGTCCACCACAATGGAAACACTTGGGTTTCCAAGGTTGTTGCTGCTGAAACTGGGATGACGTTGTTCCCGCCCGATGTGGTGGAGGTCTCGCATAGGGCTTGCTTTGTGGGTGCTGCACCTTAGCCTTCCCACTGGAAGAACCCCCTGGGTGTGACTTGATCACCCGAGAATCCCCTTTTCCAGGGTCTCCACCATCTTCGCCTTCTCTACTAAGACGTGAAATTCCCTGATGCACATTGGGGCTATGGTGCTCTTCAGCCCATGCTTCAGCCCCTCTTCGAACTTCCTACACCTCCAGGCCTCGGAGGTCGCCTGGGTATAGAATCGGGCGAGGTACTCAAACCGAGCAGCATAGGCGTTCACAGACATATCCCCCTGCCCCAACTTTAGGAACTCAGCTTCCCTCGCAAACCTTGCGCTGTCTGGGAAGTATTTCTCCAGGAACCTCGCCCTGAAGCTCTCCCAATCCAACATATCCTCTCGGGCTTCCATCATCTGCTGAGCTTCCATCATCTGCTGAGCTCCCATCCACCAGAACTCGGCTTCTCCAGATAGCAGATAGGTGGCGAACACCAATTTCTTCTCTTCAGGGCAGGAGGTCGCCCTAAAGATTTTCTCCAACTCCCTGACCCACTGATCTGCTTGATCAGGGGTAGCATTCCCACTGAACTTGGGTGGGTTGTGCCTCATGAACTCGGTTAGTCCCATCTGTTCCTGAGGCTGACCGACGTGGGAATTTGTCTCAGCCGACTGAGCGGTTTCCCAATGGTGCATTGCAGCTTGATGGTTCTGAGCCATTGCTGCATTCTGTTGTTGGATGGTAGTTGCCATCATCTCAATAGCCTTGGCAATCTGGCTCATTTCCGAAGTAGGTTGGGGAGGGGTAGGAGGTCTACGTGCCATCTTCTTCGTTTCAGATTTTGAAACTATGAGTTTCTATATTCCCTACAACTACAAGAATGAGATCGATAAGAAATCAATTCATTCAGGAGGTAACATCTTGACCTTACAAAGGTCAGCATCTCAAAGTCATTAAGAATTTGAGCTCATCAACAGAATCATAATACTTATAACCTCAAGCAAAACACCAGAACAACTACTGGTATACAACCATCAATCCAAACAACCACTTTCAATCAATTACAGAAACACTCAATAAAATGAAATAAATCACACCAGAATTCAATGTATGCTAAACATCAAACCTTTGGAATTAAGATTGAGAATCATCTCGATCCAGTTATGAGTGTGCACCCTCACTACTTTATCAAGATCCTCTCATTCTTAATACTAAGATTTCCAGTTAGGGCATATATTCACTAAAGCACACACAAAATTTCAATACAAAAACGTTTGAAAACCTTTCACTATAGTCGTTATTTAAAACTCAAATAAATTTTATGAGCAGAAGAAACACAATGGATCCACAGCCCTCAGGTCATCCTAAGGACGAACTGCTCTAATACCATTAATGTAACATCCCGCCAAAATCCTTTTCATAATTATAAAATGAAATAGAGGTAAAATAATAATATTGAAGTGAACATATGTATAGATATATAATGCAATTGCTCCTCATAGGGAGTTTAATACATAACCGGTCAATTTTCCAAAACTTAAACAAAATACAGCAAAATAGAAAAACAGAAAACGGGCGATCTCCTATCAGAAACAGAAAACAGGCGATCGCCTAACAGAAAAGGCGATCTCCTATCAGAAAAGGGCGATCGCCTATCAGGAAACAGAAAAGGGTGATCGCCTAACAGAAACAGAAACTGGCGATCTCCTTCCGGCGACCACTCACTGAGGAGCTCTACTTCCTGCAACATCATCTGCTCCCGTGTAAATTATACACGATCATCACAGTTTTAAGAAAAACAGCCACAGAACCAAACACAGGGTAAGCTAGATATTTGAAAGAGAGTTTAGATATGAACTTTAAAATCAAGATAAAACAAATTTAAGACACCCACGTAAAACCATCAACTTTCTCATTCTCTTCACATGACCATCAAGAAATCACATATTACGCAATTCCTCAAGAGTCGTTCAATCCACATAATTCATCAAGTGTCTATCGATTTCAATGTTTCTCATTTCTCACGTCAGACTTCCACTGACTCATCACACAAGACACTTGACACTACTTCCGGAAGGCTCGTGCATTGACTAGACTCAAAGATCTGCACCTGTCATACTACACTGCTGTAAAGTTTCCACAGCTATGCGCATCAACATAATCTCAATCTCAATCTCATCACTCTCACAGTATGACAGGGTGAATCCACACAACAGGTCAAGTAGTTATCTTTCAAACACTTACCCATACGTATGAACCTCCATCGACTCTCAACGCCTGAATAACTTCATCTATATGAATTCATTATCTCAGGAGAGTCAGGATATCTCATTATAGAAATCACCGATCAATGCACATCCTACACGATCTTACACGGTATTTTCTTTCCTGAAAATACTATGCCTTGATCCCACATTCACAACATTCAACACATCATATAACACTTAAATGAATGATTCCAATCACAACAACAATCATTCCCTGGTTCAGATTTTCGAATATCACATTTAAATCTCAAACAGTTTCAAACAACACAAAAACAGGGGAGTTCGAAAAACAACGCCAAAACCGACGATCTCGTCCAAAAACAGGGGATTATGCAATAACAGTTGAAAACCGGCGACCACGTCGTCCCATCATCCCAATCATCTAATATAAGGTTTTTCGTTGGAAATAAGGCTAGCTTCCCTTACCTGGACTTGCGCAAAACACCAAGAGCTCCAAAACCCACCGAAGCTTAAAGATGCCTTAGCTCTGTTTTAGCGTCTGGTTTGTAGAACTTGCAGAGAACCTCCCAGGTGCTCTAAGGGCAGTCGTCGCTCGTCGCACTGGTGCTTGAGGATGCCTGAATCGCAGCGCGAAGGAGGGAAAAGAGAATGATGAAGGTGAACTCACTCTGTCACTCTTGAACCACAGCAACGTTCTCCCTCTCAGAAGTGGGTTTTTGAATCTAAACCAACTTGTCCATAAAAGCCGCTGCCACCACCCACTCTGCAGGGGAGCTTGCGTGTACGCTTCCCTGAACAGTACGACTACGCGTGCCTCTGCGCAGGCCAACACTCTGATGTCACTATTCTGAACCACCCTTTTTGTCTACGTGTCGCGCGTGCAGTACGTCTCCTTCTGAGAGCCTGGGTCCCACCTTATCTGTGTGGAGCTTGACATCGCGCGATAACCTTCCACCGATGACCGCTCGCGCGATGACTATCCACCGATGCCTCATCCTGGCGGACGACCGATGTCTCTCCCTGGGAGACGACCGATGTCTCGCCCTGGCGATGACCGCATGCCTCGCGCCCGGCGATGCCCGCATGCCTCGCGCCTCGGCGATGCCCGCATGCCTCGCGCCCTGGCGATGCCCGACGACACATCGCCACGCCTTGCTGAAGGTTCTTCATCCCACTATGTTACGTCCAAGGTATCATCTCCACATGACTTGGTGACGTCGGTAGCTTCACATTTCCAAGAGTAGATCAGCCCTACTCCTCGTGCGCCCATGCATGCAACACTAAGGACGATTTCTTATGCTCAAGCATAGAGCTTCGCATGCACAGCGTATCTAAGGCTTGATCCACACCTTGATACATGTGGTTTTGTGGAACCCACTCTGGTTAATCCAGTATCCTGACCAGATACTGAGTGCACTTTCGGGGATCATATGCACCGTAGGCGACTGGCGATCACGTGTAATCTAGCCGACAGGCGATTATGTACTAACCAGGCGATCTCATAGTCTTCTAAGCTACACTTTCCTTCCTTTTTTTATCTTAAATAAAAACATACTTAGAATTCATTTAAAATATATTCCTTTTATTCCACTTTAATTTTACAGGTCCTTATAGGCGTCGCCAGGGATAGACATCTGTCGTCTCCCAGAGAGAGACATCGGTCATCTTCCAGGGCGAGACATCGGTCGTTCGCCAGGATGAGTCAGCGGTGGAAAGTTATCGCGCGATGTCAAGTTTCACACAGATAAGGTGGGGCCCAGGCTCCCAGCATGAAATGCCCTGTACGCGCGACACGTAGACAAAAAGGGTGGTTCAGAATAGTGACATCAGAGTGTTGGCATGCGCAGAGGCACGCGTGGTCGTACTGTTCAGAGAAGCGTGCACGCAAGCTTCCCTGCAGAATGGGTGGTGGCAGCGGCTTTTATGGACAAGTTGGTTTAGATTCAAAATCTCACTTCTGAGAGGGAGAACGTTGCTGTGGTTCAAGAGTGACAGAGTGAGTTCACCTTCATCCTTCTCTTTTCTCTCCTTCGCGCTGCGATTCAGACATCCCCAAGCACCAGTACGACGAGCGACGACTGCCCTTGGATACCTGGGGAGTTCTCTGCGAGTTTTCCGTCAGGACGCTAGAACAGAGTTAAGGCATCTTGAAGCTTCGGTGGGTTTCTGAACTCTTGGTGTTTTATGCAAATTTAGGTAAGGGAAGCTAGCATTTTCGTTTATAAAAACGTTAGGCGAGTAGGTTCTGAAGTGAGGGCGACATGGTCGGCGGTTTTCATATGCTTTTCATGGTACTCTGTTTTTATGTGTGGGGCGACGTGATCGCCGGTTTTAATGCTGTTTTCGAAATCCCCTGTTTTAGTGTCGTTTGAAACTGTTTGAGATGGAAATGTGATATTCGAAAATCTGAACCTTGGAATGATTGTTGCTGTGATTGGAATCGTTCATTTAAGTGTTATATGATGTGTTGAATGTTGTGAATGTGGGATCAAGGCATAGTATTTTCAGGAAAGAAAATACCGTGTAAGATCGTGTAGGATGTGCATTGATCGGTGATTTCTATAATGACATATCCTGACTCTCCTGAGATAATGAAATCATATAGATGAAGTTATTCAGGCGTTGAGAGTCGATGGAGGTTCATACGTATGGGTAAGTTGTTTGAAAGATAACTACTTGACCTGTTGTGTGGATTCACCCTGTCATACTAGGAGAGTGATGAGATTGAGATTGAGATTATGATTGATGCGCATAGCTGTGGAAACTTTACAGCAGTGTAGTATGACAGGTGCAGATCTCTGAGTCTAGTCAATGCACGTGTCTTCCGGAAGTAGTGTCAAGTGTCTGTGTGTGATGAGTTAGTGGAAGTCTGACGTGAGAAATGAGAAACATTGAAATTGATAGACACTTGATGAATTATGTGAATTGAACGACTCTTGAGGAACTGTGAAATATGTGATTACTAGATGGTCATGTGAAGGGAATGAGAAAGTTGATGGTTTTTACGTGGGTGTCTTAAATTTGTTTTATCTTGATTTTAAAGTTCATATCTAAATTCTCTTTCAAATATCTAGCTTACCCTGTGTTTTTTTGGTGTTGTGTTTGGCTTTTTCTTAAACCTGTGATGATCGTGTATAATTTACACGGGAGCATATGATGTTGCAGGATGTAGAGCTCCTCAGTGAGTGGTCGCCGAAAGGAGATCGCCTGTTTCTGTTTCTGTTAGGCGATCACCCCTTTTTCTGTTTTCTGATAGGAGATCGCCTTTTTCTGTTAGGAGATCGCCTGTTTTTCTATTTTGCTGTATTTTGTTTAAGTTTTGGAAAACTGACCAGTATGTATTAAACTCCCTGTGAGGAGAAATTTCATTATATATATATATACATATGTGCACTTCAATATTATTGTTTTACCTTTATTTCATTTTATAAATTATGAAAAGGATTTGGCGGGATGTTACACCTTCAGCCAGAACTCACACTTAGAGAACTTGGCATAGAGTTGCTTCTCCCTCAGGATCCCCAACACCGTCCTCAGATGTTGCTCATGTTCTTCCTCAGTCCTTGAATAAATAAGTATGTCGTCTATAAAGACTACAACAAACTTATCCAAGAGAGGACGAAAAATCCTATTCATGTAGTCCATGAACAGAGCTGGAGCATTTGTCACTCCAAACGGCATCACCACATATTCATAGTGTCCATAACGAGACCTAAATGCCGTCTTTTGCACATCTTCAGCTTTCACCAAAATTTGGTGGTATCCCGTTCTCAGATCAATCTTTGAGAACACTGAGGCTCCATGCAGTTGATCCATCAAATCATCAATTCTTGGCAGAGGGTACTTGTTCTTGATAGTCAGCTTATTCAACTGCCTGTAGTCCACACATAACCGAGACCCTCCATCCTTTTTCTTAACTAGAAGCACTGGAGCCCCCCATGGAGATACACTAGGCCTGATGAATCGTTTCTCCAACAACTCTTCCACTTGTTTCTTTAACTCTACCAACTCGGCTGGAGCCATTCTGTAGGGCGCCATTGACACTGGTCCAGCTCCAGGTACCAAATCAATAGAGAATTCCACTTCTCTCTTAGGAGGTAGTCCAGGTATTTCTTCTGGAAATACATCCATGAAGTCCTTAACCACATGTATACAGCCCATCTCTTCTTCATTCTTCACTCCCCCTTTAGCTAGGATCACAAAACACGTCGCCCCTTCTTTCAACTCCGACCTCACATGCTGAGTAGATATCACATCTGACTCTTGGAGATCGGGGAACACCACCTTCTGGCTACCGTAATCTATGAGAACGTGATTGGCAGATAGCCAATCCATTCCTAGGATAACATCCAGATCCTGCAGAGGTAGACAGACCAAATTTACTTTGAACCTGCGTCCCTCTACTATCACTGGACATTCTGGGCAAACTGTGGAGGTCAAAACCTGTCCTGATGCAGGTGTGGAGACCAACAGTTCAAACGGCAGCTCCTTCACTAGAAGGCCCAACACATCTACGCACAGGCTTGACACAAAAGAGTGTGTCGCTCCAGAATCAAACAAAACTCTAACGCATCTATCAGCTATAAAACAAGCACCTTGCACCAAGTTACCTGACTGAGACGCCTCTGCTCCTGTCATGGCAAACACTCTCCCTGCTGCCTGAGGTCTGCTGCCTTCATTCCTCATCTGTTGGGAACCACCGGATTGAGTCATCCTATTCTGGGTAGGACAATCTCTAGCAACGTGTCCCGTCTTCTGGCAGGCAAAACATCTTCTCTCTGAATCTCTCTTGGGGCACACATTGGCTGTGTGTGGTCCACCACAATGGAAACATTTAAGTTTCCAGGGTTGTTGCTGCTGAGACTGGGGCGGTGCTGTTCTTGCCCTATGCTGTGGAGGCCTCGCATAAGACTTATTCTGTTGTTGCTGCACCCTGGCCTTCCTACTAGAAGAATCCCCTGGGCGTGACCTGATCACCCGAGACTCACCCTTTTCTAGAGTCTCCACCATCTTCGCCTTCTCCACCAAGGCGTGAAATTCTCTTATGCACATAGGTGCTATGGTTCTCTTTAGTTCATGCTTCAGTCCTTCTTCAAATTTCCTGCACCTCCAAGCCTCAGAGGTAGCTTGGGTATAGAATCGGGCGAGGTACTCAAATCGAGCAGCATAGGCGTTCACAGACATATCCCCCTGCTCCAATCTTAGGAACTCAGCTTCCTTCGCAAACCTTACGCTGTCTGGGAAGTATTTCTCCAGGAACCTCACCCTGAAGCTCTCCCAATCCAACACTTCCTCTCGGGCCTCCATCATCTGCTGAGTTCCCATCCACCAGAACTCAGCTTCTCCAGACAGAAGATATGTGGCGAATACCAGCTTCTTATCTTCAGGGCAGGAGGTCGCCCTGAAAATTTTCTATAAACCCCTGACCCATTGATCTGCTTGGTCAGGAGTAGCATTCCCACTGAACTTAGGTGGGTTGTGCCTGAGGAACTCGGTCAGTCCCATCTGCTCCTGAGGCTGACCGACGTTGGGAGCTGTTGCAGCCGATCTGGTGGTCTCCCAATGCTGCATTGTAGCTTGGTGATTCTGAGACATCGTCGCATTCTGTTGCTGGATGGCACTCGCCATCATCTCAATGGCCCTGGCGATCTGGCCCATTTCAGCAGAAGGTTGGGGAGGGGTAGGCTGTCTAGGAGCCATTCTTCTCTGTAGAAGATTAGGGAAAAAACTATTATTCTCTACTCATATTCCTATAAAATGAACTTGATAAAGAATCAATTCATTTAGAAGACCACACTAGGTCTTACAAAGGCCAGCATCTCAAATCCCTCTAGAATTTGAGTTTATCAGCAAGATCAATATACTTATACAAGCACATCACCAAAACAGCTACTGGTATAAAACCATCAATTCAAATGACCACTTTCAATCAATACAAAAACACTCAATAAAATGAAATAAAACACACCAGAATTCAATATATGCTAAACATCAAACTTTCAGAATTTAAGATTGAGAATCATCTTGATCTAGTTATGAGTGTGCACCCTCACTACTTTATCAAGATCCTTTCATTCTTAATACTAAGATTTTCAGTTAGGGCATATATTCACTAAAGCACACACAAAATTTCAATACAAAAACGTTTGAAAACCTTTCACTATAGTTTTTTATTTAAAACTCAAATAAATTTCATGAGCAGAAGAAACACAATGGATCCACAGCCCTCAGGTCATCCTAAGGACGAACTGCTCTGATACCATTAATGTAACATCCCGCCAAATCCTTTTCATATTTATATAATGAAATAAAGGTAAAACCATAATATCGAAGTGAACATATATATATATATGTAATGAAATTTCTCCTCACAGGGAGTTTAATACATATCCAGTCAGTTTCCAAAACTTAAACAAAATACAGCAAAATAGAAAACAGGCGATCTCCTAACAGAAACAAAAAACAGGCGATCTCCTTCCGGCGACCACTCACTGAGGAGCTCTACTTCCTGCAACATCATCTGCTCCCGTGTAAATTATACACGATCATCACAGATTTAAGAAAACATCCACAAAACAAAAACGCAGGGTAAGCTAGATATTTTAAAGAGAATTTAGATATGAAACTTTAAAATCAAGATAAAACAAATTTAAGACACCCACGTAAAAATCATCAACTTTCTCATTCCCTTCACATGACCATCAAGTAATCACATATTTCACAATTTCCTCAAGAGTCGTTCAATTCACATAATCCATCAAGTGTCTATCAATTTCAATGTTTCTCATTTCTCACGTCAGACTTCCACTGACTCATCACACATAGACACTTGACACTACTTCCGGAAGACACGTGCATTGACTAGACTCAGAGATCTGCACCTGTCATACTGCACCACTGTGAAATCACACACATTCACAGGGTCGCTGTGAAATCACACACATTCACAAGCGTATAAATGAATCTCAATATCATCACTATCCTAGCATGACAGGGTTAATCCATACAACGGGTCAAGCTCGTTCTCTTTCAAACAACTCACCCATATATATGAACCGCCTTCGACTCTCAACGCCTAAATAACTTCATCTATATGATTCCATTATATCAGGAGAGTCAGGATATCTCATAATAAACGAATCACCGGTCAATGCACACTCTACACGATCTTACACGGTATTTCCTTTCCTGAAAATACTATGCCTTGATCCCACATTCCATACATCATACCACACATAAAGAACAATTCCATCATAGTATACTTTGAATCTTTTCTTAAACAACCCCACTCACAAAAACAAGCATACCACCGTTCAGGTTTTCGAATAGCATATACATTTTTCATTTCAATCTCAACAAGTTCAAAGCGACACTAAAACAGGGGAGTTCGAAAACAACATTAAAACTGGCGATCACATCCAAAAACAGGGGATTATGCAATAACAGTTGAAAATCGGCGACCACGTCGCCCCATCATCAAAATCATCTAACTTAAGGTTTTCGTTGGAAATAAGGCTAGCTTCCCTTACCTGGACTTGCGAAAAATCTCACTACGAGCTCTAACCCTCCGAACTTAAGGATACCCGAACTCTGTTTTTGCGTCCTGATCGGAAACTCGCAGAGAACTTCCCGGGAGTCCAAGGGCAGTCGTCGCTCGTCGTACTGGTGCTTGAGGATGCCTGAATCGCAGTGCGAAGGAGAGAAAAGAGAAGGATGAAGGTAAACTCACTCTGTCACTCTTGAACCACAACAACGTTCTTTGCCTCTCAGAAGTGAGTTTTTAAATCTAAACCAACTTGTCCATAATTGCTGCTGCCACTACCCACTCTGCAGGAAAGCTTGCGTGCACACTTCCTTGAACAGTATGACCACGTGGGTTCTGCGCACACCAACTCTCTGACGCTAACTATTCTGAAACACCCTTTCTGTCTACGTGTCGCGCATGCAGAACGTCTCATGCTGGGAGCCTGGGTCCCACCTTATCTGTGTGAAACACGACATCGCGCGATAACCTTCCACCGATGACTTCTCGCGCGATGACTATCCACCGATGTCTCATCCTGGCGGACGACCGATGTCTCTCCCTGGAGGACGACCGATGTCTCTCCCTGGAGGACGAACGATGTCTATCCCTGGCGATGACCGCATGTCTCTCGCCCTGGCGATGCCCGCATGTCTCTCGCCCTGGCGATGACTGATGACACATCGCCACGCCTTGCTGAAGGTTCTTCATCCCACTATGTTACGTCCAAGGTATCACCTCCACATGACTTGGTGACGTCAGTTGCTTCACATTTCCAAGAATAGATCAGCACTACTCCTCGTGCGCCCATGCATTCAACACTAAGGATGATTTCTTATGCTCAAGCATAGAGCTTCGCATGCACAACGTATCTAAGGCTTAACCCACACCTTGATACGCGTGGTTTTTGGAACCCACTATGGTTGATCCAGTATCTTGACCACATACTAAGTGCACTTTCAGCGATCAGGTACATCATAGGAGATTGGCGATCATGTACACTACAGGCGATTGGCGTTCATGTGTAGTCTAGGCGACAGGCGATTATGTACTAACCAGGCGATCTCATAGTCTTCTAAGCTACACTTTCCTTCCTTTTTATTTTAAATAAAAACATACTTAGAATTCATTTAAAATATATTCCTTTTATTCCAATTTAATTTTACAGGTCCTTACAAGGAGCACCTCCGGGGCCCAGTAGTAGAGGGCCCTGTAGTCAACTCCGGGAGGAGGGTTGGAGGTAGTTTTGGTTCTTGCCATCTCGAATCTAAAACAAAAGGAGAGGCAAGAGGAAGGAAACAAAGCTTTAGAAGGAAGCCAGGGTATGTTTTGAACGGTGGACAAAGACTCAAAGACGAAGAACGCAAACAGGAACAGAAGAACAAAAGCCCTAAAATGCCAAAATCATAAACACTCCCAGAGCAGTTATAACGTATAAGGGGTAGCAGAATCATAAAACAGAGGCAAGAGAAGGAGTAAAAATCATACCTTTTAGTAGATGAAGACGAGGGGTTGTGAGAGTTGAAGTGGAAGTGGAAACGCTCGAGAGAAGATGCTGATCGCAAAGGTTTGAGTGAAAGTGATGAAATAGTGTTGAGGCACGGGTTTTTGAAGGGGTTTAACTTAGGCAAGGGAGCGCAAACGTTAAGAAGCCCTAACCGTGGATCTAGCCACGCGTCCGCAGATTAAGGGGGTTTGGTGAGATGTCCCTTCAGCGCACTGTTCATGTCCTTTTGCTCAGCGCCACGTAGGTTGCCCGAGCCGATGACTTAGTCTCTTCGCTAAACAAGTTAACAGCTTGAGACTGGGGGCCTTGTTTACCGACCATTCTTCGAACACCGAGAACAGCTAGCAATGGTGAGCCATGTCAGCTGGGTCCCACAGCATGGGCTAGAGCCTCGTTGGCTGGGTCCCACAGGTAGCATGGACTAGTGGGTTGATTAGTCATCAACATGTCGATCACCAGAGTGGAACGATGTGTCTTCGTCACACAACGGGGTGATGAGTCCTCGGCAACAGAGTGCGACAAGGTGACATCGGTCTTGGGTGTGTTGAACAACAGAACTAGAACATCTAAGGTGGGCCCGAGAGAAGACCAGTTATCAGTAAAATGCCTAGAGGTAGGGAGAGGCCTAAGTCACGAAGCACCCATGCGTGTGGCAGGGAAAGCATAGTTAGGTGCAGAATCTTGAAGGGTTTGAGTGCCCATCAGGATTAGGGTTTCTAAGTGAAGCTACATGCATGGCACATGAATAGTGAGGGCACTCCCAGAATAGGTGGCCCCGGAGATTAGGTGCACGAGGGGGTACCCAGGTGGCCATCCTGTTAGAATTTGCACTCCAGTTAAGGGAAGTCTTATGCGCTAGATTACCCTAAGACTAGGTAATAGTGACGCAACGGTATTCTTGCAGAAACCCTAAATATGGGTAGCGGCGCAGAGGAAACCCTAGACTATATAAATGGTAGTAAAACACTTCACAAAGGTACACAGTTTTTAAACCTAAACTGAAATACACTATACACTTGGTGTGCTTGCCCTAGTATTGACTTGAGCGTCGGAGTGCAAACGGCCTCTAGGGCGCCCTTTTCTGTCTTTGCAGGTGCAGGTTGTTTCGATACAGTGAAGCATTACCTAAGGAGAGGGAAGAAGGCGCAAGTTTGGCGTAGAGTCAACCGATAGGAGAGTCAACTGGCAAGAACATGATGCAAAACCGAAACTTAGAATTTAGAAAGGAGAAAAGGAATGCATCAATGGTGTACAAGCCATTCCAAATGATGCTTCCAACTCACAAAGGAGTCTCCAAAACCGAGAACATGATTAAAGAACAAAAGAAACTAAAGACATAAAATTGGAATGGAATAATGGAAGAGATGATGAAAGAAAGAAGTTATGGAGCTGGAGCAATGGTGTATCACGCCACTTGATAGGATGGAACCACCAAGATAAGTGAAGGGAAACCGCCACTTGAGAGCTTCGACACTCCAAGATAAGACCAAGAGAGGAGGAATTTCACTCACTCACAAATCACACAAAAATTGTGTATAGTTTCTTTACTCTAAATTCAACTTAGAAATACATGAGGTAGGCCTCCTTATTTATAGGTTTAGGAGCCTTGGAGAGCAAGCTTAAGGGGTAGGATGGGGAGAACAAAAAGTGGGGCTGCCTAGGGTATTGACTTTAGTCAAACCACACCATCATCCTAATCTTCTAGAAGATAGGTCAAAAATGCAACATTTGATAGTACACCCCCTTCTATTACTAAAGGCACCTATTTGCTAGTACACCCCCTTCTATTGCTAAAGACACCTATTTGCTAGTACAACCCCCTCTAATACTTAAGGACACCTATTTTACTAACATTACAAATAAAGAAAACAATTGATGCTCAGCACCCAAAGCCTGTGCTCTACTTCTTGTAATCCTCTGAGGTAAAGTGGGAGCTAAGGCAAAGGTTAGAGCATCCTGACTTGGCCCTTAGTCTTGTGTCATGCTCCTAGTCTACCTTCTCTGAGGTTGGGCCTGGTCAGTAGACGTATTCCCTTCTAGGTCCTCATCATGCTCCCTGGGTGGGAGGGAATTCATCCACGAATTTGGAAGACTTGCAGAAAAAGGAGTCAGATCAATGATATTGAAAGAATTACTACCTAAATATGTATTAGGAAGATCTAACTCATAGGCATTATCATTGATCCTTTTGATGACCTGAAAAGGGCCATCACATCGTGGTAGAAGTTTGGACTTCCTTTGAGTAGGAAATCTATCCTTCCTCAAGTGAAGCCAAACCTAGTCCCCGGGTTCAAAGATCAAAGTCTTACGCCCCTTATTGGCATAGTGAACATACTTGCCTACCTTCCTTTCTATTTGAAGCTTAATATGGTTGTTCAAGTCTTTTATATAAGAAGCCTTTTCGAAACCATCTTTGCACGACACTTCATCCAGCATGAGAATAGGAAGGAGGTCAAGGGGTGTAAGGGGATTAAACCCATACACAAGCTCAAAAGGGGTGTGAGAAGTAGTATAATTAATTACTCGGTTATAGGCAAAGTCAATATGAGGTATTAAGTTTTTCCACACCCTTGGGTTCCCTAAGATAAGGCATTGCAACATTTGACCCAAAGTCCTATTGACCACTTCTGTTTGACCATCAGTTTGGGGATGGCAAGTAGTAGAAAACAAGAGTTTAGTTCCAAGTTTTCCCCACAAGGTCCGCCAGAAGTGACTTAAGAACTTAGAATCCCTGTCAGACACTATACTCGTAGGGAGTCCATGCAATCGCACTACTTCCTTAAAGAAGAGATTTGCAATATGAGTTGCATCATCCACTTTGTGGCATGGAATAAAATGAGCCATTTTAGAAAATCTATCCACAACCATAAAAATAGAATTCATACCCCGAGATGTCTTGGGAAGACCTAGAATGAAATTCATGGAAATATCTACCCAAGGCATGTTAGGGATGGGAAGAGGGGTATATAAACCATGGGGTTGCACTTTAGACTTAGCCTTCCTACATGTTATGCATTTGTCACAGAAGCTATCTACGGATTTGCGCATGTGAGGCCAAAAGAAATGTTCATGCAATGTTTCTAAAGTTTTAGCTACCCCAAAATGTCCCATTAATCCACCCTCATGTGCCTCTCTAACAAGAGATGTTCTCAAAGACCCTTAAGGGACACAAAGTCTTTTCCCTTTAAAGACAAAACCATTATGTATAAAGAGTCTTTGTGTCCTCCATTGGAGCACTCTTGATAGATGTGAGCAAAATAAAGGTCATCTGTAACATCCTGCAAAATAAAACCATACATACATGTATAATGAAAATAAAGGTAAACAAATAATATTGAAGAGTACATGATAATATATATATATAAGTAATGAAGTTGCTCCTCTTAGGGAGTTAAATACATAACCAGGTCAAATGTTTTCAAAATTTAAACGAAATTCAACCAAATACAACAAGACCGGCGGTCTCCATACATGAACCGGCGATCTGGTAACAGAAGGCCCAAAACGGGCGATCTGCAGCAGGACATAAATCCGGTGATCACCACCAAGAGATAGAAAACCGGCGATCTCTTCCTCGGCGACCACTCACTAAGGAGCTCTACATCCTGGAAGATCATCTGCTCCCGTGTAACAATTACACGATCATCACAGTTTTAAGAGAACAGCCACAGAACCAAAACACGCAGGGTAAGCTAGATATTTTAAAGAGAGTTTAAATAAGAACATTAAAATCAAGGTAAAAACATTTTTCAAGATATCCATGTAAAACTTAGAGTTGCTCATACCCTTCACCTGATCGCCCAGAAACCACACATTTCACAATATTTCCCAGAGTCGTTCTATTTCACAAACAGCATCAAGTGTCTTATAAATTTCAAGTTCCTCATTTCACATGTCAGACCACCACTGACCCAGCACACAAGACACTTGACACTACTTCCGGAAGACTCGTGCATTGACTAGACTCATAGATCTGTACCTGTCATACTGCCCACTGTGAAATCACACACATTCACAGGGTCACCGTGAAATCACACACATTCACAAGCGTATAATGAATCTCAATATCATCACCATCCAAGCATGACAGGGTTAATCCACACCACAGGTCGAGCTCGTTCTCTTTCAAACAACTCACCCATACGTATGAACCTCCTTCGACTCTCAACGCCTGAATAACTTCATCTATATGAATTCATTATCTCAGGAGAGTCAGGATATCATGACGAATCACCGGTCAATGCACATCCTACACGATCTTACACGGTATTTTCTTTCCTGAAAATACTATGCCTCGATCCCACATTCACAACATTCAACACATCATACCACTCTCAACTAGATGATTCAATCACCGCAATAGTCATTTCAAAGGTTCATGTTTTCGAATATGTCATTTGAATCTCAAACAGTTTTCAAAGCAACACCAAAAACAGAGAGTTCGCAAACAACGCCAAAACCGGCGATCTAGTTCAAAAACAAGGTATTTCGAAGACTGTATATAAAACCGGCGACCACATCGCCCAAACACATAGAACAGAGCATTCACGAAGATGAAAACGAAACCAGCGACCACGTCGCCCTCACTTCAGAAATAGCTAAACTATGGCTTGTATTTAAAATGAAGTCTAGCTTCCCTTACCTGGACTTGCGCAAACACCTAGAGTTTCGAAACCCAACGAAGCTTGAAGAACGCCTTGGCTCTGTTTTTGCGTCTGGTTGAAGGACTTGCAGAGAACTGCCCAGGTGCTCTAATGGTGGCTGTCGCTCGTCGTACTCTCGTGTGAAGGTGCTAGAATCGCAGCGCGAAGGAGACAACTGGAGGAGAAGGGAGGTAACTCACTCTTTCTCTCTTTGAAGGCTGCAACGTTTTTTTCTCTCAGCAGTGGGTTTCTGCATCTTAAACCAACTTATCCACCAAAAGCAGCTGCCACCACCCACTCTGCAGAGAAGTCTGAGTGTACGTTTCCCTAAACAGTACGACTACAGTTGTCTCTTGCGCAGGCCAACCACTCCCTGAACAGTACTACTAAGCGTGCCTCTGCGCAGGCTAACACTCTGAGGTCACTATTCTGAACCACTCTTTTTGTCTACGTGGCGCGCGTGCAGGACGTTCCATGCTGGAAGTCTGGGTCCCACCTTCTCTGTGTGTAACTCGACGTCGCGCGATGACCTTTCACCGATGACCTCTCCCGCGAAGGCTATCCACCGATGACCTCTCGTGCGAAGACCATCCACCGATGACCTCTCGCGCGAAGGCTATCCACCGATGACCTCTCACGCGAAGACAATCCACCGATGACCTCTCGCGCGAAGACAATCCACCGATGACCTCTCGCGCGAAGACAATCCACCGATGACCTCTCGCGCGAAGACTATCCACTGAGGACCTCTCGCGCGAAGGCTATCCACTGAGGACCTCCCGCGCGAAGGCAATCCACCGATGACCTCACCCTGGCGAACGACCGATGTCTCCCCCTGATGATGCCCGCATGCATCTTGCCCTGGCGACGCCTGCATGCCTCGCGCCCTGGCAACGCCTGCATGCCTCGCGCCCTGGCGACGACATGCAGTCTAGGCGACCCGCGATTATGTATTAACAAAGAACTCTTATCGTTTTCTAGACAGCACTTTCCTTCCTTTTTAACTTAAATAAAAACATACTTAGAATTTATTTAAAATATACTCTTTTATTCCAATAAATTTTTCAGGTCCTTACATTCTCCCCATCAAGAAAAATTTTCGTCCCCGAAAATTGAATTACAAGGAAAAGAGGTATGGATAAGCCTCCCTCATGGGTTCTTCTAACTCCCAAGTTGAATCCCCCGATCTCTCATCCCACACCACTTTCACCATGTTGATGGTCTTGCCTCTGAGTTGTTTGCTTTGCCGATCGTCAATCCTGACTGGTTTTGCTTCAAAGGACAAGTCATCCCTGATCTGCACATCGTCTACATCCAGCACATGACTAGGGTCTGCCATGTATTTCCTCAGTTGTGACACGTGAAAGACATTGTGTAGATTCGCTAAATGGGGAGGTAGGGCGATCTCATAAGCCACTGGACCAACCTTTCTTAAGATCTGATATGGTCCCACGAACCTAGGGGACAACTTCTTTGACCTGATCGCCCGTCCTACACCCTTGGTTGGTGTCACTTTCATGAACACGTGGTCTCCAGCAGCAAACTCTAAAGGCTTTCTCCTCTGATTTGCATAGGACTTCTGCCTACTCTGAGAAGCTTTCATTCTGCTTTGTATCTGTTTCACCTTCTCGGTCGTCTGCTGAATCAACTCTGGCCCAACCAAGACTGCCTCGCCCTCCTGGTACCAACATAAGGGAGTTCTGCATTTCCTCCCATCCAGGGCTTCATATGGTGCCATCCCAATACTGGCGTGGTAGCTATTATTATAGGTAAACTCCACCAGTGGCAACACCTCGTCCCAACTTCCCAATTGATCCAAGACGCACGTCCTCAGCAGATCTTCCAAGGATTGGATCGTTCTCTCTGACTGACCATCTGTTTGGGGATGATATGCAGAGCTCATCCTCAACTTAGTTCCCAAGTACTCTTGCAAGGTCTGCCAAAACCGTGAAGTGAACCTGGGATCTCTATCTGAAATGATGCTGGAAGGCACTCCATGCAACCTCACTATTTCTTGGATGTATAACTGTGCCAGCTTGGCCATAGGCATCTTCATATTCACTGGAAGGAAGTGGGCACTCTTCGTCAGCCTATCAATGATAACCCAGATTGCATCATGACCCTTTACCGATCTGGGTAAATGGGTGACAAAATCCATGGCGATGCTGTCCCATTTCCACTCAGGGATATCCAGTTGCTGCAACAGCCCGCCAGGTCTTTGATGCTCCACCTTCGCCTTCTGACACGTTAAGCAGGTTGCAACATACTGGGCGATGTCTCTCTTCATACCTGACCACCAAAATGACTCCTTCAAGTCATGGTACATCTTGTTCATGCCTGGATGAAGGTTAAGGCGACTCTTATGACCTTCTTCTAGGATCATCTTCTTCAACTCTTCATTTGCAGGGATGCAAATTCTGCCATTAAATCTCAAGATCCCATCATCGCCCATCACAAAGTCTCTCGCCTGATCTGTCCCTAGTGACTCCACAGTACGCTTTAGACTAGGGTCCTCCAACTGCTTATCCCTTAACATCCCAAGGAAGTCATTAGTTATAGCCAGCTTACTACAACTAATGTGATTCACGTGAAATTCTATTCCAAGGTTTAAGTCTCTGAACTGCTCGATCAGTTTCTGCTCTTCCATCATCATGGTGGCGACTTGTATAGACTTCCTACTCAAAGCATCAACCACTACATTGGCCTTCCCTGGATGATACATGAGTTGAAAATCGTAGTCCTTTAGGAACTCCATCCACCTTCTTTGTCTCATGTTTAGTTCCTTCTGATCGAACAGATATTTCAGGCTCTTATGGTCACTGAACACCTGGAACCGAGCTCCATATAAATAGTGCCTCCAGATCTTCAAGGCAAATACCACAGCCGCCAACTCCAAATCATGCGTGGGGTAGTTTCTCTCATGAATCTTGAGTTGCCTTGAAGCATATGCAACCACTCTCTTCTCTTGCATCAAAACACATCCCAAGCCCTGATGTGAAGCGTCACAGAAGACATCAAAAGGTCTTCCTACCTCGGGGATCACCAGCACTGGAGCACTAGTCAACCTCTCCTTTAATTCCATGAAGCTCTGCTCACATCGGTCGGTCCAAGCAAAAGGTTGATCCTTGCGGGTCAGTTGTGTTAAAGGAGCCACTACCTTGGAAAAATCCTCAATAAACCTCCGATAGTAGCCCGCCAACCCCACAAAGCTCCTTATCTCGGTGACTGTCTTTGGACGTTCCCACTGCAGCACTGCCTCTACCTTGGCTGGATCCACCGAGATCCCCTGGGCAGATATCACGTGTCCTAAGAAGTTGACTTCCTTCAGCCAGAACTCGCACTTAGAGAACTTGGCATAGAGTTGCTTCTCCCTCAGTATCTTCAATACTGTCTTCAGGTGTTCCTCATGCTCTTCCTCGGTCCTTGAATAAATGAGGATGTCGTCTATGAAGACCACCACAAACTTATCCAAGAAAGGGCGAAAAATCCTATTCATGTAGTCCATGAACAGGGCTGGAGCATTGGTGACTCCAAACGGCATCACTACATACTCATAGTGCCCATACCGAGACCTAAAAGCTGTCTTTTGAACATCTTCAGCTTTTACCAAAATTTGGTGGTACCCCGATCTCAGATCAATCTTGGAGAACACCGAGGCCCCATGAATTTGGTCCATCAAATCATCAATCCTAGGTAGGGGGTACTTGTTCTTGATGGTCAACTTGTTCAACTGCCTGTAATCTATACACAGCCGAGACCCTCCATCCTTCTTCTTGACTAGGAGCACTGGAGCTCCCCATGGAGATACACTGGGTCTGATGAATTGTTTCTCCAGCAACTCTTCCACTTGTTTCTTTAACTCCACTAACTCTGCCGGTGCCATCCTGTAAGGTGCCATTGACACTGGTCCAGCTCCAGGTACCAAGTCAATAGAGAATTCCACTTCTCTCTTAGGGGGTAACCCAGGTACCTCTTCTGGAAATACATCCGTGAAGTCTTTCACCACGTGTATTTTGCTTACGTCCCCTTCATTCTCCACTTCCAACCGGGCTAGCATCACGAAGCACCTCGCCCCTTCTTCCAATTCCGTTTGCCCTTGCTGAGCAGATATCACCTCTGATCCTTGGAGGTTTGGAAACGCAATCCTCTGACTACCGCAGTCAATGAGAACGTGATTGGCAGCTAACCAATCCATTCCCAGGATAACATCTAGGTCCTGAAGAGGTAGGCAGATCAAGTTCACCTTGAATCTGCGTCCCTCTACAATCACTGGACATTCGGGGCATACTGTAGAGGTCGACACCTGTCCTGACGCAGGTGTAGAGACCAACAGTTCGAAAGGTAACTCCTTCACTAGGAGGCCCAACTCGGCTACACACAGGTGATGGAGATCAAGCTCAAGAGGACATGGAGGCCAAACATCATGAAGAAGAAGAGGTTGAGGACGTTCATGGAGATCAAAGTCAACCTCAAAGGATCACAAGAAGCATGTTCAAAATATTAGGAGCTAGGGGACGTTTATTTTGAACATTCAAGAGGACATGGAGGCCAAACATCATGAAGAAGAAGAGGTTGAGGACGTTCATGGAGATCAAAGTCAACCTCAAAGGATCACAAGAAGCATGTTCAAAATATTAGGAGCTAGGGGACGTTTATTTTCCCTTTTTGCAATTTCATTATGTGAAGGTGCTTAGAGGAAAACATGAGAAACCTCTTGTGTGAAAGCATCTTTAGGTTTTTTTTTTTAGTTAGGAGCATTAGGAGGGGGGTGCGTGAGTAAATAGGTGTAGAAGTTAAAATAGGAGGTGCCAAAGTGAGAAAAGAAATCACACTTTCCTCATGTCTTGTTAGGCGCCATTTTTCATTTGAATTTGGGGGGAATTTTGGTTTCTTTTAGCTTGCATTTCAGCACCTAAAAAAATATAAATAGAGGTGCTGCCCCTTGTATATGCAGATTGAAAATTATTAGTAAGAAAATTCTACTCATTTTTTGAGAGCATTTGTGAGCACTTGTGTGTCTCTTCTTCCTTGCTTCATCTTGAGAGCTCTTGGAACTCAAGTGGCAGCATCACACTCTTATCTTGAAGCAATCCAACCTTCAAGTGGCGAGATCATCTCCAAGTCTCATCTTCATAAGTCTTCTAATCCATTCTCCATTCCATTTCCTATTTTGTTCTTATCTTGCAATTCTATTCGGTGTTTTTTGTTCCTATTTCAAATCTGTCCAGCATTTTTTCATTTTCCAGCACCTATGTTCTGTTTCTTTTCCTTTTTCTTGTATTTCAATCGGTTCAATTTGACAATAGATGGAACGTCTAATTGAGATTGTGTTTTGGCATTAGTTTTGGTGAGTTCTTGTCTTAGAACATTGATCCAATTCTAAGAGAAAGTGCCTCTCATATGACCAACTCAAGATGTCTCCTAAGAATGTCAAGAACTTTTCATATTATGTTCTTGAATTCACATCATGTGGTATCTAGAGTTTAGGTGTGTTCTTGTTTAATTTTTGAGTTGTGTTGCACTTTAATTCAAGAGCTCTATCATCTTGTGTTTTCAATTCTGTTTTTAGGCTTGCTTTGAGTTTTCTTGCTGTTTTTCTTTGTTCCACCAAGTGTTTGTGAAAAGGTTTATGGCACTCATTGTTCATATGAGTTTGGTTGCTCTTTTGGAATGGCATTCTCCTTCCTAGAGCTGACCTTAAGCTTCCTTTCACTTGTTATATCTTGTGATATGTCTTTTAATTTTGTAATCATGTCAAGTTTTGTCTTAAGTCATGTTATTCCATAATTGTCATTACTTCTAGTAGTACTTTTATTGCTTTGATTGTTTCTTGCTTTGGTTTACATTCTGTTTTTGAGTTTATTGCTTGATCCTTTGTGCATTTTCTGTTTTAGATTGAGTTCATACTTGTAGTTTAGACCTATACAAGTTCTATTACACAATTTCCATTATGTCTTTGCTAGTTCATAATTCTGTTTTTCATTCCTCTTAGGATTCCTCTGTTTCTGAAAACAAGTGCTTACTGTTTTTGCTTATTGCAATTGATTTACTCACTGGAAATTTCTGAAATTCTGGATTTGTGATCCTCAAAGTGTTAGAAAAGAATAGAAAAAAGAAGTACAATAAAATTCAACGTACACAAAATATGATAAATAAAATACGAAAAGTGTACATTCCTGCCGAAAAAAATACGGTAATCGGGCAGCGATTTTGAAAAATTTATTTCTCTCAATTGGCTTACTGTTTTTACATAATTCCAGTGCCATTTTTGAGTTAACATCTTGAAGTTTGTGTGGTTAAAATTTGATAGTCCAGTTCGCTGTATATCTTTCCAGATTAATCAATGAATCTCACGCACAGTTTGCATAGAAATTTTTTTTCCAGTAGCTAATTTTTGTTTTCTTCATCTACTCTAGTGCCTTTCTTTAAGTATTCTTTTGTGTGCCTACTTTCTCATTGAGTTCCTTATTTTTCTTGCTTGTCTTTTGTTCTCTATTCTTTGTGTTTGTCATCAATCTTGTATTCCTTTTGCATTGCCTTTCCTTCTTTATACCTTTTCTTGATTGTCTTTCTTCTTTCTTTGGTTTTGTGGTGTTGCCTTCAAAGATTGGTGTGCTTGCTGTGACATTTTTCATTTGAGGTTTCCAAGGCTTCAAGATCAGCTTGGTGAAAGGACCTTATTTTCTTTGAGAGTGACATTTTTCTTCCTCCATTCTCTTTGGCAGATTCATTACCACAGTTGCTGTTTTTGCAATTTTAATTCTTAACTTGTTTGCTGTTTTGGTACCTTTGCTGTTTTTATTTTTTTTAATTACAATGGCAGGATTTTCTAGTGATGCATCCTACAAACAGCCCTCTCCTTCCAAGGCCTCACTCATTGGTGAATTACATGAGGCACAAAGAACTATTAGACGCTTGGAAGAAAGGTTGCAAGCAATGGCGTTGCAACAATCTCGGCCATCCCCTTCTATTCATGATGGACACCATTCCCCAAGGCATTCCACAAGAGCTTCATCCAATGACAATGGCCGTGAAGAGGATCATAGGAGAAGAAGGACTCCATCCCAAATGCATGACCAAAGACATTACAATCAACGGGAGAGACCTCACCATGGCAATGGCTACTACCAAGATGCAAAGGCTAGGCTACCTTCGGTCAAGCTTCTTTGTTTCAATGGCTCTAGTGATCCAAATGTATATTTAGATTGGGAAGCCAAGTGTGAGCAAATCTTTGAGATTCATGAGGTTCAAGAGGAGCACAAAATTAAGCTAGCTACATTAGAATTTAGTGATTATGCCATGAAATGGTGGCATGGACTTGTAAAGGACATTATATATCACAAGAGTCCTCCCGTGGACTCTTGGAACACTTTAAGATATCAAATGCGCGCTAGGTTTGTGCCTCCACATTTTAGGAAAGACCTTATGTTGAAACTCCAACGGTTTCAACAAGGCACGCTAAATGTGGATGAATATTTCAAAGAGCTTGAAACACTTGTGCTTAAAATTGAATTAGAAGAAAGTGAGGAAGCCATGATTGCTAGGTTTATTAGTGGACTTAGGAAGGATATTCAAGACATTGTGGAATTGCAAGAGTACTCATCATTGGGATCTTTAGTTCACTTAGCAATGAAGGTGGAAGCCCAACTTGCTAAGAAAAATTCTTTTAAAAACTCTTCCAATGATGGCTACTATAACAAGTCTTGGAGAAATAAAAAATCTTTTTCAAAATTTCCTTCCCAAGATTCCTCTTTCAAACCCAAGGAATCTAAGCCATCTACTTCTAGGCCTAAGTCACCAATCAAAACGTCTAGTAAGAAATGCTTTAAGTGTTTGGGTTATGGTCATATTGCTTCAAATTGTCCTTCTAAAAGGAACATGTACATGCATAATGGCATTATTATGAGTGAGCATGATTCGGATACACCTAGGCATTCTTCACATTCAAGTGCATCTAGTGGGAATGAGAGTGAGAGTCCCTTACAAGGAGACTTGTTGGTTGTGAGAAGACTTCTTGGTCAAGTTTCACAACCCTTTGATGAAAGTCAAAGGGCAAATATTTTTCATACAAGATGTCTTATTCAAAACAACATATGCTCCTTGATAGTGGATGGGGGTAGTTGTGCAAACGTAGCTAGTACAAGAGTTGTAGATAAGCTTGGCTTGCCTACCATCTCTCATAGCCAACCCTATAAGTTGCAATGGCTTAGTGAAGTAGGAGAAATAGTTGTGAATAGGCAAGTCCTCATCCATTTCTCTATTGGAAAATACAAAGATGAGGTCTTGTGTGATGTTGTGCCCATGGAAGCCACACATGTGCTTTTGGGAAGGCCTTGGCAATATGATCGAAAAATTTTACATGATGGTTTTTCCAACAAAATTTCTTTTGATTTCCATGGTCACAAGATTACTCTAAAATCTCTCTCTCCTAGAGAAGTCCATGAGGACCAAATCTTAATGAAGAAAAAGAGGGAGAGTGAAACAGAGGGAAAAGCTAAAAAAGATAAAAAGGATAAGAGTTCCAAGCCTACACTCCTTGTGTCTAGGCATGAGCTTCATAGGGAATTAGTGGCACACCATCCTCTTTTCTTAGCCATCCCTAGAACTCTTAAGATAGAACCACTTGTTGATAGTCCTCATAGTTTGGAAAAGTTGGTAGAAGAGTTTCAAGATGTGTTTCAAGATCCTCCAAAAGGACTTCCACCTTTGCGAGGGATTGAGCACCAAATTGATTTGATACCGGGCTCTTCTTTACCAAATCGTCCAGCCTATAGGACCAATCCAAGTGAAACCATGGAAATTCGCCAACAAGTAGAAGCCTTAATAGAGAAAGGGTGGGTCCAAGATAGTATGAGCCCGTGTGCTATGCCTGTCATCCTAGTGCCTAAGAAAGATGGATCATGGAGGATGTGTTCAGATTGTAGGGCCATAAACAACATAACAATTAAGTATAGGCATCCCATACCTAGGCTTGATGACTTGTTGGATGAGTTGCATGGTTCTAAAATATTTTCAAAGATTGATCTTAAAAGCGGCTACAATCAAATCCGTATCAAACCGGGTGATGAATGGAAGACGGCTTTTAAGACCAACTTTGGTCTCTATGAATGGTTGGTTATGCCTTTTGGCTTGACCAATGCACCAAGTACTTTCATGCGCCTCATGCATCATGTGTTAAGACCTTTCATTGGTAAGTTTGTTGTTGTTTATTTTGATGATATTCTCATTTATAGCTTATCTTTGAATGAACATAGGTTGCATGTTAGGAAAGTTTTAGAAACCCTTAGGAAGGAACATTTGTATGCTAACCTTGCTAAATGTATGTTTGCTCTTGATCATATAGAATTCCTAGGGTTTGTTGTGAGTTGTAAGGGGGTCCATGTGGACCAAGCTAAGGTGGTGGCCATTCAAAATTGGCCTACACCTTCAAACATCAATGAAGTCCGAAGTTTCCATGGACTTGCGTCTTTCTATAGACGCTTTGTACCTAACTTTGGTACAATTGCCGCACCACTCAATGACATAGTGAAAAAGGATGTGGTCTTTCAATGGGGAGAAGCACAACAAAAAGCTTTTGAGATTTTAAAAGAAAGATTGACTAATGCTCCCATATTGGCCCTTCCTAATTTCACTAAGACATTTGAGATAGAGTGTGATGCTTCCAATATAGGTATTGGGGCTGTCCTCCTTCAAGAGGGCCACCCCATAGCCTATTTTAGTGAGAAATTGAAAGGTAGTCATCTCAACTATTCTACCTATGATAAAGAGTTATATGCACTTGTTAGAGCTTTGCATACTTGGCAACATTATCTTTTTCCTAAAGAGTTTGTGATCCATAGTGATCATGAATCTCTTAAATATTTGAAAAGCCAAAACAAGCTCAACAAGAGGCACGCCAAATGGGTAGAATTCCTTGAGCAATTTCCTTATGTGATCAAGCACAAGCAAGGCAAAGTAAACATTGTGGCGGATGCACTTTCTAGAAGATATACTTTGCTAAACATTTTGGGATCTCAATTTCTTGGCTTTGATCACATTAAGGATCTTTATCATGATGACCTTGATTTTTCTCAAATCTTTCAAGAGTGTCTTAAGGGAGGACACAAAGATTTTTTTATACAAAATGGATTTCTTTTTAAAGGAAAACGTCTTTGTGTTCCTCATGGTTCTATTAGATCATCTCTTGTTAGAGAAGCACATGAAGGGGGTTTGATGGGACATTTTGGGGTCGCTAAAACTTTGGATGTGTTGCATGAACATTTCTTTTGGCCTCATATGCATAAACATGTTCATAGTTTGTGTGATAAATGCATAGCTTGCCGCAAAGCTAAATCTAGGATGCATCCCCATGGTTTGTATACTCCCCTTCCTATTCCTTCAATGCCTTGGGTTGATATTTCTATGGATTTCATCTTAGGATTACCCAAGACATCAAAGGGAAAGGACTCCATTTTTGTGGTAGTGGATCGTTTTTCAAGGATGGCTCACTTTATTCCTTGCCACAAAGTGGATGATGCATGTCATATAGCAAACCTCTTCTTCCAAGAAGTGGTTCGCTTGCATGGGATACCTAGGACTATTGTGTCCGATAGAGACCCCAAGTTCTTGAGTCATTTTTGGAAGACCTTGTGGGGCAAGCTTGGTACTAAGCTTTTATTTTCTACCACTTGTCACCCACAAACTGATGGTCAAACCGAAGTGGTTAATAGAACATTGGGTCAACTATTGAGATGCTTTATTTCGGGAAACCCTAGAGTATGGGAGAATTTACTACCTCATGTTGAGTTTGCATATAACCGTGTAGTAAATTCTACCACTTCTCATTCTCCTTTTGAGGTTGTCTATGGGTTTAATCCCTTAACACCTCTTGATCTTCTTCCTATTCCCCTTCTTGAGGATGTTTTGTGCAAAGATGGTGATGAAAAGGCTTCTTTTGTGAAAAATTTGCATAAAGACATCAAGAAGAGAATTGAGAAGAAGGTTGGCAAGTATGCGGAACTTGCCAACCAAAGGAGAAAAGCATTGGTCTTTGATGAAGGTGATTGGGTTTGGCTTCATTTAAGGAAGGATCGTTTTCCTACTCAAAGGAAGTCCAAACTTATGCCTCGCGGAGATGGACCTTTCCAAATCCTCAAGAGGATTAATGACAATGCTTATGAGTTAGATATGCCTGATACATTCTTAGGTAGTCATACTTTTAATGTCAGCGATCTAACTCCTTTTTCTGTAGGTCTCCAGAATTCGTGGTCGAATTCTCTCCAACTCGGGGAGTATGATGGAGATCAAGCTCAAGAGGACATGGAGGCCAAACATCATGAAGAAGAAGAGGTTGAGGACGTTCATGGAGATCAAAGTCAACCTCAAAGGATCACAAGAAGCATGTTCAAAATATTAGGAGCTAGGGGACGTTTATTTTCCCTTTTTGCAATTTCATTATGTGAAGGTGCTTAGAGGAAAACATGAGAAACCTCTTGTGTGAAAGCATCTTTAGGTTTTTTTTTTAGTTAGGAGCATTAGGAGGGGGGTGCGTGAGTAAATAGGTGTAGAAGTTAAAATAGGAGGTGCCAAAGTGAGAAAAGAAATCACACTTTCCTCATGTCTTGTTAGGCGCCATTTTTCATTTGAATTTGGGGGGAATTTTGGTTTCTTTTAGCTTGCATTTCAGCACCTAAAAAAATATAAATAGAGGTGCTGCCCCTTGTATATGCAGATTGGAAATTATTAGTAAGAAAATTCTACTCATTTTTTGAGAGCATTTGTGAGCACTTGTGTGTCTCTTCTTCCTTGCTTCATCTTGAGAGCTCTTGGAACTCAAGTGGCAGCATCACACTCTTATCTTGAAGCAATCCAACCTTCAAGTGGCGAGATCATCTCCAAGTCTCATCTTCATAAGTCTTCTAATCCATTCTCCATTCCATTTCCTATTTTGTTCTTATCTTGCAATTCTATTCGGTGTTTTTTGTTCCTATTTCAAATCTGTCCAGCATTTTTTCATTTTCCAGCACCTATGTTCTGTTTCTTTTCCTTTTTCTTGTATTTCAATCGGTTCAATTTGACAATAGATGGAACGTCTAATTGAGATTGTGTTTTGGCATTAGTTTTGGTGAGTTCTTGTCTTAGAACATTGATCCAATTCTAAGAGAAAGTGCCTCTCATATGACCAACTCAAGATGTCTCCTAAGAATGTCAAGAACTTTTCATATTATGTTCTTGAATTCACATCAACAGGCTTGACACAAAGGAGTGTGTCGCTCCAGAATCAAACAAAGCTTTTACACCTCTACCAGCAATAAAACAAACACCTTGTACGAGGTTACCTGACTGAGATGCTTCTGCTCCAGACATGGCGAACACTCTCCCTGTCGCCTGAGGTCTGCTGCCTTCATTCCTCAATTGCCGTGAGCCACTGGGTTGAGTCGCCCCATTCCTGCTAGGGCACTCTCTAGCAACGTGCCCTGGCTTTTGGCAGGAAAAACACCTTCTCTCTGAATCCCTCTTGGGGCACACGTTGGCTGTATGGGGTCCACCGCAATGGAAACATTTAAGTTTCCTAGGTTGTTGCTGCTGAAACTGGGATGAAGCTGTTCCCACCTGATGTGGTGGAGGTCTCGCATATGGCTTGCTGTGTGGGTGTTGCACCTTCGCCTTCCCACTGGAAGAACCTCCTTGGTGTGACCTGATTACCCGAGAATCACCCTTTTCCAGGGTCTCCACCATCTTCGCCTTCTCCACTAAGGCGTGAAATTCCCTGATGCACATCGGGGCTATGGTCCTCTTTAGTCCATGCTTCAGCCCCTCTTCGAATTTCCTACACCTCCAGGCCTCGGAGGTCGCCTGGGTATAGAACCGGGCGAGGTACTCAAAACGAGCAGCATAGGCGTTCACTGACATATCCCCCTGCTCCAACTTCAGGAACTCTGCTTCCCTCGCAAACTTGGCGCTGTCTGGGAAGTATTTCTCCAAGAACCTCACCCTGAAGCTCTCCCAATCCAAAACATCCCCTCGGGCCTCCATCATCTGCTGAGCTCCCATCCACCAGAACTCAGCTTCTCCTGATAGCAGATAAGTGGCGAACAGCAATTTCTTCTCTTCAGGGCAGGAGGTCGCCCTAAAGATTTTCTCCAACTCTCTGACCCACTGATCTGCCTGGTCAGGGGTAGCATTCCCACTGAACTTGGGTGGGTTGTGCCGCATGAACTCGGTCAGTCCCATCTGTTCTTGAGGCTGACCGACGTGGGAGTTTGTCTCCGCAGATCGAGCAGTTTCCCAGTGTTGCATTGTAGCTTGATGGTTCTGAGCCATCGCTGCATTCTGCTGCTGAATGGCAGTTGCCATCATCTCGATGGCCTTGGCAATCTGGCTCATCTCTGAGGAAGGTTGGGGTGGGGTAGAAGGTCTACGTGCCATCTTCTTCGTTTTTGATTCTGAATCTATTGGTTTCTATATTCCCTACAACTACAAGAATGAGATCGATCAGAAATCAATTCATTCAGGATGTACCATCTAGACCTTACAAAGGTCAGCATCTCAAAGTCATTAAGAATTTGAGTTCATCAACAGGATTATAACACTTATAACTTCAAACAAAACACCAGAACAATTACTGGTGTGCAGGCATCAATCCAAACGACCACTCTCAGTCAATTACAAGAACACCAAATAAATCACACCAGAATTCAATGTAGGCTAAACATCAAACCTTTGGAATTAAGATTAAGAATCATCTCGATCCAGTTATGAGTGTGCACCCTCATTACTTTATCCGGATCTTCTCATTCTTAATACCAAGATTTTCAATTAGAGCATACATTCACTAAGGCACACACAAAATTTCAATACTAAAAACGTTTTTTGAAAACCTTTCACTATAGTTGTTATTTAAAACTCAAATAGATTTTATGAGCAGAAGAAACACAATGGATCCACAGCCCTCAGGTCATCCTAAGGACGAACTGCTCTGATACCATTAATGTAACATCCCGCAAAATAAAACCATACATACATGTATAATGAAAATAAAGGTAAACAAATAATATTGAAGAGTACATGATAATATATATATAAGTAATGAAGTTGCTCCTCTTAGGGAGTTAAATACATAACCAGGTCGAATGTTTTCAAAATTTAAACGAAATTCAACCAAATACAACAAGACCGGCGGTCTCCATACATGAACCGGCGATCTGGTAACAGAAGGCCCAAAACAGGCGATCTGCAGCAGGACATAAATCCGGCGATCACCACCAAGAGATAGAAAACCGGCGATCTCTTCCTCGGCGACCACTCACTAAGGAGCTCTACATCCTGGAAGATCATCTGCTCCCGTGTAACAATTACACGATCATCACAGTTTTAAGAGAACAGCCACAGAACCAAAACACGCAGGGTAAGCTAGATATTTTAAAGAGAGTTTAAATAAGAACATTAAAATCAAGGTAAAAACATTTTTCAAGATATCCATGTAAAACTTAGAGTTGCTCATACCCTTCACCTGATCGCCCAGAAACCACACATTTCACAATATTTCCCAGAGTCGTTCTATTTCACAAACAGCATCAAGTGTCTTATAAATTTCAAGTTCCTCATTTCACATGTCAGACCACCACTGACCCAGCACACAAGACACTTGACACTACTTCCGGAAGACTCGTGCATTGACTAGACTCATAGATCTGTACCTGTCATACTGCCCACTGTGAAATCACACACATTCACAGGGTCACCGTGAAATCACACACATTCACAAGCGTATAATGAATCTCAATATCATCACCATCCAAGCATGACAGGGTTAATCCACACCACAGGTCGAGCTCGTTCTCTTTCAAACAACTCACCCATACGTATGAACCTCCTTCGACTCTCAACGCCTGAATAACTTCATCTATATGAATTCATTATCTCAGGAGAGTCAGGATATCATGACGAATCACCGGTCAATGCACATCCTACACGATCTTACACGGAATTTTCTTTCCTGAAAATACTATGCCTCGATCCCACATTCACAACATTCAACACATCATACCACTCTCAACTAGATGATTCAATCACCGCAATAGTCATTTCAAAGGTTCATGTTTTCGAATATGTCATTTGAATCTCAAACAGTTTTCAAAGCAACACCAAAAACAGAGAGTTCGCAAACAACGCCAAAACCGGCGATCTAGTTCAAAAACAAGGTATTTCGAAGACTGTATATAAAACCGGCGACCACATCGCCCAAACACATAGAACAGAGCATTCACGAAGATGAAAACGAAACCAGCGACCACGTCGCCCTCACTTCAGAAATAGCTAAACTATGGCTTGTATTTAAAATGAAGTCTAGCTTCCCTTACCTGGACTTGCGCAAACACCTAGAGTTTCGAAACCCAACGAAGCTTGAAGAACGCCTTGGCTCTGTTTTTGCGTCTGGTTGAAGGACTTGCAGAGAACTGCCCAGGTGCTCTAATGGTGGCTGTCGCTCGTCGTACTCTCGTGTGAAGGTGCTAGAATCGCAGCGCGAAGGAGACAACTGGAGGAGAAGGGAGGTAACTCACTCTTTCTCTCTTTGAAGGCTGCAACGTTTTTTTCTCTCAGCAGTGGGTTTCTGCATCTTAAACCAACTTATCCACCAAAAGCAGCTGCCACCACCCACTCTGCAGAGAAGTCTGAGTGTACGTTTCCCTAAACAGTACGACTACAGTTGTCTCTTGCGCAGGCCAACCACTCCCTGAACAGTACTACTAAGCGTGCCTCTGCGCAGGCTAACACTCTGAGGTCACTATTCTGAACCACTCTTTTTGTCTACGTGGCGCGCGTGCAGGACGTTCCATGCTGGAAGTCTGGGTCCCACCTTCTCTGTGTGTAACTCGACGTCGCGCGATGACCTTTCACCGATGACCACAGGCGCGAAGTCTATCCACCGATGACCTCTCGCGCGAAGGCTATCCACCGATGACCTCTCGTGCGAAGACCATCCACCGATGACCTCTCGCGCGAAGGCTATCCACCGATGACCTCTCACGCGAAGACAATCCACCGATGACCTCTCGCGCGAAGACAATCCACCGATGACCTCTCGCGCGAAGACTATCCACCGAGGACCTCTCGCGCGAAGGCTATCCACTGAGGACCTCCCACGCGAAGGCAATCCACCGATGACCTCACCCTGGCGAACGACCGATGTCTCCCCCTGATGATGCCCGCATGCATCTTGCCCTGGCGACGCCTGCATGCCTCGCGCCCTGGCGACGACATGCAGTCTAGGCGACCGACGATTATGTATTAACAAAGAACTCTTATCGTTTTCTAGACTGCACTTTCCTTCCTTTTTAACTTAAATAAAAACATACTTAGAATTTATTTAAAATATACTCTTTTATTCCAATAAATTTTTCAGGTCCTTACATCATCCTTATAAAGTTCCTTTATGTGATCAAAGCCTAAATATGTAACATCCAAAACATTTAGCAAGGTATGTCTTTGTGAAAGAGAATCTGCGACAACATTTGTTTTACCTTGTTTATGTTTGATCACATAAGGAAATTGCTCAATGAACTCCACCCACTTGGCATGTCTCTTGTTGAGCTTGCTTTGGCCTTTCAAATATTTAAGGGATTCATGATCACTATGTATCACAAAGGCCTTTGGGAAAAGGTAATGTTGCCAATTTTGCAAGGCTCGTACAAGAGCATAAAGTTCCTTATCATAGGTGGAGTAGATGAGATGACTCCCCTTGATTTTCTCCCTAAAATAAGCTATGGGGTGACCCTCTTAAAGGAGGATTGCCTCAATGCCTATATTAGAGGCATCACATTCAATCTCAAATGTCTTAGTAAAGTTAGGGAGTGCCAAAATGGGTGCCTTAGTCAACTTATCTTTCAAAGTTTCAAAAGCTTGTTCTTGTTCTTGGCCCCATTTAAACACAACATCCTTCTTTACTATGACATTGAGAGGTGTGGTAATGGTACTAAAGTCTTTCACAAGCCTCTTATAAAAACTAGCAAGGCTATGAAAGCTTCGTACCTCATTAACATTGGTGGGTGTGGGCCAATGTTTAATTTCTACAACCTTTGTTTCATCCACATGCAGCCCTTTAGAACTTACCACAAACCCTAGGAAGTCTATGTGGTCTATTGCAAACACACATTTTTTAGGATTAGCATACAATTGTTTCGTCCTAAGGGTTTCAAGAACTTGCCTAACATGCTGTTGATGTTCCTCCAAAGACAAGTTGTAGATGAGAATATCATCAAAGTATAACACTACAAACTTGCCAATGAAAGGTCGAAGAACATGATGCATAAGTCACATGAAGGTACTTGGAGCATTGGTTAAGCCAAAGGGCATGACTAACCACTCATATAAATTTGGTTATAACCGCTCTTAAGATCAATTTTGGTGAATACCCGAGACCCATGTAACTCATCCAACAAGTCGTCTAACCTAGGAATGGGATGCCTATATTTGATTATTATGTTGTTTATTGCACGACAATCCGTACACATCCTCCAATTTCCATCCTTTTTAGGGACAAGAATTACAAGCATAGCACATGGACTCATACTATCTTGCACCCAACCCTTAGCAATTAATGCCTCTATTTGTTGCTGAATCTCTTTGACCTTGGTTGGGTTGGTCCTATATGCTGGCCTATTCGATAAAGAAGCTCCAGGAATGAAATCAATTTGGTGCTCAATACCCCTTAGAGGTGGTAATCCTTTAGGGGGATCTTGAAACACATCTTTGAATTCCTTTACCAAATTTTCCACACATAAAGGACTAACTTGTGCCGACTCACTCTTAAGGTCCTAGGAAAAGCTATATAGATAGACCTTTGGGTAAGCATTACCTTTTTTACCTCTTTGGCTGAGATGAGAAGGCTTCTCTTTGCACTCTTTTTTTTTTTCTTTCTCTCTCTTTTCTTTCATCTTAATTTGGTCCTCATGGACTTCCTTTGGTGAGAGAGATTTTAATGTGATGTTAAGCCCATGGAAGTTGAAAGAGATTTTGTTGGTAAGGCCATCATGAATTGTTTTTCGATCAAATTGCTATGGCCTACCTAAAAGGATATGAGTAGCTTCCATAGGGACAACATCACATAAGACCTCATCCTTATATTTACCAATAGAGAAGGCTATAAGGACTTGTTTATTGACTATGATCTCCCCCTCTTCACTTAACCACTGAAGCTTGTAGGGCTTGGCATGAGAGATGGTAGGTAACCTAAGGTGGTCTACCACTCTTGTGTTGGCCACATTTGCACAACTCCCCCCATCCACTATCAAAGAACATAACTTATCATTAATGAGACATCTAGTATGGAAAATGTTTTCTCTTTGACTTTCATCAAAGGGTTTCAAAACTTGGCCTAGCATACGTCTCACTACCAATAAGTCGCCTTCACGTGGACTCTCACTATCTTTTTCACTTGGGGATCTAGAAGAATTGGGAGACCTAGATCTTTGGGAACTATGATCACTTACCACTACCCCATCATGCATCATCATATTACGCTTAAAGGGACAATTAGAAGCAATATGACTATAGCCTAAACATTTAAAGAACTTTTTACTTGAAGTTTTAGTTGGAGATTTAGGAGTTGAAGATGAGGGTTTAAATTCCCTAGGTTTGTAAGTGGACTCCTTGAAAAAATTGGAAGAATTTTTGTTTTTGTTTTTCTTTGAAATTTGGGATTCTACCTTGATGGCAAGGTGAACCAACTTTTCTAAAGATGAGTACTCATAGAGTTCTACCACATCTTGGATATCTCTAGTTAAGCCACTTACAAATCTAGTCATTTTTTATTCCTCACATTCATGCATGCCAATCTTGGTTAAAATTGTTTCAAGTTCTTTAAAAAAAGCATCCACACTTTGTGTGCCTTGATGAAGCCAAGAGACCACGACTAGCCTCTTGTTTAGCCAATGTCCATTACAGTCTTTTGCCACCACTGCATGGCATAGTCTACAAACTCTAAGGAGGCTAACTTAACTCTTCGGTCATCTTAGACCTCATGTACATCAAAAACTTGTTCTACTTTAGTCTCCCATCCTAGATACACATCGAGATCATCTTCTCCACTAAAACTAGGAATTTTTACAAATGGTAAATAAGGCTTTGCCACATTTCGGCGCCTTTCTTCAAAATTATGCATCCTCCATTCATCTTCTTCTTCATGGCTACCATAGGTTTGGTAACTTCTTGATTCACGCCTTTGATGATGTCTTCTTCCTCGGTGGGGTCTTTCATAGGCCAATTCTATCCTTTGGAGCCTTTCCTCCATTTGCCTCATCTCTTCCTCTTTTTGTGCAATGGTGCGCTTAGCCTCCTTCAATTCTCCAATAAGGAAAGCCTTTTGAGGAGAATGGGGCTTAGATGATTAACCACTTGAAAGATGATCCATAACAACACAAAAACACAAAGAACAAACAAATAAAGAAAACAAGTTAGTAAGAAAGGAAAGCTTGCGGCAATTTGAAGAAAACACTCAACCACTCAAAGAATTGTATTTTATTTTCTTCCCTTAACCAAGGTCTTTCTTGTGGTATGAACAACTCTCAAGTGAAAAAGGACAAAGCCTCAACACTTGCTCAAAGGTAATTCACCACAAAACTTGAGGAAAGAAGAAAAGACAAACTAGAAAAGCTTAAAACAAGAAAAGGGTAAACTAAAGTTGGAAAAGAAATATGACAAAACTTTGAATAGAAGACAATCAAGAAAAGCACAAAAGAAGACTATAAGAAACTCACTAAACTTTTAACTATGAAACTTTGTAAATAGAAAAGTGTTAAAGTAAAAGGATAAAAAATTCCACAATGTTGAAAACAATTTGCCAATCAAGTTGAATCCATAGTTTTGAAAACAATTTTCTTGACAATTCTTGGCTATTTTTGCTGTTTTTAAAATGTCAAATGCTTACTGCTTTGGAATTTGCTCACTGTTTTTGGTTTTTGTTTTTTTATCCTAATTGCAGCATGCAAATTGTCAAGAACATTTAATTTTCACAAAAAAAAATAAATTGTTGTGGTTTGGATTCAAAATAATTGAACACTAAAAATCATGTGTTTGGAAATTTAAATCAACTCTTACTAAAAACAAGTTTCTAATTACTTTCAAATGTCAAAATTAAAAGCAAGTAAGTAGAATCAAAACAAGGACTCCTAGAACACTAATGAACATAAGACTCAAAGGAAAAGGCAAGATCAATAAAAGATATAACAAGAAACATATTCAAAATGAAAAATGTGATGAATATTAAAATGGCCGGAAAAAAAATTCTGCAATGAATTAAAGGGCAGGAAAATAAAAGCAAGAAACTAAATGACAAGTAATTAAAGGTACTTGAATTTAAAGACAAGAAAGTAAAGGTACTTGAATGTAAAGGAATTGTAAAGTGCCAAATCAACTCAAGAAATTAAGCATAAGAACCTAAGCTCTGATAACCACATGATGTGAGTTGATTTTATGATTGTTCATTTTTGTTCTTACCGGTTGACTCTCCTGTTGGTTGACTCTACGACAATCGCGCGCCTCCTTCCTTCTCCTTAGGTAATGCTTCACTGGATCGAAACAACCTGCACCTGCAAAGACAGAAAGGGCGCCCTAGAGGCCGTTTGCACTCCAACGCTCAAGTCAATACTGGGGCAAGCACACTAAGTGTATAGTATAAGAGTTTCAGTCTCAAAACTATGTACCTTTGTGAAGTGTTTTACTACCCTTTATATAGTCTAGGGTTTCCTCTGTGCCGCTACCCATATTTAGGGTTTGTGTAGGAATACCGTTGCACTGCTATTACTCAGTCTTAGGGTAATCTAGCGCGTAAGGCTTCCCTTAACTGAAGTGCAAATTCTAACAGGATGGCCACCTGGGTACCCCCTCGTGCAGCTAATCTCTGGGGCCATTTGTCCTAGGAGTGCCCTCACTGTTCACGTGCCATGCATGTAGCTTCACTTGGAAACCCTAATCCTAACGGGCACTCAAGCCCTTCAAGACTCTGCGCCTAACTGTGTTTTCCATGCCACACGCATGGATGCTTCATGACCTAGGCTTCTCCCTACCTCTTGGCATTTTACTGATAATTGGTCTTATTCTCGGGACCCATATTCCATGATCTAGTTCTACTGTTCAAAACACCCAAGATCGATGTCACATCGTCCCACTCTGTTGCCGAGGACTCATCGCCCTGTTGCGTGACAAGGACACATCGTTCCACTTTGGTGATCGACATACTGATGACAACACAACCCACTGGTCCATGCTACCCGTGGGACCCAACCCACGTGGCTCTGGCCCCTGCTGTGGGACCTAGCTCACGTGGCTCACCATTGCTAGCTGTTCTCGGTGTCCGAGGACTGGTCGGTACACAAGCCCCCTAGTCTCAAGCTGTTAACTTGTTTAGCGAAGAGACTAAGTCATGGGTTCGGGCGACCTACGTGGCTCTGAGTGAAAGGACATGAATAGTGCGTTGAAGGGACGTTTCACCATACTCTCTTAATCTGCAAACACAGGGCTAGATCAACGACTAGGGCTTCTTAACGTTTGCGCTCCCTTGCCTACGTTAAACCCCTTCAAAAACCCGCGCTTCAGCATTGTTCCATCACTTTCACTCCAACTCTCTTGCGATCATCGTCTTCTCTCAAACGCTACTACTCCCACTTCAACTCTTGCAACCCTTTGTCTTCATTTTTTTAAAGGTATGATTTTTACTCCTTTTCCTGCCTTTATTTTATGATTCTACTACCCATTACATGCTATAACTGCTTTGGCACTTTAGGGTTTCTGTTCTTCTGCTCTGTTTGTGTCCTTCGTCTTTGAGTCTCTGTCCAAACACACCATCGCTTTCTTCTAAACCCTTGTTTTCTTTCCTCTTGCCTCTCATTTTTTTTTAGATTCGAGATGGCAAGAACAAAAACTACTTCCAACCCTCCTCCCTCAGTCGACTATAGGGCCCTCTATCCCTGGGCCCCTGAGGAACTCCTTGCTGAGACCTCAAAACTGACCACCTGTGAAGACCTGAGGAAACACAGGGATGACGAGAACGAGGTCAAGGGGCGCGTATTTGGCAGGGAGTGCGACGCGTATGTCTCGGTTCGACCTTGCACAGAGGGCGAACCAGTATGCGCTGACGATCACTCCAACGACAGAGATCCCTTCTTCCTTTACGCCACCATCTTCAAAAGGGAAAGGTTCTCTTGCCCTTCATCGGGTTTAAGAGGGCCCTCCTCACAGAGCTTAACGTGGCACCTACCCAGCTGCACCCCAACAGTTGGGCCTTCGTGAGGGCCTTCTCTATATTGTGCAACCACCTGGAGTACCCTCCTTCCATGGACGTCTTCCTCCACTTCTTCAAAGCGAAGAGCCCCAGGAAGAGGCTTTGGGTAAGCTTCAATGGGGTGGCGGGGAGAGTCCTTGTAACATCCCGCCAAAATACCATACAAATGTATATAATGAAAATAAAGGTAACAAATAGATTGAAGTGAACAAAATATTATATATATGAAATGTAGTTTCTCCTCACAGGGAGTTTAATACAAATTCGGTCAAATTTTTCCAGAAACATAAACAAAATACAGTAAAAAAAAAACGAAGCAGGCGATCTCCTATCGGAAGAGACCGATCTCCTATCGGACAAGGCCGATCGCCCATCGGGGGACCCAAAAACAGCCGATCTGCTTCCGGCGACCACTCACTAAGGAGCTCTACTTCCTGGAAGATCATCTGCTCCCGTGTAAGTTATACACGATCATCACAGTTTTAAGAGAACAGCCACAGAACCAAAACACGCAGGGTAAGCTAAACATTTTAAAGAGAGTTTAAATAAGGATAATTAAAATAAAATCAAGGTAAACAATTTCAAGATATTCACGTAAGTTATCAAGTTTCTCATACTCTTCACCTGATCACCCAAAAATCACACATTTCACAATACTTTCCAGAGTCATTCTATTTCACAACTGTATCAAGTGTCTATCAATTTCAAGTTCCTCATTTCACATGTCAGACCACCACTGACCCAGCACACAAGACACTTGACACTACTTCCGGAAGACTCATGCATTGATTAGACTCAGAGATCTGCACCTGTCATACCATACCACTGTGAAATCCACACAGGGTCGCTGTGAATCCACACAGCATGCGCATATATAATCTCAATGTCAATAGTTCTCCCGGTATGACAGGGTTAATCCATAGAACAGGCGGAGCTCGTTCTTTTTCACACGAGACGCCCATTCATATGAACCTCCTTCGACTCTCACCCATTGAGTAACTTCCTCTATGTGATTCCATTATCTCAGCAGAGTCAGGATATCCCCTGAGGAATCACCGATCAATGCACATCCTACAGGATCTTACACGGTATTTCCTTTCCTGAAAATACTATGCCTCGATCCACATTCACAACATTCAACACATCATGCCACACTTAAATGAATGATTCCAATCACAGCAAAACTCACTCCAAGGTTCATGTTTTCGAATATCACATTTACATCTCAAACAGTTTCAAAACAACACCAAAAACAGGGGAGTTCGTAAAACAGCGCCAAAACCGGCGATCTGGTTCAAAAACAAGGTATTTCGAAGTCTGTATATAAAACCGGCGACCACGTCGCCCAAACACATAAGAACAGAGCATTTTACAAAGATGAAACGAAAACCGGCGACCACGTCGCCCTCACTTCAGAAATAGCTAAACTATGGCTTGTATTGAAAATGAAGTCTAGCTTCCCTTACCTGGACTTGCGTAAAATACCGCGAGCTCAAAACCCACCGAGCCTGAAGGATGCCTTAGCTCTGTTTTCAGCACCTGGTCTGTAGAACTTGCAGAGAACCTCTTAGGTGCTCTAAGGACAACGTCGCTTGTCGTACTGATGCTGGAGGTTGCCTGAGTCTCAACGCAAGGAAGGGAAGAAGGGAGGGAGGAAGTTTGCACTCACTCTAACACTCTTGAGTCTGTAACGTTCTTTGCCTTCCCGCAGTGGCTTTTGAATCCCAACTTACCTGTCTACGCATGCTGCTGCTGCCACTCCTTCTGCAGGAAAGTCTGAGAACCACTGCCCTGAACAGTACGACCACTGTTGTCTCTGGTGCATGCCAACCACTGCTCTGAACAGTACTACCACTGTTGTCGCTTGTGCATGCCAACCACTGCTCTGAACAGTACGACCGCGAGTGTCTCCTGCGCATGCCAACATTCTGATGTCACCACTCTAAACCACCTTTTTTGTCTACGTGGCGTGTGTACAGGACGTTTCATGCTGGGAGTCTGGGTCCCACTTTACTCTGTGTGAAACTCGACGTCGCGCGATAACTTTCCACTGCTGACTCATCCTGGCGAACGACCGATGTCTCCTTCTCCCTGGAAGACGACCGATGTCTTCCTCTGGGAGACGACCGATGTCTTCCCTGGCGACGCCCTCATAACTCTCGCGCCCTGGCCACGTCCACATGCATCGCGCCCTGGCAAAGCCCGCATGCCTCTCGCGCCTTGGCCACGTCCACACGCCTCGCGCCCTGGCAAAGCCCGCATGCCTCTCGCGCCTTGGCCACGTCCACATGCCTCGCGCTCTGGCAATGCCCGCATGCCTCGCGCCCGCGCGATGCCTGCATGCCTCTCGCCCCCCGCGCGATGCCTGCATGCCCCTCGCGCCCGCGCGATGCCTGCATGCCTCTCGCGCCCGCGCGATGCCTGCATGCCTCGCGCCCTGGCGACGTCCACCTGGCGCTCATGTGTAGCAGGCGACCGGCGATCTCATAGCCTTCTAAACTTAACTTTTCCTCCCTTTTTATTTTAAATAAAACATACATAGAATTCTTTTAAAATATAACCCCTTTTTATTCCAATTCAATTTTACAGGTCCTTACAGTCCTCCTGACTCTCTTCTAGCAATCCTACAAGGGCTTTAAAGGGAAGTTCTTTTGGGTTTGCTGCAGTTCCTACGACCCCAATCTGCTTGACGGGTTTCCCCTATATTAGGTTGAAAAACTGAAGTTCAAGAAACCCCGGGGTCTTGAGGAGCTAGCCCCCTGCGACCGCGAGTTGTGCCATCTTCTCTCCAGCAGGGGAGTAGTGTTTAACACTGCCCAGCTGATTAAGCATGAGTACGACGCCGAAACCCTCAGCATCTATATTGGTACACGCTTTTCATTCTTTAACTGTCTTTACCTTTGTTTATGCTGAGTAATGTTGTGCATTGCACTGTAACTCATACTTATTGTTTGTCGCATATATGGTACTTGATGCTGAGAAGAAGAAGAGGCTAGCTGATCTGCTAAGTCGTCGCATGGCAGGTGGCTCAGGCCTTGTTGGTCCTTCTTCCCCTGCTGCTGCTGCTGCCCCAGGCCCCATCTCTGATGACAAACAAAAAAGGGCAGCGACATTAGTTGTTTCGGAAGGCGAGGATACTGATTCAGGCCTCGTGTTCAAGAGGGCTAGGGTAGGGGTTGTTGTAGTGACCTCTTCTGCTACCGAGGTGCAACCCCTATCCTTTAGGGAGAACCCCCTAAGCGCCTCCTCTCCTTCTGAGCAACTCCTGGCAATCGAAGGTGGAGGGGGCGGGGGGGAGAATGCTCCCAGAGATGATCAGGCGCCTCCTGCTCCCGAGCTTCCCACAATCCTCCAACATGCCCTCAGATGCCTTCCTGCTAAAGAAGCGCTGGAGGCCTTGGACGGGGATTCACTAAGGGACCGAATGAGTCAAAGCCTTGGTGAATTCCTCGCTACCTTCAGCATTCTACTGAACCAGGCAGTGGCAGAGGCGGGGTAGAGAGAGGAAGTGGCAAAGCTGAAGAAAGAGATGGCCCTCCAAGTCCAAGTGGCTTCCAAGAGCGAGACTGCCATGAAACAGTAGCTGAACAGTGTCCACCAATCTGAGAAGGAGGCCAAGAAACTTCTCTTCGACAAGGGGCAGGAGGCCCTCCAGCTTGAGCCCAAAATCCTTCCCCTCCACAACATGGTCATCAATCTCGAAGAATAGTTGAAGGGGGCCAAGCAAAAGTGGCCAAGCTGGAGGAGAGGGCCACTACCCAAGAGGTTTAGCTGGGTAGAGTGGAGGAGGAGCTTGCCCAACAAAATGAATTGCTCAAGAAGACGGAGATGGAGCTAACTGAAAATGCCGTCGACGCCTATGGGGAGCGGTTTGGCGATGCCCTTCCTCAGGTTGCTTGCGCACTTCCTGAGATGGACCTCTCGCCTTTCTCTGTTTTAATGCAGGTTGTAGACAGACAAATTGTTCCCAAGTAGGTCTCTTGAGCAATTATAACAAATAGCTGAACTTCTTGTAATCACAATTCTAGTTTATAATACTTGACTTTGTGCATATAATTGTCTTGTGAATAACTTACTTACATTGAGCACTTTATGTTTTCTTTGCGTGACTTGAATCTTCAGTACTCGATTGCTGTTTGGCTACCTTAGTGTACTTGGTTAAAAACTTCTTCAACATAGAATCACCCTTTAGGTTGTACGCTTAACTCTAACTGATAGGTGTAATCACCACTCGAGGGTAAGAGAACCCACTGTAAGTGCTTCACCGGTTGTACTGGTGGACCATGTCGCTTTTTTGTCCATTTTGGCGTTTTCACTCAAGGGGAAAGGGTTCTTCATGACTCCCTTTCTGACCTCGAGACCTCTAACCCAATTGGAAAACTCTTCACTGACCTCTCCTTGCACCATGCAAGAGAGGATTCAACTGATGAACCACATCGTTCAACCTTGGTGTTCTCACTCGAGAGGGAGGTGTTCTCTGTGAAACCCTCTCTTCCACCTCGAGACTTCTAACACCCAAACTGTTTCTTAACTGACCTCTTGTCGCTCAAGGCAAGGGAGGATTTAACTGGCGTGACTCGCTCTTGGTGTTTTCACTCGAAAGGGGAGGTGTTCTTCTGTGAACCTTTCTTCCCCACTTTCGAGACTTCTAACCCAAGTAACGGTTTATAGCTGACCTCTTATCGCCCATAGGTAGGGGTGTTTTTAGCTGACCTCTCATCGCCCATAGGCAGGGGAGTATTTCACTGGCGAACCCTGCTGTTTGACTTGGGTATTCTCACTCGAGGGAAAGGTGTTTTTTGCGAACCTTATTTTTACCCCCTCGAGACTTCTAACACTGATTTGTATTTACCTGACCTCTCCTCGCTCAAGCCAAGGGAGGATGTAACTGGTGTACCAACCAGTCCTCACCGATGACTTAGTCTCTTCGCTGAAACAAGTTAACAGCTTGAGACTGGGGGCTTGTGTACCCACCAGTCCTCAGACACCGAGGACAGATTGTAAAGGGTGAACCACGTCAGCTGGGTCCCACAGCATGGGCCAAAGCCACGTGGAATGGACCCCGCAGGTGGTATTGATTAGCGGGTGATTAGTCATCAGCATGTTCCCACAGAGAAGGGTGATTAGTCATCAGCATGTTCCCACAGAGAAGGGTGATTAGTCATCAGCATGTTCCCACAGAGACGGGTGATTAGTCATCAGCATGTTCCCACAGAGAAGGGTGATTAGTCATCAGCGTGACGATCACCAGAAAGGGTTGATGTGTCCTCGTCACTCCGCAGGGTGATCAGTCCTCGGCAACAGAGTGTGACGAGGTGACATCGGTCTTGGGTGATTTGAACAGCGTAAACAGAACAGGTAAGATTGGTTCCCAGAGTGGGCCAATGACCAGTTAAATACCCAGAGGTAGGGAGAGGCCTGAATCACGAAGAGCCTATGCGGGTAGCAGGGAGAGCACAGTTAGGTGCAGAGTCCTGAGGGGTCGAGCACTCATCAGAACTAGGGTTTCCCAGTAAAGGCTACATGCATGGCACGTGAACAGTAAGGGCACTCCTAGAACAGGTGGCCCCAGAGACTAGGTGCACAAGGAGGCATCCAGGTGGTCACCCTGTTAGAGTTTGCACTCCAGAGAAGGAAACCTTATGTGCTAGATTACCCTAAGATTGGGTGATAGCGGCGCAAGGGTATTCCAGTAAACCCTGAATATGGCTAGCAGCGCAGTAAACCCTAATTAGGGCTAGCGGCGCAGTGAACCCTAGACTATATAAGGGACAGTAAAATACTTCACAAAGGTACGCAGTTTCTAGACCTAAACAGAGAGACTCAATACACTTGGTGTTTTTTGCCCAACATTGACTTGAGCGTCGGAGTGCAAACGGCCTCTAGGGCTCCCCCTTTCTCTTTTACAGGTGCAGATTGTTTCGCAAGAATCAAGCACATATCAACGTGAGGAAGGAGGCGTGTGAGTGTCGTGGAGTCAACTGACAGGCGAGTCAACCGGCAAGAAAATTTGGCGCCCACCGTGGGGCCGAAATAAAACAAGGTCCCATACACGAGAGTGAGAGCAGAAAACTACGAAGATGAGGAATACAAGACAAGGGTCCGTTCCACCGAATGGAGGCAAAAACGTTACCATGCAACAACTCATGGAAACGATGCGCGCCCTCCAGGAGACGGTGGCAGAGTCCAGAGCGCATCAGGCGCGTATGCAGGAGGACCTGGCTGCCTCATAGGCCAGGAATGAGGAGTTGCACAGAGCGAACGAGGAGCTACGCTTGAATCTGCAACACATTCAACAAGCTGGAGACCGTGGGGGAGATGATCGGGCTCCACCAACGCCCCCAAGGGCCTTTCCCATGCCTTTCTCCCAGGAGATTATGGACACGGTGGTCCCAGCCACCTTTGTAGGGCCTAAGACCGTGTTCACCGGGAAAGAAGACCCTGAAACACATCTCACTGCTTTCCATACGCAGATGATGCTGTCAGGAGGGTCTGACGCAGTGCACTGCAAACTTTTTATGGCCACATTGACAGGAACGGCGCTAGAATGGTTCGTGAGTTTGCCCGAGGGACATATCACGTCCTTCGCGCAATTCTCCACGCTGCTCAGGGAACAGTATCTCGTCAACAGGGCCCCTCCACCAGTGTCTTACGACCTTTTCGATGTAAGGCAGCACCAGAGGGAGTCCCTTAGGGATTACCTCAACAAATTTGGGGCGATGGTGGTGAGGTTGCACACCAAGGATGAAGATATGGTGGTGCACGCCTTTAGGAAGGGCGTATTGCCAGGGCCTTTCAGCGAGTCCTTGATCCGCAGTCGCCCCAAGACCTTCGGCGACATAAAACGACGTGCTGTGACTCACATTGTCGCTGAGGGAGAGCTCAATGAGAAGCGAGAAAGCGCAGTCTCATCAAGGCCCCGAGTGCCTAGTCGACCTCAACCCCTGCGGGTGCACGAGGCGACCACAGAGAAGAAGGCTCAAGGAAAACAGAAGCCCTATGAGCCTCGAAAGCCCCAAACTAGGGCACGCGCCAAGGATGACGTGCCCCCTAGGCATGAATTCCTGGTGGAGCTGATCGCCATTCCTAATGTGGCGGAAAGGTTGAAGATGCCCCCAAAGAGTGATAGGAGGTTGGGGCCAAACAAGAACCCCTGGTGTGAGTTCCATCAGGCCTTTGGTCACCCCATTCGCAACTGTTTGGCCTTGGGCCACCAATTGGACGAGTTGGTAAAGAGTGGGTTCTTGAGTGACTACCTGAAGGAGGCACAAGGGGGCGAGGCGGTAGTTGTACCGAGGGCTGACCAGGGGCACGAAGTGCCCATACATGGTGAGATACACACTATATCAGGTGGGTTCTCAGGAGGAGGGTGCACTTCATCGCAACGCAAAAAGTATGTACGTTCGGTGATGGCAGTGGAGACATGCGAGGAAGATCACTTCCCAGACATCGACCTCGTCTTCACGAAGGGTGATCACCGAGATGTTATCCCCCACGATAACGATCCGGTGGTAATTTCGGTTGTCACTGCGGGACGCAGGGTGCACCGAGTGCTAGTAGATCAAGGAAGTTCGGCCGATGTGATGTTCTAGTCGACATTCAACAAGTTGCAGTTGTCTCCTGATCAACTGCGACCCTACGTTGGCTGCTTGTATGGGTTCGCAGGAGACCAAGTGGAAGTGCGGGGATACATCAAGCTGAGGACCACTAACATCAGGTACCTCGTGGTAAACGCCCCGTCTGCTTACAACATGCTGCTGGGTAGACCAGCCTTAAACAGGTTAGGGGCAGTGGTGTCCACAAGGCATATGAAAATGAAGTTGCCTTCGATGGAGGGGATGGTGATAACCATCAAATCAGATCAAAAGGAGGCTAAAAGGTGCTATGAGAATAGCCTCAAGACGAATAGGGGAGTTTGCATGGTGGCCACCTTACCACCAGGTGGGGGTGGCCATGAAGCTGATATGCCCCGAGGTGACTTCGGGGTTACACGAGCAGAGGTCGCCCGGGCGAGGCGACCTGAACCGGCAGAGGAGGTGGTGGAGAAGGAGATCGGAGGCAGGATGTTCAAGTTGGGTAAGTCCCTGCCTCAGGAGACCCAAGACCAAGTAGCAGGGGTCATAGAAAAGCACTTGGACGCTTTCGCTTGGTCCCCCTCAGACATGCCAAGTATTGACCCTGACTTCCTATGTCATCGCTTGGCACTGAATCCCCAAGTCAGACCAGTCCGCCAGAGGAGAAGGAAGTTCAATGACAAACGAAGATAGGTCGTCAGGGAGGAGACACAAAAATTGCTCAAAGCAGGCCACATACGGGAAATCCAGTATCTTGAGTGGCTTGCGAATGTCGTTTTGGTAAAGAAGGCCAATGGGAAGTGAAGGATGTGCATAGACTTCACAGATCTCAACAAGGCCTGTCCGAAGGACTCCTACCCTCTACGCAACATAGATGCGTTGGTAGACAGTGCCTCAGGGTGCAAGTTACTCAGCTTCTTGGACGCCTTCTCTGGGTATAATCAGATCAAGATGCACCCGATGGAAGAGAACAAGACTGTGTTCATGACAGAGCTGTCTTGCTACTGCTACACAGTCATGCCATTTGGGCTGAAGAACGCGGGTGCCACCTATCAGAGGTTGATGGACAAAGTCCTTGCGCCCATGCTGGGACGCAATGTGCAAGCCTATGTAGATGACATGGTGGTGACGTCCCAGGCACGAGATCAGCACGTCGATGACTTGGAGGAGCTATTTAATACGATAGCTAAGTACAGGCTGAAGTTGAATCCAGAGAAATGCGTCTTTGGGGTAGAAGCAGGAAAGTTCCTTGGTTTTCTACTTACGGAAAGAGGGATCGAGGCCAACCCAGACAAGTGTGCAGCGATCATAGCCATGAGGAGCCCGGCATCGGTCAAAGAAGTGCAACAGTTGACAGGTCGGATGGCTACCCTTTCCAGGTTCATGTCAGCTGGGGGAGACAAGGGCCACCCTTATTTCCAATGTTTAAGGAGAAATAGCAGATTTGCCTGGACTACAGAATGTGAGCAGGCTTTCCTCAAGCTCAAAGAGTATCTAGCCAGCCCGCCAGTCTTGTGCAAGCCTCAGCTTGGCACACCCCTGCGGCTGTACTTTGCAGTCACCGAGAGGGCGGTGAGTTCTGTCTTGGTTCAGGAGCAGGAGCAAAGCCAGAAGCCCATTTATTTTGTCAGCAAAGTTTTGCAGGGGCCGGAGGCGAGATCCCAAGCCATAGAAAAGGCAGCCTTAGCAGTGGTGTTCTCAGCCAGGAGACTTCGTCACTATTTTCAGAGCTTCACAGTGGTGGTGATGACAGACCTACCAATATGCAAGGTCCTGCAGAAGCCAGACGTGGCGGGAAGAATGGTGCGTTGGGCAGTTGAGTTGTCAGAATTCGACATCCAGTATGAACTGTAAGGACCTGAAAAATTTATTGGAATAAAAGATTATATTTTAAATAAATTCTAAGTATGTTTTTATTTAAGTTAAAAAGGAAGGAAAGTGCAGTCTAGAAAACGATAAGAGTTCTTTGTTAATACATAATCGCCGGTCGCCTAGACTGCATGTCGTCGCCAGGGCGCGAGGCATGCAGGCGTCGCCAGGGCAAGATGCATGCGGGCATCATCAGGGGGAGACATCGGTCGTTCGCCAGGGTGAGGTCATCGGTGGATTGCCTTCGCGCGGGAGGTCCTCAGTGGATAGCCTTCGCGCGAGAGGTCCTCAGTGGATAGTCTTCGCGCGAGAGGTCATCGGTGGATTGTCTTCGCGCGAGAGGTCATCGGTGGATTGTCTTCGCGCGAGAGGTCATCGGTGGATTGTCTTCGCGTGAGAGGTCATCGGTGGATAGCCTTCGCGCGAGAGGTCATCGGTGGATGGTCTTCGCACGAGAGGTCATCGGTGGATAGCCTTCGCGGGAGAGGTCATCGGTGGATAGACTTCGCGCCTGTGGTCATCGGTGAAAGGTCATCGCGCGACATCGAGTTACACACAGAGAAGGTGGGACCCAGACTTCCAGCATGGAACGTCCTGCACGCGCGCCACGTAGACAAAAAGAGTGGTTCAGAATAGTGACCTCAGAGTGTTAGCCTGCGCAGAGGCACGCTTAGTAGTACTGTTCAGGGAGTGGTTGGCCTGTGCAAGAGACAACTGTAGTCGTACTGTTCAGGGAAACGTACACTCAGACTTCTCTGCAGAGTGGGTGGTGGCAGCTGCTTTTGGTGGATAAGTTGGTTTAAGATGCAGAAACCCACTGCTGAGAGAAAAAAACGTTGCAGCCTTCAAAGAGAGAAAGAGTGAGTTACCTCCCTTCTCCTCCAGTTGTCTCCTTCGCGCTGCGATTCTAGCACCTTCACACGAGAGTACGACGAGCGACAGCCACCATTAGAGCACCTGGGCAGTTCTCTGCAAGTCCTTCAACCAGATGCAAAAACAGAGCCAAGGCGTTCTTCAAGCTTCGTTGGGTTTCGGAACTCTAGGTGTTTGCGCAAGTCCAGGTAAGGGAAGCTAGACTTCATTTTAAATACAAGCCATAGTTTAGCTATTTCTGAAGTGAGGGCGACGTGGTCGCCGGTTTCGTTTTCATCTTCGTGAATGCTCTGTTCTATGTGTTTGGGCGACGTGGTCGCCGGTTTTATATACAGTCTTCGAAATACCTTGTTTTTGAACTAGATCGCCGGTTTTGGCGTTGTTTGCGAACTCTCTGTTTTTGGTGTTGCTTTGAAAACTGTTTGAGATTCAAATGACATATTCGAAAACATGAACCTTTGAAATGACTATTGCGGTGATTGAATCATCTAGTTGAGAGTGGTATGATGTGTTGAATGTTGTGAATGTGGGATCGAGGCATAGTATTTTCAGGAAAGAAAATACCGTGTAAGATCGTGTAGGATGTGCATTGACCGGTGATTCGTCATGATATCCTGACTCTCCTGAGATAATGAATTCATATAGATGAAGTTATTCAGGCGTTGAGAGTCGAAGGAGGTTCATACGTATGGGTGAGTTGTTTGAAAGAGAACGAGCTCGACCTGTGGTGTGGATTAACCCTGTCATGCTTGGATGGTGATGATATTGAGATTCATTATACGCTTGTGAATGTGTGTGATTTCACGGCGACCCTGTGAATGTGTGTGATTTCACAGTGGGCAGTATGACAGGTGCAGATCTATGAGTCTAGTCAATGCACGAGTCTTCCGGAAGTAGTGTCAAGTGTCTTGTGTGCTGGGTCAGTGGTGGTCTGACATGTGAAATGATGAACTTGAAATTTATAAGACACTTGATGCTGTTTGTGAAATAGAACGACTCTGGGAAATATTGTGAAATGTGTGGTTTCTGGGCGATCAGGTGAAGGGTATGAGCAACTCTAAGTTTTACATGGATATCTTGAAAAATGTTTTTACCTTGATTTTAATGTTCTTATTTAAACTCTCTTTAAAATATCTAGCTTACCCTGCGTGTTTTGGTTCTGTGGCTGTTCTCTTAAAACTGTGATGATCGTGTAATTGTTACACGGGAGAAGATGATCTTCCAGGATGTAGAGCTCCTTAGTGAGTGGTCGCCGAGGAAGAGATCGTCGGTTTTCTATCTCTTGGTGGTGATCGCCGGATTTATGTCCTGCTGCAGATCGCCTGTTTTGGGCCTTCTGTTACCAGATCGCCGGTTCATGTATGGAGACCGCCGGTCTTGTTGTATTTGGTTGAATTTCGTTTAAATTTTGAAAACATTTGACCTGGTTATGTATTTAACTCCCTAAGAGGAGCAACTTCATTACTTATATATATATTATCATGTACTCTTCAATATTATTTGTTTACCTTTATTTTCATTATACATGTATGTATGGTTTTATTTTGCGGGATGTTACATGAACCCAGGGGCCCGATCAAAGGACAGGTCTACGCTGATTTTGTGGCCGAGATGTCCTCGACTGAGACCCAGCAGGAAGAACCCAGCTTCAAGTGGGTATTGTCGGTAGATGGGTCCTCGAATCAGCAAGGTAGTGGAGCGGGGGTGATCCTTGAAGGACCCAAGGGGCTATTGATAGAGCAGGCCCTGCGGTTCGCCTTCAAAGCCAGCAATAACCAGGTAGAGTATGAAGCTTTGATTGCTGGGATGCTGTCGGCTAAGCAGATGGGAGCGCAGAGCCTTATGGCGAAGAGTGACTCACTGTTGGTCACTGGTCAAGTGGCAGGAGAGTACCAGGCCAAAGACCCTCAGATGGCCTCTTACTTGGAGTATGTCCAACGGTTGAAGAGTTCGTTTGAAACATTCGAACTAGTGCATGTGCCGAGGGAGCAGAATGCCAGAGCTGACTTGTTGGCCAAACTCGCTAGCTCAGGCAACGGGGGCAGGCAGAGGACAGTCATCCAGGAGACCCTGAGGGCGCCCCATACTTATACAGCTGACAACTTGGTGGGAGTCCATCAGATCATCCAGTCAGACGGTGAGAAGAGGAGTCATCGGTCGTTGACCCAAGAAACACTAAAGAAGCCACGGGTCAACACGTGCACGCCACTAGAAGAGGGGTCATCGTAGGTATGCCTATTGCAGAGTTGAGAGACATGGATGACGCCCTTTAAGCGGTACATAGCTGATGGGATGCTCCCAGTAGAGCCGACGGAAGCAAGGAGGATAAAGAAGAACTCGACCAAGTACACTCTCATTGATGGCGAGTTATATAGACACGGGTTTACCCACCCCATCCTAGTGTGCGTACATGGCGAGCAATGTGTGAGAATAATGGCAGAGCTCCATGAAGGCATATGTGGTAGTCACATCGGAGGTCGAGCTTTGGCCTCTAAGGCCATTCGAGCAGGGTACTACTGGCCGACAATGAGGGAAGATTGCACTAGGTATGCGCAGCAGTGCAAGCAGTGCTAGTTACATGCTGATTGGCCTAAGGCGCCACCAGAGGAGCTTAGGTCGATATACAGCCCTTGGCCATTTCACACCTGGGGAAAAGACATCCTGGGGCCTTTCCCTTTGGCAGTACAACAGATGAAGTACCTCGTGGTCGCCATAGAATATTTCACGAAGTGGATCGAGGCTGAGCCAGTAGCACAGATCACAGAATAGAAGATCCAACACTTCGTGTGGAAGAATATAGTATGCCGCTTCGGGGTGCCCAAACGTTTGGTGTCTGACAATGGGACGCAGTTCGCAAGCCAACAATTGGGGAAGCTATGTACAGAGTTGGGGATCAAGCAGGTGTTTGCGTCGGTTGAGCACCCACAGACAAATGGGCAGGTCGAGTCGGCCAACCGAGTCCTGCTTAGAGGATTGAAGAGAAGGTTGGAGAAAGTAAAGGGAAGGTGGGCTGAGGAGGTTCCCAGAATAGTATGGGCTTACCATACTACTCCCCAGTCCACTACCAAGGAGACTCCCTTTAGTTTGGTGTATGGTTCAGATGCCATGATCCCTATAGAGATCCAGGAGAACTCGCCACGTTTCCAGAACTTCGTGGCTGAGGAGTCCAATGAAGAAAGGAAGGTGAATCTCGATCTCTTGGATGAAGTTAGGGAAGAGGCAGGAATCAAGGCCGAGGCGCTGAAGAGGAGAGTCGAGCTCAAACACAGTTCTAAGTTGAGAGCTCGGCAGTTCCAGGTGGCTGACCTCGTTATGCGCAAGGCGTCTCCCTACCAAATAGAGAACAAGCTATCCCCTAAGTGGACTGGTCCTTTCAGAGTGACAGAGGCCCTAGGGAATGGAGCATATAGGCTTGAGACTTTAGAAGGTGGTCCGATTCCTCGAACATGGAATGCGACTCACCTGAAGTTTTATTTCAGTTAAAGCCATGTAATGTTGTACACAATGCAGGGGACACTCTTTTTTCCCTTTTTAAGGGTTTTTAATGAGGTCACCCAATAAAATGTTCAGTTAAAGATATATCTTAATGTGCTTGTACAATGCAGTTAGAACCTGTCACTTGGGGTTACAGGTCTCGTAAGCGGAGAGGTAGGTTCGTAGAGAACACCTCCCCTTCGAGTGAGAACTTCCAATGTGAAAGAAGGGTTTGCCCAGTGAAATCCTCTTTCGCCTATGAGCGATGTGAGGTCAGTTAGAACCTGTCACTTGGGGTTAGAGGTCTCGTAAGCGGAGAGGTAGGTTCGTAGAGAACACATCCCCTTCGAGTGAGAACTTACTATGTGAAAAAAGGGTTCGCCCAGTGAAATCCTCCTTCACCTATGACAATGTGAGGTCAGTTAGAACCTGTCACTTGGGGTTAGAGGTCTCGTAAGCGGAGAGGTAGGGTCGTAGAGAACACCTCCCCTTCGAGTGAGAACTCCCAACGTGAAAGAAGGGTTCGCCCAGTTAAACCCTCCCTCACCTATGAGCGATGTGAGGTCAGTCAGAACCTATCAGTTGGGGTTAGAGGTCTCGTGAGTGGGAAGGAAGGTTCGCAAGGGACACCTCCCCTCCGAGTGAGAACTCCCAACTTGAAGGAAGGGTTCACTAGTGAAATCAGCAGGAAATCCTCTCTCGCCGAGACTTATCACTCAAGGGCGAAAAGTGATCGTGCAAGGTTTGTTACCTTATCATATGCTTTCCTAGAATCCTCAGAAGGCTAGGTGATGTGGGCGATGACGAGGTGGTGAGACATTTTGAGTAAGAGGATCTTTATCAAGTCTTGCCAGCTGCTACTCAACAAGATTAAGCGTGCTACCTAAAGTTCATTTTGACAGGTGTGTTATTTGTGGTTTGAACTTACGCTAAGTAGTGAGTTCCACAAAGCATGAAGCATGTCAAACAATTAAACTACAGCAGGAATACAAAGGCAAGCAAAGTGCTATGTAAAGCGAACAAGATTGAAAACAAGTAAGGTAATTACATTATAGAGGAGGGTGATTACAAGATGTTCAGCCATTAGTTACAATTGCTCAGAAGACCTATCTAGGCACTATTTGCCCGTCGACTACCTGCATGGTTGCAGAATATGGTGAGAGGTCCATCTCAGGATGCACGCAGGCAACCTGAGCAGGGGCATCACTAAAACCTTCCCCATAGGCGTCGGCGGCGTCCTCAGTGAGCTCGGTCTCGGTCTTCTTCAGCAAATCAATTTGTTGGGCAAGTTCCTCCTCAACTTTGCCCAGCTGAACCTCTCGGTTTGTGGCCCTCTCCTCCAGCTTGGTCATCTTAGTCTGAGCCCCCTCCCACTGCTCTTCCAGCTCAATGATCTTGTTGCGGAGGGGGAGAATCTTGGCTTCAAGCTGGAGGGCCTCCTGCCCCTTGGAGAAGAGGAGCTTCTTGGTCTCCTTCTCAGATTGGTGGAGACTACCCAGTTCTTGATTAAGGGCAGTCTCGCGCTTAGCTGCTTGGTGGAGTTGGAGACCCTTCTGCTCCAGCTCTCTCTCCAATCTGGCAGCCTTCTCAAGCAGCTCAGCCTCAGCGCTGCCCTTGACCAGCAAGAAGTTAGAAGCAGCGAGGCTGAGAAGATGCTCAAGGGAGTTCCTGTCCATGGCCTCCAAAGCAGCTTGGCCAGGCATTTACGCAAGAGACCGCTGGAGTAGAGGGGGCAACTCCGGGGCAGAAGGCATTTGGCTGGTGGAAGGAGCACTCTCCCCACCTCCCTCAAGTGTCAAGATTGGCTCAGGGGGAGACGAAGCGCTGGGGGGGTGCTCCCTGAAGGATGGAGGGTGCCCTTCTGTTGCTGAGGAGACTTCTGCAGCAACCTCCACCCTTTTTCTCTTGAAGACGAGGCCAGAGCAGGTGTCCTCATCCTCAGAAATTTCTACTGGGGCTGCCCTTTTTGATTTTTCAGCAACTGGTTCTAGGGCAGCACCCGCGGGTGATGAAGGGCCAGTAGGGGCCGAGCCACTAGTATTGCGGTGGTTTAGCACATCTGCCAGCCTTTTCTTCTTATCAGCACTGAGCACCATGCCTGCAATGGACAATAAGAAAGGGTGAGAAAGACAAAGCATGAAGTATATAAACAGTTAGTGTAACATCCCGCCAAAATACTATACAAATGTATATGGTGAAAATAAAGGTAACAAATAGATTCTATGAACAAAATAATATATATATGAAATGAAGTTGCTCCTCTTAGGGAGTTTAATACAAATTCGGTCAAATTTTCCAGAAACATAAACAAAATACAGTAAAAAAAACAAAGCAGGCGATCTCCTATCGGAAGAAACCGATCTCCTATCGGAGGAGCCAAAACAGCCGATCACCTATCAGGACAGAAAAAAAACAGGCGATCACCCGTTAGAGGCAGAAACAGGCGATCACCCGATAGAGACAGAAGAAAACCGGCGATCTCCTCCTCGGCAATCACTCACTAAGGAGCTCTTCTTCCTGGAAGATCATCTGCTCCCGTGTAACAATTACACGATCATCACAGTTTTGAGAAAACAACCACAATAACAGATAAAAGGGTAAGCTAGATAATTTAAAAGAAGTTTAAATCATGAACATGAAAATCCAAGTAAACCAAGTTCCAAAATACCCATGTAAAACGTAAGGCTGCTCATAGCATTCAGCTGATCGCCCAAAATCACAAACTTCACAATATTCACCCATAGTCATTCCATTTCACAATACAGCATCAAGTGTCTATCAATATTCAAGTTTCTCATTTCACATGTCAGACTTTCCACTGACTCACCACACAAGACACTTGACACTACTTCCGGATTGACTCGTGCGTTGATTAGACTCAGAGATCTGCACCTGTCATACCACACCACTGTGAAATCCACACAGGGTCGCTGTGAATCCACACAGCATGCGCATATATCATCTCAATGTTACCATAGTTCTCCTGGTATGACAGGGTTAATCCATAGGACAGACGGAGCTCGTTCTTTTTCACACGAGACGCCCATCATATAGACCTCCTTCGACTCTCAACAACTGAGTAACTTCCTCTACGTGATTCCATTACCTCAGTAGAGTCAGGATATCCCCTTAGGAATCACCGATCAATGCACCTACCACAAGATCTTACACGGTATTTTCTTTCCTGAAAATACTATGCCTCGATCCCACATTCACAGCATTCAAAGACATCATGCCACACTTAAAAGAATGATTTCCATCACAGCAATAGCCATTTCAAAGGATTCATATTTTCGAATATCTCATGTAAATCTCAAGCAGTTCTCAAAACAACATCAAACACAAGGAGTTCGCAAAACAGCGCCCCATCCGGCGATCTAGTTCAAAATATGGTATTTCGAAGGCTGTATATTAAAACAGGCGACCACGTCGCCCAAGCACACAACACAGAGCATTTCACGAAGACGAAAGCGAAAACGGCGACCACGTCGCCCACACTTCAGAAATGGTTCAACTATGGCTCGTAGTAAAGATGAAGGCTAGCTTCCCTTACCTGGACTTGCGCAAACACCAGGAGCTCCGAAACCCAACGAAGCTTGAACCCCGCCTTGTCTCTGTTTTCAGCGCCTGGTCTGTAGAACTTGCAGAGAACCTCTTAGGTGCTCTAAGGGCAACGTCGCGTGTCGCACTGATGCTGGAGGTTGCCTGAGTCTCAACGCAAGGAAGGGAACAAGGGAGGGAGGAAGTTTGCGCTCACTCTAACACTCTTGAGTCTGTAACACTCTTTGCCTTCCCGCAGTGGCTTTTGAATCCCAGCTTACCTGTCCACGTTTGCTGCTGCTGCTGCCACCCCTCCTGCAGGAAAGTCTGAGAACCACTGCCCTGAACAGTACGACCACTGTTGTCGTTTGTGCATGCCAACCACTGCTCTGAACAGTACGACCACTGTTGTCGTTTGTGCATGCCAACCACTGCTCTGAACAGTACGACCGCTGTTGTCGTTTGTGCATGCCAACATTCTGATGTCACCACTCTGAATCATCCTTTTTGTCTACGTGGCGCGCGTGCAGGACGTTTCATGCTGAGAGTCTGGGTCCCACTTTATCTGTGTGAGGCTCGCCCTCGCGACAACTTTCCAACGCTGACTTATCCTGGCGAACGACCGATGTCTCCCTCGCCCTAGAAGACGACCGATGACTTCCTCTGGGAGACGACCGATGTCTTCCCTGGCGACGCCCTCATAACTCTCGCGCCTTGGCCACGTCCACATGCCTCGCGCCTTGGCAATGCCCACATGCCTCGCGCCCGCGCGATGCCTGCATACCTCTCGGGCCCGCGCGTTGCCTGCATGCCTCTCGCGCCCGCGCGATGCCTGCATGCCTCTCGCGCCCCGCGCGATGCCTGCATGCCTCTCGCGCCCGCGCGATGCCTGCATGCCTCTCGCGCCCGCGCGGCGTCCACCTGGCGCTCATGTGTAGCAGGCGACCGGCGACCTCATAGCCTTCTATACTTAACTTTTTCCTCCCTTTCTATTCTAAATAAAACATACATAGAATTCTTTTAAAATATATCTCTTTTTATTCCAATTCAATTTTACAGGTCCTTTCATTCTCCCCAACAAGAAAAATTTTCGTCCTCGAAAATTGAATTACAAGGAAAAGAGGTATGGATAGGCTTCTCTCATGGTTGCTTCTAACTCCCAAGTTGAGTCACCCGACCGTTCATCCCACACTACTTTTACCATGTTGATGGTCTTGCCTCTGAGCTGTTTACTTTGACGATCTTCAATCCTGACTGGTTTCGCTTCAAAGGACAAGTCATCCCTGATCTGCACGTTGTCCACTTCCAGCACATGACTAGGGTCTGCCATGTACTTCCTCAGCTGTGAAACGTGAAAGACATTGTGCAGATTCGCTAAATGGGGAGGCAGGGCGATCTCATAAGCTACTGGGCCAATCCTCCTTAAGATCTGATATGGTCCCACGAACTTAGGGGACAACTTCTTTGACCTGATCGCTCTTCCTACACCCTTGGTTGGTGTCACTTTCATGAACACGTGGTCTCCAGCAGCAAACTCCAAAGGCTTCCTCCTCTGGTCTGCATATGACTTCTGCCTACTTTGGGAAGCCTTCATTCTGCTTTGTATTTGCTGCACCTTCTCGGTCGTCTGTTGAATCAACTCTGGCCCAACCAAGACTGCTTCGCCCTCCTGGTACCAACATAAGGGAGTCCTACATTTCCTCCCATACAGGGCTTCATATGGTGCTATCCCTATGCTGGCATGATAACTGTTATTATATGTAAACTCCACCAGTGGCAACACCTCGTCCCAATTCCCCAATTGATCCAAGACACACGTCCTCAGCAGGTCTTCCAAGGACTGGATCGTTCTCTCTGACTGACCATCTGTTTGGGGATGATATGCAGAGCTCATCCTCAACTTAGTTCCCAAGCACTCTTGCAAGGTCTGCCAAAACCGTGAAGTGAACCTGGGATCTCTATCTGAAACGATGCTGGAAGGCACTCCATGCAGCCTCACTATTTCCTGGATGTACAACTGTGCCAACTTGGCCATGGGCATCCTCATATTCACTGGGAGAAAATGAGCACTCTTCGTCAGCCGATCAGTGATGACCCATACTGTAACATCCCACCAAATACATTTCATATTTATATAATATAAATGAAGATAAACAAGTATTTTGAAATAAACATAATTATATATATATAATGGAGTTTCTCCTCATCGGGAGTTTAATACACAAACTGTGAATCTTTCCAAAAAAAAAACTTAACCAAAAATACAACAAAAGACAAATCGGGCGATATGCTAAAAAAAAGGGCGATCTCCTAGTCAATCAGGTGATCTCCTATCAGCCAGGCGATCTCCTATCAGACCGGCGATCTCCTATCAGACCGGCGATCTCACCTTCCTGCAACGTCATCTGCTCCCGTGTAAATCATACACGATCATCACAAGTTTTAAGAAGAACATCCACAAACGAAAACGCAGGGTAAGCTAGACAGTTTTAAAAGAGAATTTAGATATGAACTTTAAAATCAAGATAAATTAATTTAAGGCACCCACGTAAAAACATCAGCTTTCTCATTCTTCCCACATACCATCAAGTAAAAACCCACATTTCACAAGTCCTCAAGAGTAGTTCATATCACACGGTGCAGCAAGTGTCTATCCACATACAGTGTTCCTCATTTCTCACGTCAGGTTTTCCACTGACTCACAATACATAGACACAAGACACTAATTCCGGAGTACTCGTGCATTGATTAGACTCAGAGATCTGCACCTGTCATATTGCCCACTGTGGAATCTCACACATCCACAGGGTCGCCGTGAAATCTCTCACATTCATCAGCGTATAATGAATCTCACACATCACCATACAGCATGACAGGGTTAATCCACGCAAAACAGGTCGGTTTGTTCTCTTTCAAACAACCCACCCATACAGGTGAACCTCCTTCGACTCTCAACAACTGAGTAACTTCCTCTACGTGAGTCCATTACCTCAGCAGAGTCAGGATATCTCGTTCTTAATCACCGATCAATGCACCTACTACAAGATCTTACACGGTATTTTCTTTCCTGAAAATACTATGCCTCGACCTCACACTCACCACATCCAACACATCATACCATTCAAATAAATCATTCAAATCACATCAACAACCATTTCAAAGCTTCAGATCTTCGAATATCTCATGTAAATCTCAAGTAGTTTCAAAACAACATCAAAAACAGAGATTTCGTAAAACAGCGCCAAAACCGGCGATCTAGTTCAAAAACATGGTATTTCAAAGGCTATGTTTAAAACCGGCGACCACGTCGCCCAAGCACACAAACCAAGCATTTCACGAAGACAAAAGCGAAAACGGCGACCACGTCGCCCACACTTCAGAAAAAGCTACACTATGGCTTGTATGGAAAAGAGGTCTAGCTTCCCTTACCTGGACTTGCGCAAACACCAGGAGTTCCGAAATCCAACGAAGCTTGAAGAACGCCTTGACTCTGTTCTTGTGTCTGGTTTTGAAGAGCTTGCAGAGAACCACCCAAGTGCTCCAATGGTGGCTGTCGCTCGTCGTATTCCCGCGTGAAGGTGTACTAGAATCGCAGTGTGAAGGAGAGAAATGGAGAGGAGGGAACTCACTCTTTCTCTCTTCGACTACAACAATGTCTTCCTTTTCTCTCAGCAGTGGATTTCTGTAATTTAAACCAACTTATCCCTCCAAAAGCAGCTGCCACCACCCACTCTGCAGAGAAGTCTGAGAACCACTGCCCTGAACAGTACTACCACTGTTGTCTCTGGTGCATGCCAACCACTGCTCTGAACAGTACTGCCACTGTTTGTCGCTTGTGCATGCCAGCCACTGCTCTGAACAGTACGACCGTGAGTGTCTCCCGCGCATGCCAACATTCTGATGTCACTATTCTGAACCACTTTTTCGTCTACGTGGCGCGCGTGCAGAACGTCTCTTGCTGGGAGTCTGGGGCCCACGTTCTCTGGGTGTAACTCAACGTCGCGCGATGACCTTTCGCCGATGACTACCAGCTCGAAGAGAAACCACTGATGACCTCTCGCGCGAAGACGATCCACCGATGACCTCGCGCGAAGACTACCACCGATGACCTCGCGCGAAGACTACCACCGATGACCTCGCGCGAAGACTACCACCGATGACCTCTTCCTGGCGAACGACCGATGTCTCCTCTGGGAGACAGCCGATGTCTTCCCTGGCGACGCCCTCATAACTCTCGCGCCTTGGCCACGTCCACATGCATCGCGCCCTGGCAATGCCCGCGTGCCTCGCGTCCGCGCGATGCCCGCATGCCCCTCGCGCCCGCGCGATGCCTGCATGCCTCTCACGCCCGCGAGATGCCTGCATGCCTCTCACGCCCGCGCGATGCCTGCATGCCTCTCGCGCCCGCGCGATGCCTGCATGCCTCTCGCGTCCGCGCGATGCCTGCATGCCTCTCGCGCCCGCGCGATGCCTGCATGCCTCTCGCGTCCGCGCGATGCCTGCATGCCTCTCGCGTCCGCGCGATGTCCACCTGGCGCTCATGTGCAGCAGGCGACCGGCGACCTCGTAGCCTTCTAAACTTAACTTTTTCCTCCCTTTCTATTCTAAATAAAAACATACTTAGAATTTATTTAAAATATAACTCTTTTATTCCAATAAATTTTTCAGGTCCTTACATTCTCCCCAACAAGAAAAATTTTCGTCCTCGAAAATTGGATTACAGGGAAAAGAGGTATGGATAAGCCTCCCTCATGGGTTCTTCTAACTCCCAAGTAGAATCCCCCGATTTCTCATCCCACACCACTTTCACCATGTCGATGGTCTTGCCTCTGAGCTGTTTACATTGCCGATCGTCAATCCTGACTGGTTTTGCTTCAAAGGACAAGTCATCCCTAATCTGCACGTCGTCTACATCCAGCACATGACTAGGGTCTGCCATGTACTTCCTCAGCTGTGACACGTGAAACACATTGTGCAGATTCGCCAGATGGGGAGGTAGGGCGATCTCATACGCCACTGGGCCAATCCTTCTTAAGATCTGATATGGTCCCACGAACTTAGGGGACAACTTCTTTGACCTGATCGCCCGCCCTACACCCTTGGTTGGTGTCACTTTCATGAACACGTGATCTCCAGCAGCAACCTCCAAAGGCTTTCTCCTCTGATCTGCATAGGACTTCTGCCTACTCTGAGAGGCTTTCATTCTGCTTTGTATCTGCTTCACCTTCTCGGTCGTCTGCTGAATCAACTCTGGCCCAACCAAGACTGCCTCGCCCTCCTGGTACCAACATAAGGGAGTTCTGCATTTCCTCCCATACAGGGCTTCATATGGTGCCATCCCAATGCTGGCGTGGTAGCTATTGTTATAGGTAAACTCCACTAGTGGCAACACCTCCTCCCAACCTCCCAATTGATCCAAAACGCATGCCCTCAGCAGATCTTCCAAAGATTGGATCGTCCTTCTGACTGACCATCTGTTTGGGGATGATATGCAGAGCTCATCCTCAACTTGGTTCCCAAACACTCTTGCAAAGTCTGCCAAAACCGTGAAGTGAACCTGGGATCCCTATCTGAAATGATGCTGGACGGCACTCCATGCAACCTCACAATCTCCTTGATGTACAGCTGTGCCAACTTGGCCATGGGCATCTTCATATTTACTGGGAGGATGGGCACTCTTTGTCAGCCGATCTACTATGACCCAGATTGCATCATGCCCCTTCGCTGATCTGGGTAAATGGGTGACAAAATCCATGGCAATGCTGTCCCACTTCCACTCGGGGATATCCAGTGGCTGTAACAACCCGCCAGGTCTCTGATGCTCTACTCTTTGCCTTTTGACACGTTAAGCAGGTAGTGACATACTGGGCGATGTCTTTCTTCATGCCTCCCACCAAAATGACTCCTTCAAGTCATGATACATCTTATTCATACCTGGGTGTAGGCTAAGGCGACTCTTGTGACCTTCATCTAGGATCATCTTCTTCAACTCATCATTTGCAGGTATGCAAATTCTGCCATTAAACCTCAAGATCCCATCTTCGCCCATCTCAAATTCTCTCGCCTGGTCAGTCCCCAGTGACTCTACAGCATGCTTCAGGCTCGGGTCCTCCAATTGCTTATCCTTCAACATCCCCAGGAAGTCATTAGTTATAGTCAGCTTACTACAACTAATGTGATTCACGTGGAACTCCACCCCCAGGTTTAAGTCCCTGAACTGCTCGATCAGTTTCTGCTCTTCCATCATCATGGTGGCGACTTGTATAGACTTCCTACTCAAGGCATCTGCCACTACATTGGCCTTCCCTGGGTGATACATGAGTTGAAAGTCGTAGTCCTTTAGGAATTCCATCCACCTTCTTTGTCTCATGTTTAGCTCCTTCTGATCGAACAGGTACTTCAAGCTCTTGTGGTCACTGAACACCTGGAACCGAGCTCCATACAGATAATGCCTCCAGATCTTCAAGGCAAACACTACCGCTGCCAACTCCAAATCATGAGTAGGGTAGTTTTTCTCATGCACCTTGAGTTGCCTTGAAGCATATGCAACCACCCTCTTCTCTTGCATCAAGACGCATCCCAAGCCTTGATGTGAGGCATCACAGAAGACATCAAAAGGTCTTCCTACTTCTGGAATCACCAGCACTGGAGCACTGGTCAGCCTCTCCTTTAGTTCCTTGAAGCTCTGCTCACATCGGTCGGTCCAAGCAAAGGGTTGGTCCTTGCGGGTCAGTTGTGTTAAAGGAGCCACAACTTTGGAAAAATCCTCAATGAACCTCCGATAGTAGCCCGCCAACCCCACAAAGCTCCTTATCTCAGTCACTGTCTTAGGACGTTCCCATTGCAGCACTGCCTCTACCTTGGCTGGATCTACCGAGATCCCCTGGGCAGATATCACGTGTCCTAAGAAGTTGACTTCCCTTAGCCAGAACTCACACTTAGAGAACTTGGCATAGAGCTGCTTCTCCCTCAGTATTTCCAATACTGTCCTCAGGTGTTCCTCATGCTCTTCCTCGGTCCTTGAATAAATGAGGATGTCATCTATGAAGACCACCACAAACTTGTCCAAGAAAGGGCGAAAGATCCTATTCATGTAGTCCATGAATAGAGCTGGAGCATTGGTGACTCCAAATGGCATCACTACATACTCGTAGTGCCCATATCTAGACCTAAAAGCTGTCTTCTGAACATCTTCAGCTTTTACCAAGATTTGGTGATACCCCGATCTCAGGTCAATCTTGGAGAACACCGAGGCCCCATGAATCTGGTCCATCAAATCGTCAATCCGAGGTAGGGGGTACTTGTTCTTGATGGTCAATTTGTTCAATTGCCTGTAGTCTATACACAACCGAGACCCTCCATCCTTCTTCTTGACTAGGAGCACTGGAGCTCCCCACGGAGATACACTGGGCCTGATGAACTGTTTCTCCAGCAGCTCTTCCAACTGCTTCTTTAACTCTACTAACTCGGCTGGTGCCATCCTGTAAGGTGCCATTGATATTGGTCCAGCTCCAGGTACCAAGTCAATAGAGAATTCCAATTCTCTCTTAGGGGGTAACCCAGGCACCTCTTCTGGAAATACATCCGTGAAATCCCTCACCACGTGTATTCTGCTTACGTCCCTTTCATTCCTCACTTCCAACCGAGCTAGCATCACGAAGCACCTCGCCCCTTCTTCCAACTCTGATCGCCCTCTTTGAACTGGCCACACCTCTGATTCTTGGGGGTCTGGAAATGCTACCTTCTGCCTACCACAGTCTATGAGAACATGATTGGCAGCTAGCCAATCCATTCCCAGGATAACATCCAGGTCCTGAAGAGGTAGGCAGATCAAGTTCACTTTGAATCTACGTCCCTCTACTATCACTGGACATTCAGGACAAACTGTGGAGGTCAACACCTGTCCTGACGCAGGTGTAGAGACCAACAGTTCGAAGGGTAACTCTCTCACCATAAGGCCCAACTCGGCTACACACATGCTTGACACAAAGGAGTGTGTCGCTCCAGAATCAAACAAAGTTTTTACACCTCTACCAGCTATAAAGCAAACATTCTGCACAAGGTTACCTGATTGGGACGCCTCAGCTCCTGACATGGCAAACACCCTCCCGGTTGCCTGAGGTCTGTTGCCTTCGTTCCTCATCTGCTGGGAACCACCGGGTTGAGTCATTCTGTGCTGAGTAGGACAATACTTGGCAACGTGCCCCGTCTTCTGGCAGGTAAGCATCTCCTCTCTGAGTCTTTCTTGGGGCACACATTGGCTGTGTGTGGCCCACCGCAATGGAAACATTGAAATTTCCTGGTTTGTTGCTGATGAGACTGGGGTGGTGCTGCTCTCGCCCTATGCTGTGGAGGCCTCGCGTAGGGCTTAAACTGCTGTTGCTGTACCCCTGCCTTCCCATTGGAGGAACCGCCTGGGTGGGACCTGCTCACCCGAGACTCACCCTTCTCTAGAGTCTCCACCATTTTCGCCTTCTCCACTAAGGCATGAAATCTCTAATGCACATCGGGGCTATGGTCCTCTTCAGCCCATGCTTCAGTCCTTCTTCGAATTTCCTACACCTCCAAGCCTCAGAGGTGGCTTGGGTATAAAACCTGGCGAGGTACTCGAACCGAGCAGCATAGGCATTCACAGACATATCCCCCTGCTCCAACCTCAGGAACTCAGCTTCCTTCGCAAATCTTGCGCTGTCTGGGAAGTACTTCTCCAGGAACCTCACTCTGAAGCTTTCCCAATCCATCACTTCCTCTCGGGCCTCCATCATCTGCTGAGTTCCCATCCACCAGAACTCAGCTTCCCCAGACAGGAGGTATGTGGCAAACACCAGCTTCTTCTTATCTTCAGGGCAGGAAGTCGCCCTGAATATCTTCTCTAACCCCCTGACCCACTGATCTGCTTGATCAGGGGTAACGTTCCCACTGAACTTAGGTGGGTTGTGCCTGAGGAACTCAGTCAGTCCCATATGCTCCTGAGGCTGACCGACGTCGGGGTTTGTTGCGGCCGATCTGGCGGTCTCCCCACTGTTGCATTGTAGCTTGGTGATTTTTAGACATCGCCGCATTCTGCTGCTGATGGCACTTGCCATCATCTCGATGGCCTTGGCGATCTGACCCATTTCAGAAGAAGGTTGGGGAGGGGTAGAGGGTCTACGTGCCATCTCTCTTGTTTCGGATCTTGAAACTATGAGTTTCTATATTCCCTACAACTACAGGAATGAGATTGATAAGAAATCAATTCATTCAGGAGGTAATAACCAGACCTTACAAAGGTCAGCATCTCAAAGTCATCAAGAATTTGAGCTTAACAACATACTCGTAATACTTAGAATCTCAAGCAAGGTATTAGAACAGCTACTGATATCATCACCATCAGTTCAAACAACCATTTTCAGTCAATTGCAGAAACACTCAATAAGCTAAACTAGATCACACCAGCATTCAATGTATACTAAACATCAAATCTTTGGAATTAAGATTGAGAGTCATCTCGATCCAGTTATGAGTGTGCACCCTCATTACTTCATCAAGATCTTCTCACCCTTAATACTAAGATTTCCAGCTAGAGTATACGTTCACTAAAGCACAGAAGCACACACAAACTTTTCAGTACAAAACGTTTGAAAACCTTTCACTATAGTTGTTATTTAAAAACTCAAATAACTTTTATGAGCAGAAGAAACACAATGGATCCACAGCCCTCAGGTCATCCTAAGGACGAACTGCTCTGATACCATTAATGTAACATCCCACCAAATACATTTCATATTTATATAATATAAATGAAGATAAACAAGTATTTTGAAATAAACATAATTTATATATATAATGGAGTTTCTCTCATCGGGAGTTTAATACACAAACTGTGAATCTTTCCAAAAAAAAAACTTAACCAAAAATACAACAAAAGACAAATCGGGCGATATGCTAAAAAAAAAGGGCGATCTCCTAGTCAATCAGGTGATCTCCTATCAGCCAGGCGATCTCCTATCAGACCGGCGATCTCCTATCAGACCGGCGATCTCACCTTCCTGCAACGTCATCTGCTCCCGTGTAAATCATACACGATCATCACAAGTTTTTGAAGAAGAACATCCACAAACGAAAACGCAGGGTAAGCTAGACAGTTTTAAAAGAGAATTTAGATATGAACTTTAAAATCAAGATAAATTAATTT